>CM028752.1:31343419-31798056 GCA_016801395.1 Leptodermis oblonga
GTAAGCACTCTTTGATGTTAATTAATTATGGTTAGTGGTGATTTTGACAGAATTAGTAATGCTGATGGCTTCTATTTGTTCTCAGTTGCAGCCCTCGAACGCGATTTGGTTTCAAAACTGAAGACTGACTCCGCTCGAAGTAAAAATTTAGGTGCTGCGGCTGGTGAGAGCATTATTAATTCAGCTGCCAAATATACACCGAAAAGGAAGAATGCCAGAACCATTCTGATACATGGAACACCTAACAAGCTACAAATGGCATCTCATATGAAGGAAAATGCACCTATCTCCAAGCTAGAAAAGGTCGGTAGTTTGACATCAGTGAGACCAACAGCAAAGCGGTCTGCCCTGAAGCGTATTCCATGGAAATAGAAGGGAAGTTTGTGAAGAACTAGGAGCTGTGAAGGGGAGGTGATCCTGGTTACAAAAGCATAACTCATGCAAGTAGGTATTGGTTTTATTTTATCTCTCTGCATTCTGTGGTGTGACATACTTTTGCAAATGAAGTTTGCCTGATTGATTCTTTCTACTTTTTCATTTATGTTTGTGGATTCTAGAGTGACATGGTTCTGTATATGATACTATCTGCCAATGGCATGAAAAACTGAACAAAATTTTGTTGTTCAGTGAAGAATGCAGTTGATATTGTGTGATTGAATGCAATTTAGAAGGTGTTTGGCGTCGTTTGTTTTTTAACATTGTAAACTGATAATGCTAGAAATGGTCATGATGGATATAGCATTTATATTAATCTTTCAGAAGTGTCAACACAGCAATCATGAGCAATCAACAAGTACTTATTAAGTAGTCATCCACTGACAAAAAAGAACCAAAGAGAATTAAGAAATGGACATTCACTGAAGAAAGCAAAAGCAAAGAACAAAAAGAGAGAGATCTTATATATTTTAACTGAAAAAAAACTAAAAAAAATATGAGAACATTCCTTGTATCGGGCCCCTAACCAAGAAAGGGAATATAAATTATGAAACTTTATGTTCTTTTGGGATTACAAGATTCTTATCCACTTTTTTTCCTTTCTTTCTTTTGTTCTCCCAAACAACAAATCCCAAATTTTATCAAAAGAATCAATGATAACTTTGCAAACAAATTTTAGTTTTATCTAAGGCTCCGCTCTTTTTATCTACACAACACCCACTCTTTTTTTTTTCTGCCATTTTTGATGATTCTCATCAATAAACACTGGTTTTTCTGTCCTGGGAAATCTCCTTCAACCAACCTGGAGTTTCCTATAATGCCTTTTGTGTATCTTCTTACGAACAATCCAAGCCACAAACCTCTAATACAATACCACCCTTGTCCAGAAAAGGGTTGATTCTGACCCATAAGAGGGAGAAGATGGAAGCTAGCAGTATGGACCACACCACGATAATCGTCGGAACTCCATTCTGCTTCCCCATCATACCTTTGAGGAATGGGTATAAATGGACAATGACCCAGAAAGCAAAGAACAGCTTGCCGAAGAGTGGACCCCAAGATTCATACCCGTTATTGATAGCGTCCGACACCCCAACCACGACGCCGATGATGTTAATTATCAACAAGGTCATCGGAGGGATCAATAATGATGTCCACTTGAACAGATAGAGCTCAGAGAACGCCCCATCATCGGCTGCTTTTGATGTGACAGTAAAGTTTGTGTTGACACCAGCTAAAACCTTGAGCAGACCTTGGAACAGAGCAAAAAGATGGGACGAGACACCACCAATGACCCAAAACTGCTCGTTTCTCCACCAGTCATCGATGCCGACACCTCCCCACTGCATCTCCAGGATACTGGTTGCAGCAATCAATATAAAAAGACCCATGAAAATAATACTAGCATAGTTGCTGATCTGTAGGGAGGAAATGAAATCTTGTTAGCTGAGATACTATACAATTTACATGCTTAACATTAAAATAAACAACATTTTTTCGAGGCTCAGGAAAAGTATCTTGTAATTACCTCTGGCACGATGAACTTCCCGGTTAAAAGACAAACAGCGGGCAAGGTACAGTAAGCGATCAAGGGGACAGACGTTAATGGATAGACAACTGAGTTTATGTATGAAAATCGCTCCAGCGACTTCAACCCACAGCCATACCCATACCATATTGGACAATGTCTGCTCAACAAAATTTCAACAGATCCCAAGGCCCACCGAAGAACTTGATGCAAACGATCTGACAGATTGATAGGAGCAGAACCCTTGAATGCAGGTCTTTTAGGAATGCAGTACACTGACCGCCAGCCATGGCAGTGCATTTTAAACCCAGTCAAGATATCCTCAGTGACGGATCCATAAATCCAACCAACCTGATACATAAGTGAGTCAGCTTGCATAACGCTCAAGCTCGAGAAATAGAGAAGATTTGAAAATAAAATGAGCAAACTGGAAAGTACCTCTTTGCCCCATTCCGTTTTATCTTCATAACCACAACTGATCACATGGATGGCTTCTTTCAAGAGTGCCGAGGGAGATGCCCCTGGAGGAACACCACCGTCTTCAAGAAGTGTAGAAGCAATAAATACGGGTGACTGTCCAAATTTTTTCTCCCACTTAATCTGAGGCATGAGGGATGACTTCTCACTATCAATTCCTGCAAAACAGTTCAGATCAGCATTGTGGAAGAATGGCAATGGAAAGAAAGTAAACAAGGGTGACAACCCTATTACTTAAGAGAATCACGAATTATAGCCTTGAAAGAAAGACTGGACATTTGTCAGCTTAAAAACTCAATACAGGGGACTGAAATATAAAAAATGCATGTCCTTTTGAACTGAGGGAGTTTTGAAAGTAAAATTTCATGTGGACGACTACCAGTATACTTATTGGTAGATGTAAATGGCTCCTTGAATCCAATTTCTTACCTTCGATTCCTTCTTCAATATTTTCAAGAGCATGTATTTGAGTTGATGTTTCCCTGCCTTTTGTCTTCTTCTTATCCTTTGATTTCCCCTTCTTATTCTTCCTAGATCGGAAACAACAGCAACACCACTTTGGCAAACAATTGCATGTTTTACCTGGGGGTTTCTTCTTTTTAGGAGCATCATATCCATATAGTGCTTGCCTCCTGAAGACACAACCAGTTCCAACATAAATTGGACCTTGGATCCCATCAAGTCCCTTCATATTTATCTGTCATCGGTGAAAGAGATACATATTAGCTTCTTAGAAGAGTATTCAAGAGCTTAAAATCCAAATTTATGTATAAAGATCTATGTAAACAATGGAGTGCAATATTAGAGGCGCATTACATACATCAAAAAAGACAACATTGCGATTTGAGTATCTATCGTGACGATCAATGCCATCAAATCTTTGAGGAAACTGCACATAGCAAATTTTCTTCCCCTGATGTGGGGTCCATCATGAAGCACATAGCCTCTCGAAGAGCCTTACTGTTATTGATGTAATGATCACAATCAACATTCAGCAGGTAAGGGGCATTTGAAATGACTGCTGAAACCCGAATCTGCAGTGACAGTTTCAGCCAAACAGCATAAAAATCAGATCACATTTAGTTTTAAGAGGCACATAATCACGCACAAATATACAATATACTTACCAAAGAATTCATGGCTCCAGCTTTCTTGTGGTGTTCAAATCCTGGCCTTTTCTCACGAGAAACATAGATAAGACGGGGCAACTCATTTCCTTCAATATCACGGACACCATTATGACCCAGGAATACCTGTGAAAATAAGTAGGAATTACATATATTCCCAGAGAATAAATCATTACCAGAAAATAACACTCGTATGAAAACATGTCCATACCTGAATCATTCCAGGATGATCCCTGACAAGATTTCCAGGCCAAGGAGTTCCATCCTGCATGGTCCAACCATCCTCAGGAACCTTTTGCGCCATGGCAACCAGCCCATTTATACGCACTTTGAATTCCTCGTAATCTCTCTGCACGAGAAAAAAGGGACAGACAATTTGAATTTGAGGATTAGTAATAGTTAACCTAGCCGCTGATCAAAAGCTTATGCTCTTCAAGTACACTTCAACGCTTAACCTAATCATGCCATCTAGCTGACGTCCAATACTTCAGAAAAGAAGGGAAAGAAAAAAGGAACAAAAAAAAAATCCTTAATACACAATGCAATTACCTTCATTGCACGGCGCTCCCTCACAAACGTAGGATCTACTTTGTCTCTGAGATAGTCAACCTTCTGAGCGAAGTACCATTCTGGTGCTCTAGGCTCTATGGTGAACTTCTTGCAGAACGGGACCCATTTTCTTGCAAATTCAGAAGTCTCAGAAAGAGCTTCAAAAGTAAGCATAGCAGCACCATCATCGGATACATAACAGGCAACCTTGTCCACTGGGTAATCCACAGCAAGAATGGAGAGAACTGTATTTGCAGTGATAAGTGGAGGTTCTTTCAATGGATCCACTGTACTGACAAATACATCAACAGCAGCTAACTCAGAGGGCTTCCCTTCTTTCTCATACCTGGGAGGAAAGTTCAACATATAAAATTTTGAGAAACGAATAAAGATGTAAAAAGGAAGATTACGTAAAAACAGACAGAAAAGTAGATGTTCAGGATCATTCATGTGCATTTGTTTAGAGGGTAGCCCAAAATGTCAGACAAGAAATAAGTACCTGAGTGATAATCTATCAAGATATGTCTCTCGCTCAATTGGGAACCACTTTGGAAATTGATCAAAGATCCATGATACAGCAAACCATATCTCACATATAATTGAAGTCAGCCACAATCCATATGCATCATGCACAGGATGGCGAATTCTATAATGGAAAAATAGGCCCAGAACAGCCATACGGATCAGAATGATCATTCTGTATGGACTTATCTTGCTTGAGGGAATGGGTAACTTTCTCGAAAGCGGCTGCCTGCCTTCGTCCATCCTGTGGAGGAGATTAATAATGTTTGATTAACAAGTCAAAAAGTTTCTGGAGAATGTAAAAAGGCAATAATAGCCTATAGAGGAAAAAATTGATTTGGCGAATCACTGATCATCTTATTGTTTATCAACCTTGCAAAATAAAAACCAACACATTTGTAACATAATTCTGTAGGCTCACACTTCTGAGAGCATCATGTTCATGCCAATGACAATTATTATCTGACAATGGTCATGAGCATTACATTTCACTCAGCCAATAAGCATGTCTAACTTCCCCCCAATGAAAATGTTGATAGGAAAATAATTCTGGAGGGCGTTACTTCTAGGAACAAGTTAGGCCATTGGTAAGTAAAAAAATTCACAAGTCAATTGTTGAAATCCATTGCTACAAAGAGTCAGGTTACGTACAACTAACGCCAATATATAGGACCTGCTCAAAGCTACAAACTAAAGTGTCTTTCTGCTCCCAACATAATTTAAAAAGTTGTTCGCATTTTCATATATCCATCCATACAAATCAAGAGACACGAACTCATAGGTTAGCGCCTAACTCAATTCGATAGTCAGGTTGCAACTAGAATGTACCATATGAATATTTCACTAAAAAACATTCCAAATATGGGCTCACTCTAATGAGGCATGCAGCTTAGTCTAAATACCAAATAAGTCAGATTTGCAACGAAATTTGGCAATATTATCCAGCCAGCTTAAATTTCTATTTAGTTTCCTACTAGTATCAATCAGAGAGTGACACGACGCACCACATAAGCTAAATGTTATCTACTAGCAACCGTGTCATTTCATCCCTCGTCCCTCACTTACCTGCCGACAAATATACCTCCTTTTGTCTCACTATATTCCACTCGATTTCATAAATTCCATTTGCTATAACCGTAAAAGCTATTCTTCTCGGACAATATTGGTGCGGATTGTCAAAGATACACAAGGGACCACTCCACAATTCTAATACCATCCTTTTTGTCGCGCTCAAATCTATAATTTCCCTTGCCGTTTGTCGGTAATGCAGAACTGCAATCAATGCATTTGTTCGCGGAAAGTACCAATTTATTGCATCAACCACAAACAGGTTGGAGTCCGTTGACTGTGCAAGATTGCAGATTTTCAAAACCAACCTCGTGGCAAGGCATTAACTTGGTCAGAGGCCAATCCAATGGCTAACTCCAGCAAAACAACTCCTTAGTTTATGTGGATAGAAAAAAGAAGGAAAAAGCCATACTAACAACCATAACATATCCAATTCTGCAAATATTGATAAAAAACAGACCCTGGCATAGTCACTAAGACTTGAAATAAGAAAATGTAAAATTACAGAACTGCAAGCAAAAACCATCCAAGAAAAATAAGATAAACACGGAACTGAAAGTCAAACCACCGACAATAAAAGCAAATAAAGATAATGCACCTACTTTGGCAGGTCAGGATCATCAAACTCATCCCCATCATAATTGCCACCACCTTTATCTCCTTGATGTTTAACCACTTGGAGTTTCTCATTCTGTTTTCTCTTCCATTCTTCCATTCTATCCTTCCACGCAACAGTACCATATCCATAAACAGCAAGATCCTTCTTGGGATCCATGGGGCGTGGTGGCACTGCAAGATCAAACATCCCAATTACATCAAAACAGAAATTTTAAACTACTTTTTCAACAAATAAAATTTTAAAAAATGAACACATTAACATACAAGACATGGAGCTATCAGTAAATGGCACAGGATGGACTCTCTTTCCGCGGCCCATGAAAGGAGGGATAATCAGAGCATGCTTATCTGCTGAAATCCCATCATCCTTCACAACAGAAACTCATTTAGTCAAAATTTAAAACCCAAAAAGTAACTGAATTAAGCAATTGATCAAAGCCATAAGGGTGTGGAGTCAATCTACCTCTTGACCATAGGTAAGGAGAGGAATCTCCGGGTTAAGAGCTGCATCCATCTCTGATGGTGTAGTAATTCCAGATGCATTAACATTACCGCCACGACCGACATTAAGCCGAGCAGCCAGTGCTGCCTCAGCAATCTGGTGAGGGTCATTGCTGCCATAATCAAATTCATGCTCCAAATCATCAAATCCATCCTCGTCTTCATCCCCATCAACTCTTGGACTCCCTAAAATGACATGGAGAACTCATTAATTGCAAGACTATGACTTTGGACCATAAAAAGTATACTTCTGGGAAGTGAAAGTCAAAGACAGTAGTAATAATGAGATAAAAGGATTACCTTTTATGCGTTTGTATCTGGTTTTGCATTGAGGGCAAACTTGATTACCTTCCCTTCTCTCATACTCGTAACAAGGTCGACAAACAGGGAAAGCACATTCGTTGCAGGCCACAAATGGCTCTCCATCCACAGTCAATTCAACCTCATCCCCACAAATCTGACAAATCTGTCCACTCAATTCCTTCACAGAGGTCACCTGCGAGCAAGGAGAATTGGACAACGAGTGCATCAGATCAAGAAGAATTCTAGTAAAAATTAATATTACAGTGACAATTCAAACAAAAACAGCAACAGAAGTTGAGAGAATTTAATGACTAGTTACTAAAACTGTACAAGGAAGTAAATTTGGGAAAAAAATTCCTAAAATCTAGTCCCAATTAAATTCGCTGGCCGAAGTTGAAATCAGGGTCTTTAAGATAAGAAAGAATAGAGAAATCTAAGCTTTCATGGCTCAACAGGACACAAACCCACCAAAAGTAAACAGGCAACGAGGACCAATTCAGCTTCAAAATCTCAACTTTGAAGAAACCCAAAATGGATAACTTGGCATCCCAAACAACCAAGAATGTGGTCAGAAAAACCAAAAAAAGAACTAGAGTTTGAGAAATTTTTTGTCGGTGGCTGCTTAATGAGAGGCAAAAAAAAAAAAATTAAAAAAGGGAAAAATTAAAAAGACGAGATTTTGAAGGCACTCACCCTTCCAATTTCATCAGCATTGATTAACACGAACTCATTTCGGTTATGTGAACCAGCAATAAGCCTCCCTTTGGTATCCATCAAAAACTCACACTCACTGAAAGTGAGTGCCCCTTAAAACACCTTCAGAATGAAGAGAGAAAGAGACTGTCGCCTCTTCCACAAACCCCTTTCTCTTTCTCTCACTGAGACGCGCACTGAGAAATCAATCTCTCACAGAAGAACCATTGTTTTTCTCCCCTGTTATTCTTTAGGCCGCACCCTTAAGAACCCATCACAAGAAACGCCAACCCCACATTAAAGAATGACTGAAAATGATACACTAACACACACAAACAGTAATAATCCCTAATGTGATTTACTCTATTAATAATAAAACTCCATTATTCCACCAAAAATCACTGGTAAGAAAACAAATAAAAATGAATTCCCTCAAACTCAAAGCTGACCTTTTGAGCTGAGATTCTTTTCTTCAGAGAGAAACCCAAGTTTGGGATAAAAATGGGTCTCTCTCTCTCACTCTCACGCTCTTTTTTATATTTGCTTGGATCAAAGACTCATTGAATAGTGGATACCGCTGGCGTTGAATAAGAGATTTAGACAAAAAAAAAAAAAAAACCCAACAATGACTAACCCCTGTTTTTTTTCCCTTCAAATATACTAATTCTTTTCTTCAAATGAATTTCCCTACAGATTTTAATGGGGGGTGGGGGGAGAAGAGAAGAGGAAGAGGGAGTGAAGAAGGTTTGGTGGGGTTGAAAGTTCGCAGTAAAAATAAAGAGACAGAGATCGATCGGTGCGATGACGAATTCCTTTTGTAATTTTTTATTATTATTATTATTTATTCCATGGTTAGTAAGAATAATGGAGGAAATTAAAAAATGGGGAGCGGTATTTTGGGGGTTTTGATCATAGGTGGGGTCCAGGGTGAAGGTGGTGGAAGCCGGTGGGGGAGATGGAGGGACCCAACTTCCCAACCCAAGCATGCCTGGCTGCGGTGGCGCCTCTTTTGGACAGTTGGCTACCGAAAAGGGTAGGTTAGTCAATATGTATACGCATGTGATTTATTGTATTTTGTTTGGAAGTTGGTCGTGGGTTCTTTGGTAATTTTACTGTCTTAGTGGATTTTTTATTATTATTATTTTTTAATGTAATATTTTTGTAATGTTATATCATCTCATATGGTCTTTTAACAAATTATTGAACTATTAAATTTTAATTTCAATGAATTTTTAGTATATTTTGAAGGAGAAATAACTATATTGCAAGAGATATTACATGATGAAATCATGCAGTTACCAAAACCTTAATAAATCCAATTACATATTTCGCTCCGGATTAAAAATTTTTATCATTTTTTTTCCTCAACAAAATACTTAAAAATTGAAGGAAAAAAATTACCACTACATTTTTTTGAGATAATAAGATGTTTCATAATAAGAATTTTTTTCAGGAGGGAGTATTTACTCTACAAAAATGTTAAGTTGTTATAATTGATCATTATAATCTTGTTATCTTAATAAAATTAAGTGTAAACGTCATGTTTCAAACCGAATACTTAAAATCTGGATTGATTAAAGAGTAGTATTTATTGATAGGAAAAATAGATGTGTTTCTCATTATGAAATGATAAAAACACCTTATGATATATCCGTTTCACTAACTAAAAGGACAAATCCTAGTTAGCCAACCCAAAAAAGGTTAATTAATTGAAAATTCTTAGAAAAATTAAATATGGTTAAAAAAATGGAAAATGCAACTATGTTTTTTTTTTTTAATAGATAATAAAAGGTTTAAAACTAAGAATTCCTTTTTGGAGATAGTATTTACTTTACAAAAATGTTAAATCATTATCGATTATTATAATCTTGCTATTTTAATACGATCAGATGTAATTATCATGTTTCGAACCGAATATCAAAATTCGAGGCTATCTAAGAGTAAAATTTATTGAGAAAAAAAATAGAAATGATCTTCATTATGAAACGACAAAAATACCCTTCTGAAAACACTAACTTACTATAAAAAAAAAAAAAAAAAAAAAAAAGAAGTGAATCAACACCCAAAAAAAAATTAAAATAAAAATATGGTGAAGCACATATGAGAAAGAGACAATGAATGCCTCTATCACCAAGAGTGCTGCATACCAAATTATCACGTATTTGTAGTTTGTACTTGTTGAACTCTCTAGTTAAAGAACAACTATTTCGATTTCTCACCCTTTTTGTTTTTCTCCTAATTTCATAATTAATTCAACTGTCAACATTTGTTACCATTTTTTGAAAATGTGCATGGTTTAATGAAGTAAACTAAATATTTAGGGAATATTACATCCACACACCTCGGAATATATAAAATTATCAATTGATCCTTGAGTTTTGTTAATGTTAAATACTCCTTTGAACAATAATAATTACCCCTGTATTTTTTTTAAATTACAAATACCCTCTTCTTTTTCTTTTTTTTTTTTTGTCATCGATTCCAATATTCACTCTATTCGGAAAAATAAACACAAAACTTAGAAAGGGAGTTTTTATTTACAAATTTCATTCATTGATATACTTTTCGTATTTACCGATAGTTTGCAATAAGCATCATCATCACCATATGATGATGATGATGATGCCAACTGTGAAATATCTTGTCGTGCCACAGTAGCGCATGTGAAAATAGTATCATTTATATCTGGAGCTTGAGTAGCATAATAGAAAAGGTTCAAGAGTTTAGAAGACTATGAATATTGTCTAAACTTATTAAAATATATATATATATATATATATATATATTTCCTTTGCACGTATGTGCCTTCTTACCAAAGTTGGTACTCAATATAAAAAGCCTTACGAATAATACCAAAAAAAGGTATTAATTTAGTATGAAATGATATATTCTCTTTAAATACTGAAAAAAAAAGCTTATTGTATTTTTATATAAGAATATAAAATATCTCGGTTTTTCCAAATAAAGAATTATTAATACTAGAAAGCTCGCAAAATAGTACGGTATTCTAATTCCCCCTTTTTTAAAATTAAATTAAATAAATGTGACTCGACCTTTGATCTACATAAGTATGGACTGCAATTTACTCATAAAAAGAAAAACACACTGTTAATAATAATTTGGAGTAGAAGATTATTATTTTATTTTTAAAACAGAGTGAATTTAATTCAAAAATAAAAAATGGAAAAATATTTTCACTAAACTTAATTTTCTCTTCAAATTATTAATATACAAAAAAAAAAGAAAAAAAAAAGAGACAGTAATTGCCGTTTTCCACACGACAAAAACATGACGCTTTTGAAACTTTAAGATAATCTTTTACTCAGCAAAGTTGTACTCTGATTTTGCTACTTTAATTCACAAAAATAGAAAATGAGACTGAGATTTATGCCCAAATTATTCTTCTTGTTGCTTCTCTTAATTTACTTAATATGTCAACATTAGTGAAAAGACTTCAATATAAGCTAAAGCAAATACTAGACGTACAAAACATAAATTCATAAAAACAATATCGTAAAGTATATATACGTACACTCTCTATCTCAGTAAAAGATGTTGATAGTTTTTTTTTTTTTAATTCAACACTATTTTATTGCCCTACCATTTATTATATAGAAGACATATGTTGTGGGAAGGGGAAAACAAAGTTGGGGTCAGCCTGCGCTCCAAATACGCAGGACTGACAGAGGTAGGAATCGAACTCCGACCTCTAAGTGGCTCACTGTGCATCATAACCGTTGGAACACTGGCTCGTTTCTGATATTGATAGTCAGCAATGTACAAAACATAAACTCACGTTTATTAAATCCGAGTCATGGTATTTAATTTAGTTCGGATCTTTCGATCGAGTAGTGCGCTCTAAGTTGAATAAGTATTTGAAAAATGCTTTTAGAAAACGGTTTTAGAAAGACATCTGAAATATGTTTCTAATATTATTTTATGATTAAAACACAAATAAAATTGGATATCTCTTTCATAATTGTATTAAAAAATAACTTCCATAAAAACTTGTTCAAACGAAGCTGACATGTAAATGTTAAAAAGTATAACCAAAATAATGCATCAAAATTAAAAATTAAGGGTACTTTAAATAAAAAAAAAAGAAAAAATAAGGACGATTCCAAGGTGTGCTTCTCATTGCACTATTCTTTTTTCTAAAACTGTAAAAAAATAATAATAATAATAATAAAATCTTGCGAAAAAATATTTTTTGAAATAAGATTTGGAAATTGTTCTGCAAGCTTTTCTGGCATTTTCTGTGAGTCCATGTTAAAACTGTCGGTCCAATAGTCTCCATTTAATACCATCCACTCATCACCCTGTGTACAGTGTACACATTGTGACCTTACCTTCTTTCTTTCTTTCTTTCTTTATTATTTCTCACCCATTATTGCTCACTAACATATTCCAGCTGATTTAACTTTTCAACAACAACCAAACATCTAAGCAAATTACCCAAAATAACCCTTGTAAAACATAGGGAAAACGAGATCAAATCTATTGTATGCTCTACCTTTGTTTTTTCTGTTTATCATTTTCTCAAAACAAAAGGTAAGACATCCGTGTTACATTATGAGACTCACAGCCATCATCTTTTCTATTGTGGGAGAGCAAACAAAAAAAATAGAAGTTGGACAGATAGAAAATTTTGATTTTTGCAAATAAGAAAAGAAGGGATAAGTTACGCAATTGGTCCCTTAACTTTATTAGTCACTAAATCATGTTTGGATACTCATATTAAAAAAAGTTTAGGTTAAAATCAAATTTGATGGTGAAACCCAACTCACTTTAATTCGAAACCACATGTAATTAAACATCCAACCAAATTAGTTTAGCTAAAATTACACATTCAATTGATTGGTATGTTAACCATATTTGGTTAGGGGAGGTTTGGAAGAGTGATTAATGGGAGGATATTGCAACCGTGAGATCGCGAACTTTATACTCCTTCCATTTTGTTAAAAGAGTCCTGATACTATTTTTTTTTTTCTTTTAACCTTGCATTATGTTACTAATATGAAAATATATGATTCATAAGTAACCCTTACTTACAAAATAAGCATGTAAGTGTAAAAAATTGTACTCTCTCCGTCCCATTCAAACAGTCTATTATTGAATACTAAAAATATAATATAAAGTAGACTCTTTGAATTGGACGAATAGAGTATCAAACTACTTTAAAAAGTGTTGTATTTTGTTGAAATATGACTAGAGGGGGTAGGTTTGAATGGTAAAACAACGAGGGGAAAAAGAAGAATTAGATTGATATGTCGGTTAAATGAAAATCTTTCCAAAATGAATTACGAGACACCAAAATTGAGTCACTAAATTAAAGGGCAATTGTGTCAAAAAAGAGGGGTTGGGTAGGGTTTGATGAACATGTGTACCAGAATCTTACTGTTAAAAAACCAAATTAAAACATTAATGAAATTTAAAAAAAAAAAAAAAAAAAAAAAAGATACGGCCGTAGATATTTGAGAAGGAAGGAAAGAAGCATGTGTACAGAAATGCATCCACATGCCCCATGGGGCTTCTTCCATTTTCTTTTCAATTCATATATATATATATATATATATACATATTATCATATAATTAATATATTATTATTGCTACTCCAAACCAAAATCAATATTATAAATAATAATAATAATAAATAAATAAAAAAAGTGGACCATTCGAAAGATCGATCTTTCTTCTTCTTCTGAAATTCTAAAATCTTTTTTTTTTCCTGCAGGCAGAAGTAGCTAGCCTGTCCATTTACTTCCCTCAATCCCCACTATTTAATGTTGGTATTAATCGGTCGTACCCAAAGACTGTGACAGAGCCTGCTTGAAAAAACAAGTCTAACCGAATTTTCTTTCCTGTTTTCTTCCTCTCTTTTACAATATATATCTACATGCATGCCTCACAATTCACATTATTTTGCCCACCGTTTGGGCTCGACGGTATTAAAAACGTGACTTTTTAATCACCCCAAACGAATAAATTAGTTGCATATATGGGAAAAAAAATAAAAAAGAAAGGAATAGGAAAAAGAAATCTAACGTACAATTATTGGAAGCACAGCATGCCCCCACAAAAGTAAGACAGAAGCATAACTAGATTTATTTTTGAAACGTTATCTTCTCTTTCAATTACGGTGGGGCAATGTTTCAAATCAAAGAATGATCAATAATGTTAAAATATATCGTCTCTTGCTTAGACTGAAAAATCCAAGAAAAATTACTATATCTTCGATTCAAAGAAGAGAAATGAGTTTGGATATAATGCTGATTCAAAAGAATTTGAGTCTTGTAGAATTGATCAAAAGGGGAGTATTAGTTATCGAACCTGCCCGTCCTCTCTAAGGTGTCGGTTGTTTGGTACGTTCTACAAGTTTTTCAGATCTGATCATGGTTTGATATTTTCCAGTTTGTAGAAATTATAAGAGTGAAATGATGCTATTAGTTCAAGGTTTGGTGAGTTCAGTTTTGTCTTGTTTGAATAGAGAATAATCAGATTGACGAGATGAGCTCATTAAAACGTAGTACCACTCATACACTTCCAAGATACATGTACAACTACAAGTTTACAACTAATTGTTTAGTTTAACTTTTTTACTTTTTTTATTTTTTGGAAGGAGTTGGTGTGCCCGCCTGCCCGGAGGCTCTACGAGCTTTCGCAAAAATATTACAAAAAATGACAGAAGTAGAAATCGTATTTCTAATCTTTGAATGGTTTGTTATGGATCACAATCGTTTCAGTGTAACAGACTGTGTCACGCATCAGAATAGAGAAGATGTATGAAGTAAATTTATGAAAGTAACTAAAGATTTTTCTCTTCTTTGTTTTTTAGGGGTTTTTGTTGGGGTGGGAGGGGGGAAGGTTCCAAAACCCTAAGGGATAAGTCAAAATAATGAAAATAAGAGGGACCACATGGTTCTAAGTAAATATGAAAAAATAATTAAGCAGAGTTTTTTATTAAACTAATGTCAATTTGATTGTGCACATGATGTACAACCAGGTGGTAATTAATGAACATGGGCAGTTAAGGTTACTAACTGGAATCATGCTCTTCCATAATTAATTTTACGTTTAACTTCTCTCAGAAATTAACTTCCATTATTCATTCCTTAATTAAGTCAAAACACTCAAGTTAAACTTACAATTTGTATTAATTATTAGTTTAATTTAATTTATGTGAATAGATAGCTAGGAGTCTTTTACATTTATACCCTTGTGAATAAATAAATAAAAATAAAAATAATTAAGCAGACAAGGTAGGGACTAGAATAAACTTTTGAAATTTGTTTTGATAGAGATCATGTTCATGAACACCTACATATGTTTTTGGAATATAAATCTGATGAGGAGGAGAGATATTGATTGATTGATTGATTTCAAAGAAAATTTGAGTATATATATGTACAAGTTGTTGGTAGATGATTTGGAGTGAGAAATTCAATGGAAAATGATTTAATTAGATTTGATAAATTATTGTATGCATCCGCTCCGTTGCATAAATTTATATTAAGCAATCTATATTATTTAATGGTAAAATTTTATTTATTTATTTATTTATTTTGGTCAAGGTATTGAAATAAATAAAGACTCATGTTTACTCAGATGCAGATTTTAATAGAGATAATTAGCAGTAGCTTGGCCCCTTGCAAGAAAAATAAATTTATTAGTAAATATTTATATTCTAACAAAAAAAATTATTAATATTTAGTTTTTAGAAAAGAAATTTATTGTTATTAGCCCATCTAATTAGTTAACTCAAGTTCCACACTGTGCTTATTTATTTTTATTTTGATCGGTCTATTATACTAATATTAAGGGCGCAGCAACATATGTACAAAATAATTTTTCTAAATATAGAGAAGAGGATTATATGTATATATATAAGGGTTTCAAAAATAAAGTGTGAGAGTAATATATAAAATAAGTTAAAGATAAATCTTGTTCGATACTCAAAATAATATATAGAAAGAAAAGGAAATACTTTGGAAGATATATAAACTGATCTCATCCCTCAATAAATAAATTTATTAAAAAAAAAAAACTTCTATTCTTATGTTCTTATTCTTCTAGTCTAAAATAAGGGGAAGAAATAATAGGCCCGTTCGTCTATTTTCTGGTTTGCAGATCATATGTACCTTATGTATTATTTAAAAACTTGTAAGAAAATTACTATGAATTGATAATATGGGTACACGGGTACATGTGATCAATATCTTTCTATTATTTGTGTACTGATTAATCGTAGTTTATAAGTTACATGACACACGATGAGTTTTTGACTAAGATAGAGTGTGTAACTAATTAAACATGATTAATACACAACAATAAAAGGAACAGAAACTTGGGCTCTAATATATTGGCTGCCAAAACCATCTCTATGTGTCATCATCTTTCTCATACAGTGAATTTAAAATGATTTTCAAGAGCTTATTTTCTTTTTCTATTATATTTTTTGATTAGAGTGGTTGAGAAAGGAAAGAAGTTTTATCATTGTGATTCCAACTTTCAAAATTAATACACTTTTCATTCCATTAGTAGAGTTTATTTTGTAATACTAAAATCATATTATCAAATGAATTTTTCTAACATAATCGAGGAAGTAATAATTACTCCCTCTGTCCCATTCAAAGAGTCCACTTTAAAATGTATACAACTTATTATGAGTTGTGAGGTACAACATCTAAAATAAGTAATTTACCACAATGTTTTTCATTTATATCCTTACTTTAGAAGTAAGGGTTAATTGTGAACCACACATTATAATATTAATAAGAGTATGTAATGTAAAAAAAATCAAAGTGAACTCTTTATATGGGACACATTTTTTTTTGAAAGTTGACTCTTTAAATGGGACGGAGGAAGTATAAAAATTTATTACTGTTCAATAACCTTTCGACCGATTCTCCTCTAATGAGACTCTTATTCTTTGAAAAAAAAATTGGGAGTGGGGGGGGGGGGGGGGGGGGGGGGGGGGGTGGGGGGGTGAGGGTGTAGTTTAAAGCTAAATTAATTCACATTTCACCAAGAAAAAGCTTTGAAGATCAAATGTCTTTTCTTCTTGTCCCATATATTGGGGTTTCCTTGACATTGATGCATGTACTGTTATGATTTCATTCAAAGATTTTACTTTAAACTTTACATTATAATTAATAAATAATTTTATTATTTGACTTTTTTAATGAAACAGAAAAAGTGAAATACATCTTGTAGTAAAGATGCTTAATTCAATCTTCAAAGATAGTTGTTAATCTTATCTTTTTCCCCGTTCCCCCAAATACCATATAGTCACAAGATTGACTGTTTGTTCAAGCTACGAAATTCGTTTGGTAATTTGTTCAAATTACCAGATTCATTTGGTAATTTATTTTAATTACGAAACTCGTTCGATAATATTGTTTTTGGTACTAAAAGTTTTGGTTGTTTGCAACTTTGGTATTAAAAGTTTACTTAGTTCCAAACTTGTGTTTTATTCTTATACTTTGTTAAATTTTTAGTACCAATACCTGCTATATTTTATGTAGTCAAATCAAAGTCAACGGTAATTTGAGAGTATTTTACAATTCTACAATTTTGTGGGGGTTGAAAATATAATTTTTCTAATATTATTTTCAAAACATTTTTGCGATTTATTTTTCTCCTCAGTCGACGTACAAGTTTTCTTCCGACTGAGTAGAAAGAAAACTGCGAAAATGTTTTCGAAATTATATTAGAAAAATTATATTTTCAGCCCCACAAAATTGTAGAATTGTAAAATACTCTCAAATTACTGTTGACTTTGGTTTGACTACGTAAAATATAGCAGGTACTGGTATTAAAAATGTAACAAAGTATAAATATAAATTATAAGTTTGAAACTGAGTAAACTTGTAGTACTAAAGTTGCAAACAACCCAAACTTTTAGTACTAAAAATGTCATTCTTCCATATGAATAAATCTGGAGAGAAATTTTGATAAATTACCCTCTAAAATTAATGGAGTACTCCACTATTCTTGTACTTTACAACAGCAGAAGGTCCACTAAAGAGTCCCAAGAATTATTTTCAGTCATGGGATGAAACCCATACTACGGGTGAATTTGCTTTGTCGAATATAAAGATATTCTCTCAATTTCTAAGTTCATTTTGGAAATTAGAAAATTCATTATGGTGTAAATTATAGTACCTAAACTCATCTGGTTCTGTAGTTTTCGATCACTTATATTTCTTAATTTGTAAGAATGGTTAATTACAAAACACGTATTATTATATTAATACTATATTAGTAAGAGTCTACAATATAATCTCTCTCTATTCCACTAAAAGAATCGAATAGTACAGCTATTTATGACTTACAAGGTACAACTCTAAATTAGACTTTTCTAATGAAACAGAGTTGAGTAAATAAATAGAAAGTAAATTATTTTATTGAAACAAAATTTTTTTTTTTAAAGGACTATATAATAGACGGAGAGAGCAAATAATGTTTTTCTCGTGTTTGGGCCATGGAAACGAGAAAAAGAATATAATCAATTAATTACATAATCATATAACTTGAAAGAAAGAATATATGAAATTCATGTATAATGATAATTTTTTCTTAACTAAACTTCTTCTAGAACCAAACATGCATGATAAGGAAAATTAATAACTATTTTCACCGACACCCTTTAGAAAATTGTATCTAGAAATTCATAATCCTTTCACATGATTAATTTGGTGGCTTGGCATTTCATTCCATATTATATACTGTATCTTGATTGTATATTTTGGCAATATTGCTCTAGAGATTATATGTGATCACCTTTTGAGCAACAAAGTAGCAGAATCAAAGGTTAAATCAATAAAAGCAACAAGAAAAAGCAAAAGAAATCGATAATTGTTTTTGAACAGTAAAATCAATAATTAATGTAGGGTTTAGGAAAAAGACTCAATAATTTAATAATCAATATGTGGGTGAGTCAATATACTCAAATTTAAATAAGTGAGATATAAATTTTAATTTGCACACAATAGGAAAACAAAGAATTGAAGTATTTTTTAGTACATATTGCGTTAGAGGGAGTTTTTCTATTGAAATGGATTAAGTAATACATTATGAATATAAATTTTCTATTGAAATGGATTAAGTAATATATTAGAGGGAGTTTGTTTAGACCGTTTGATAGTTTGACAAGCGATATTCTAGTCATTAAATTCAATACGACTGTTTTATTTCAATACAAGTATTACATTTTTAACATAACCATAATAATTCAACACATAAGAATGATACACGTATTTTGAAAACGCACTATACTTGTTGGTTTAGCATGCATGAGGTACCACATAGACTAATCTCTATATTTTAATACCTAAAAATGGTACGCGATATTTAAACGCCTAATGCAACACACATCATACTTGGTCAAACTCAATATTTTAGCGCAATAAATGATAAGTGATAGTTCATCACCTAAATTTAATACATTACACACATACAATTCTTCAAAGGTCAAATTTAATATGTCTGCTAAAAAACTATTAGACACGTAAGATACAAGTTTGTGTGTTTATACATAATACGAGGATTGTTCTACAAAATTAATTTGAAAGTGCTTTCTGAACAGCTGTCGGTGGCTTGGGACACAAAGTTCCATTAGAAAAACGTCCACTTAATAATAGGATACTGTTTTTTGCACATAATATGTGCAAGATTTTTTGTACATAAAGTGTATTGAGTGGGCCAAATTACCTTCATTGCCCTTTAGTGCAGTACACATCAAAAATCCACTAAAAGGCAAAAAAGGTAATTGGCCTACTTTATGCACTTTATGTGCACAAATTCTTGCACATATTATGTGCAAGAAACATTATTCTTAATAATAAAGGGGCCATAAACTAAACCATTCTTAATCCAAATTAATTGCTAAACCAATTGTTTCGTTTTCCTTTTTCTTTTTTTTTTCCTTTCTAAATAGAGTAAATAAAAATCCTTTTATTTATTTCTTTTCGAAAAGTCGTTAGTGACTGTTAAAACCAAGAATCGTAGCTAGGTGCAAAAATTAATGGGTTCGGGAATTACAAACTTTTTAGGCTACTATAGCAGCATCGGATGCTTCAACCCTTCATGGCCTATCATCATTAGGTAATTAGAAAAGTTTGATTATCAGTCATGATTGGGGACCCCGCTTTTTGTCTTACACGTGGCGCGCATAGAATGCATCGAACGCTGTCGGCTGATTGCACCGACACTGTAGATTTGCTCAATGCTGCTGCTTTCGACCCCTTTTCCCACGTTAATTTGTCCCGCCTCCTTGGTAATTAAATTAACAAAATCCCATAACACGTGTACATAATTGACGCTTTATGTTGTGACCAGTTATTTATTTATTTATTTTTCGCAAAATACGTATTTCATGCTTTTGGCGTGACTGTGCGTATTGAGTTTAATTCATAATGAAAACTCTTGTATCGAGTGTATTGCAATTACATAATGAAAACATATGTATTAAGTTTAGATTTTGTTGTATTATACATTGTGTTTAATCTCTAATGTATTAAAATTAGGTGTTGATGTGTGAATTTTTTTTACTTATGTGTCCCGTATTGATCATATATTGAGTTTAGCATACGATGTATTGAACTTAGGTGGAGATGTCTTGCGCTTACGAATTCATCTTAATTTGTGTCATGTATTGAAATTAACTTTTCATATATTACATTATGAGCTTAGCTACTGATGTATTTCACATCGAGTTTATCTTAAAATTCATTGAGTTTAACTACAAATATATCATAGTTTACCAGTTTAGTCTATATATATATATATATATATATTATGTATTGAGTTTATGTGTTGTTATTAGGGGTGTCAAATGGGCGGGTATTGGGCGGGTATTAAATGGGTATTAAGTTAATGGGTAATGGGTACCCATTGCCCATTCAATTAATGGTCTTAATTCAAATGGGTAATGAGTAGTTATGGGTATCCATGGGTACCCATAATACCCATTATACAAAAATATAAGGCTTATTTAATAATTTTTTAATAAATTTTTAAATTTTTTTTTTAATTTCATTTTAATTTTTTTTAACGCGAATTTTAATTTTTTGAATCTATTCTAAAATTTGAAATATTAAATTTTGTATACTTTTATATTTAATCATATGTAAATTTTTTTTCCAAACACAATTTTTAATTTTTTTATATTTATATAAACTCGTGCATGCCCCGATCCAAGGCCCGAAATTGGGCCCGGGCCGAAACTGAACCCGAGGCCCGAAACTGAGCCCGGGCCGAAACTGGACCCGAGGCCCAAAATTGGGCCCGGCTCGAAATTGGACCCGAGGCCCGAAGTGGGGCCGGCCCGAAACTGGACCCGAGGCCCGAAACTAGGCCCGGCCAGAAATCGGTCCAGAACTGGGCCAGAACTGAACCGGCCCAGCCCTAAACCCGAGCCTAAGCCCGAACGAATTTTGAATTAGTATTTAAGTAGGTAATTTTAAAATATTATAAAATAATAAATGAGAGAAAAAAACGTAAAATAATTGTAGAACACGAAAAATAAATAAGAAAAAAAATAAGTTTGAAGAAAAAAATAAAATGGACCCACTAAAATAAGTGAGTTGTTGAGTTTTTATTTATACTTTTAAGGGTAATTTTGAATAGGTATTTTTGATACCCTTGATGGGTGGGTTTTAGGGTACCCAATGGGCTACCCTAAACCCGCCCATTACATATTTAACCCAAACCCACCCAACCCATTATTATTTTAAGTGGGTTTTATTTGGTTAATACCCAATGGATTTGGGCGGTTTTTGGGTTAGTGGGTTTTTTTGCCACCCCTAGTTGTTATATCGCGATTATGAGATAGTTATGATATTACGCGATATCAAGTTTAGCATATAATGTATCGCATATGCTGATGTATCACTATTATAAACTTAGTTTCTGATATATCACGTATTGGATTTAACTTTTGATGCATCGTACATCGAAATGGTCAGACTGTCTAATAGAGACACCCTCTTATTTTCTCTTGTGTTTCAAGTGAAATAAAGACATTAAAAAATATCCTATTGAATTATTTATTTTATTTCTAAGTATTTTTTAAAACATACATGAAATGAGGATCTGCAATTGAAATCATTAGACTAGAAAAAAAAATAAAAATAAAAGAAAAGGTAAAATTGAAACTTTTGAAATTTTCTTATGTTGATATTTGTATAGGGCACTTATTTAAAAGACACTTAGAGAAGAAGGGACATATTCCCTCAGTTTCATTAGAAAAGTTCACTTTAGAAAATATTCTAATAGAAGAGTCAATTTACAAATTTTTTACTCTTCTTACCCTTACAATATAATAATATGTGATTCACAATTAAAACTTACTTAATAAATAAGAATATAAATAAAATAAAATGTATCAAATTAACAATTATAAATATTGTAACATAACATTTATAATATATTATACATTTTTCTAGTGGAACGGAGCGAATAATATTTCTTATCTGACATCATGATAACAAAGAATGCATGTGTGGGAGTTAGTATCAACATTAACCATTAAAAGGTAAGAATAATGGTACTTATAGGGATATAATATTATGGGCATGTTTGGTATCGTGTTTCAAGTCGTGTTTTAAAATCACTTTTGATTTTATAATATTAAAAGTGTGTTGGAAATATAAAAAGGTGTGTTGGAAATGTAAAAAAGTTTATTGAAAATATAAAAATGTTTATTGGAAGTGATGAAAAACTATTATAAAACAAAAGTGATTTCAAAATACGTTTTGAAAACGTGATACTAAACAGGCCCTATATATATCCATTGTATCGAAATTTATTAATATATTAAATTTTTATAAATTTGAAAAACCATTTTATTAGGCGAGTGCTCCTAAGTACATATTCAATCCATCTTAAGTATATTTCTCTATAAAAAAAAATAAAAAATCTATTTATTATCCAAACCATCTCCTATGACAAATAGGGAGAAAAAAAACTTGTCTAGTACACTAAAATAATTTCAATAGTGCTTAAAAGTTTGAACGCCTAATTAAAAATTAAAAAGGTGAGAGTTCAAACCCCACTAATTATATAAAATTGAAGCAACCTAATTCCCAATTATCGACTCAAAAGAAAAACTCTTAACAAATAGAGTAAATGTTTTCAACTAAAGCTATTACTTAGGGAATAAGACACGCCTTGTAGCATTTACATAGGGCTAATTACTTTGTTTTATCCCCCTTTCAGTTTGGTACGTTTTTTTTCCTATAATTGAGTATGGAAAGGGTAGAAGTCACTCCATGATCTCCAAAAAATTATTACAACCTTGGACACAACACATGGAAACTCAACTTTTAAGATGATGCTACTTTGAAACTTATTAACATGTTACTTACATGTAGCTAGGTAGGTACTTCTTCTCAATCATGAGTTAGTAACAATTTTGTCTTCCTAACTAATAAATCATTTCATATAACATTAATTAATCCGGTTTCAACCAATTAGCCTTGCTGCTAATTGATTGCTAAGTGACCTAAAAAAATGAAACGCAAATTCGAGAGATTATTTGGTGTATCTGGTGCATCACGTAAGATTGTACAGTCAAACACATTTAGGAGAAAGAGTGTTATTTTAGGAGAAAAAACTTATTACTCTCTCTTTCCTTGGGTTTAAAAGTATTTCCTTATATAGTCATCATGAATATGTGTTTCTTATTTTGTTTCATCACTTTTGTTTCCTTTGACATAGCCGATAATGACCAAATGTTATACTTGTATAATGATATGAGATTTGTTAATTGTTATTGAAGGGAAGGAAAAAGAGAAAAGATAGGATAACTAACTTTAAGGTTACTAAACTATTTAAATTTTATATTTTCGATCACTTAACTTCTGATTGAATAATCAAGCTACTCAAATATCTACAATTCTCACTTTTGGATATTCTATAAAATCCAGAAATTGAATGTGTGAAAATTGAGTGAAATTATCCCTTTGACCCAACGGTTAAAAATTTGCAAATGGATGAAAGTAACCCATTTAAAACTGATTAAAGTAATAAAATTTAAAAAAAATGGAATAACCAGAAACATGTAATTTTTTTTTTTTTTTGTTTGTTGTGAAACAGCCGATTAAGTGACTGGGGGCATGAAGACCCTTTATTAATTTGGAAAAAGGACAGAGTTTGGCGAGAGGGACGTCATGAGCCTTACCCTAGCCTACAAAAGATGCAAATGCAAATGATAATTTAGCTAGAAAAGAAAGAAAGGTTACAAATTATGAAATTTTAACTAGCCTAGCCTAACGAGCCCTTGGATCTCTCGAGGGAGACCCAAAGATCCATATGCTGCAGTTTTCCTGAGTATGCTGCCGTGTCGTGCAAGTGCATCCGCAACTGAGTTAACCTCCCGATAGATGTGAGAGAAAGTATAAGTCCCAGACTCTTCAAAGCTCCATATTTGTCGAAATTCATCTGTAGATCTCCAAGGAATTTTGAATTGTCTGCGAACCCCATAAACATGTAATCTAAATAGCTTAATGGCTGCATAGGTAATTTAGCCAAAAAGAAAACATACACATTAATATAAGCATATAAACATTGCCACGATCTCATAATTTATACTCTTTAACAGAAAAAATCATACTTTTTCATTGAGACAAAATTTTACTTTTCTAAGAAAAAGAACTCTTCCATTAGGCAAGAAAATAAACGTTTATCTCATCTTTCATTTTGATTATAAATTATTTTAACGATATTAATGTATCTGCTTACAGTTTTCATAACTCTCAAAATGTGAATGCATGGACTCAACCCAATTGGTCCTAAACATAAGTTACTTAAAAAAAATAAAATAAAATAAAATAAAGAAAAAGAAAAAGGAAATTAAAGTTACTTCTCTCCAATCACTGATTTTATCTAACTTCAACCTTCCTCATGGGCTAAATTAAAATAAAATATTCTTAACCTAATTAAATAATAGTAATAGTAATGGTTAATTATCTCCTCATCATAATAATTAAACTTTTGCTTTGGGAGGAACTTTACAGTATAGTATAGTACAATAGGGGCACTATGATTTCTCCAATAAATAACGGTCAAAGTTGATCAAATATCCCAAAACTGTGGTCAGAAGCCCGTCACAATCAGGTGAAAAACACTAATGATTAATTTTAGTACTTAGAATATATATTAAAATATAAAGAAAATTTGAAAGGAAAAAAAAAATAGGATTGACAATTTTTGATACGATACGAACCTGACACAATATAAACAGGTTAGGGTTGAGCTTTGGTAAGTTCGTGTGTTATATGTGTCAACTTGAATAATACGAATAATTAAACGAGTATGATTAGAGTTGATAATATCGTCACGTGAACTTACCAATCCGAACCCGACACAAATAATTTATATCACAACACGAAAACATGACAAGAAAATCGAAATGTTTGCGGGTTAATAAATGGTCGACATAAATAACACAAATATAAATAGGTAATGTTAAGTTTGAGGATTATCGACAACTCAAATACGATATGAATTGACTCCCAAAAAAAAAAAAGGAAAAAAAAAATCCCTTTAGATTAATATCAAAGAATAATTTTTTTTAAATTTTTTTTAAAACAAAGGTTAAAACATTGAAATAAGGGTTTCCCACGTTTTTCCATTTTTTGTCAATCGATAAATAGTACTCACTCACTAATCTAAGTGCAACCCCGCAAGCAGAGGGTCCCACTCGGAAAGCACGAGCGGGGATGTTAAAACGGGGGCCCCACGTGAACTTTCGGACAGAACAGTGACAGCTGGCGCTGGTCTCACACTCCTCCACTGTTTTCGTCGGTGGAAGCTTGAAATTCCCAAACAGCCCCCAGAAGAAAAAGGAAAAGAAACAAAAAAGGCAAAATATATATTATATCACGTGGGGTCCACGTGACCAAGTAAAAAAACAACCGTGTTCCTCCCACCCCCCGTAGAGAGATCCTACGTGGAATGAATATTCTACTACCCCTCGCCGACAGAAGCCATCGGATTGATCGGACGGTTGCTGGGTGGCCACGTGGCGTTGAACATGGGCATCCAGACAGCTCAGTAAACTCAAGCTACGTTCGATTGTTGGTCTGTCGCTTTCATGCGCTGTCTTCAAATTGCTGATCTTCACTCTACGGTCCGTCCGAAATGGAAATTATTCATGATGACGTCATTTATTAGAAAACTCAATCTTTCTAATTTTTAGAAATGATTAAAATAGAATTTTTGAGTCTAAAAATATTAATAATAAAATATGTGTTTTTTGGCTTTTGCTGGATTTAATTTGTGGGAAAAAAAATTATTAAAGTTTCTGCAGGGCCTGGGATTTTGGTCGTTGGGCCTTTAATGCATTTATAGTTGTACTTGTACTGCCTTTGAAATTTGTTAATATTGCTCGGAGTGTATATTTTTGGAAAACCAAAATCGCGGGAAAGTGGGGGCGGGAAAATAATTTTTGGCCCTTCTCTTAGTCGTAACTTATTTCGACCCTTTGATTAGAAGAGTTCGGTTTATATAATGTACAATTTTTTTATGAGTTGTAAAGTACAACACATAGAATATACAATTTGCTCTCATTTTTTTTTTTTTACTAATATTCTTACTTTCAACAGGAAATTAATTGTGAATCACACATAATTTTATTAGTAAATATATGAGAAGTAAAGCAATGAAAAATTGACTCTTTTATGGAAAAAAAAAAGATAAATAAAAATTTGTAACTTGACTATTTTAATGGAACAAAGAAAGTATTACTAATAATGATGAATCATGTCTAATCCTCTATGTTTACTTTTATTACCCATCAATCACTAAAAAATGGATAATGTTACAATTGCCCATCAATAGTTAGTAATAAAATCAAAATCCAGAAAGATTAGATGCGATTAGGCCGCTAGTAAAATAAGTTGCGCGTAATTAAACTTCTTTACGAGTTTTTTTTTTAATAATAAAAATCTTCTTTGAGTCAATTTTGTTATGAGGAGGAAAAAAATGAAATATATATATATATAAATATATATATAGAGTAATGATATACTCAGCAATAAATCATAGCAACTTTTTGATAGCAACTCATGTGTCATGCATTCATTGGCCAATTATTTGATATTAATAAAAATGTAACCAATGAATGTATGGCACATGAGTTGCTATCAAAAAGTTGTCATGATTTGTTGATAAAACTATCATTACTCATATATATATATATATATATGATCATTTTTATACGTTTTGATAGTGGCTAAAGAAAGCAATATTTGTATGCATTGTGGTTATAACTTGTAGCAGTAGGGCTGCTTTTGGCCCAAATGAATTTTTTAAATTTGGTAAATATTGCTAATTTAAAATTAGTATTTAAATTAAGTTAGTCCTAGTCAATTCACCGATCTCGATCAGTATTTACCTTATACATTTAGCAGATTTAATGGAGGATGAAGCTTTTAGTTGAGAGTTTAAAACTCATATACGAGAGCCACGAGACATTTTTATTTTATTTTTTGGTCTTTTGGAGAAGTATTACCAATTTATTTTTTATTCATAAGGATAGTAAAGTAATTTTTAATCCATGTCCTTTCCCTCTACCATAACGCACTTAATATATCTCTACGGGTGCGCGGGAATGAGAATGGGGAATGTGCATCTGATTCCTAGAATTAATATTTTTATGTTTGGAGCGTAGAAGACTTTAATAATTTAAACAATAATATCCTCTAAAAGACAATATAAAATTTCTTTAATGAAAGATTTATCCATTCTCAGATATGAGATGCACTCATTATCATTCCATTCTTATTAGTGTGCGCCAAGCGCACCTATATCGGTTTAGGGAAATGTCTTGTTTTTAAAATATACAAGTTTTTATAAAATAAGAAATTTGTCATAGTTTAATGTAGATTAGCACAAAAACTTGTATTTTACAAGTTGACTAGTTTGACGACACACATATCGAGTTTAACTTATGATGTATCATTGTTATGTTTTGAAAACAAGCACATCAAGTGTAGGTTTTAACGTATTGAGTTTAACTTGTGATGTATTAAGTTTAGTTGCTGATGTATAGTGTGCATAACATGTGATGTATCGAGTATTGAATTTAACCTCTTAGCATCAAGTTTACATGTTGATGTATTATGTTTATTTTGAAACAACAAGTATCGTCAATAGTGTATAAAACACATACGTATCAAGCTTATGGTCCAAAGTATCGCATGTCACATAATCAACGGTCGAATAGAAAACTCCTTCATGAATCAAATGTAGGTTATGTACATAATTGTATTCGTTAGGATATGAAAGGAAGAAAGAAATATAATTCTTCTATAGGTAAGAAGAATTTGTAAAAAGAGGATTCTTATATAAGGATGGAGGGAGTACTACACTAAATTTGATGAAAAATATAATTCGTTTTATGATTTTTAATAAAGCACATATAATAGGGGAATAGAAGGTTTTGAAAAAATAGAAAGCATACTTCTTTTGTTGGACAAAAGAATTAATAACTTTTTTTCAATTTTTATTATTATTTTTTGTTTGGGATGAAAGAAAGGGTGGGAGGATTGGCGAAACCATAAAATACATTTTAAAAAATTATTGAGATGTCCAATATATGAATATATATAAAAAAAAGTTTTAATAGTTAAAATACACGGCTAACTAATAAGGGTGGAGAAGGGAATTGGAGGGATTCGGGGACCATCCCACCCCGTTGGATCTGCCCCTGAGTGAGAGTATAGTCTCCTCAAAAGAATCATTTAATCATTGAATTTGACATTGTATGAATTCCTAATGCAATTGCATACTCAATTAGATATGTCAAATTTAATGATTGAATGGTTTCTTGACGAGAGTGTAGTCTTTGAACCACTATGTTTAGTGGGTAATTAGTATATCATTAATTGTGAGTACTCCCTATGTAGATATGTTATATTTGGTGGGATTTCTTGTCTATGAGCCTAAATTATTAGTAGATTTGTGACAAGTTAACTACTAATACGCATGGTTTAATTTTCTATGTAATTGGAGAGGAAGAAGCAAAAGACAAAGACATGAGTGTGACCTGCTACAAATTAATACCAATTGGTTACCAAATACCGATGGAATATGCATGCAAATGGTTTAGTTGTAGTACTAGTGGTGCATGGCATGCTTCCCTTTTGTTATTTTCCTCTTTTTGGGTTCAAATTTCCAAAGCATTTGCTGCACTAATATCAGTTTCAGTGAATGAATGCATGTCATTACTATTATAGTATCACTTCCATGCACTAATTTCATCTTTTGATAGGTTTTTTTTTTTTTTTGTTTTGTTTTTTTTTTGTTTTGTTTTGAGGTGGGGTTGGGGGTTTGTTGGGGGCGAATTACATTTACCTCCCTTGAGTTATAGTGAAATTATAAATAATTTTTTGAATTGTCTGACAATTACAACCATCTCCTCATTTGATTCAAGATTTTCCAATATAACAAATTGGCCTATAAAAATCAAGTTCATTTATTCACAAAAAGTTGTATATGATGTGTTTGATTGTCTGACAGTATCGAATTTAGTTTTAAAACTATCGAGTCAGTGGTGAAGAGAATATGGGCATCGATTTTAAGGGATGAAATATTGCTCTTGGACTGTTAGATGGCTTCACAAGAGATTGTCTCTCATTTCTTTGCCTCAAATGAGGGTATTTGTAATTCAACCAAAATTCGAAGGACGTAAATCTAATTTTTAGAAATTTAAAAAAATATTTATAATTTTATAAAATTTGAGGGAGATAAATGTAATTCGCCCTTATTTCTTTTGTGAAATTAAGCATCAGTAATTCATAGACAAGTACTCCCATTGTTTTAATGAGAAATTAGCATTTTTAAAATGCACAAATTCTTTTATAAGTTTTGAGGTAAAATTAATACGTAAATATTTATCATATCGTGGCTTGATGTACCAAACTGTATCAAATGTTTTGCATCGTATATTTTTCTCTTGAAAGTGTGCTGGATGCGAAAAAGAGAATTTCATTTCCAGTCTCCTATTTTTTCTTAATTTTGAAATTGTCCAAATTATACATTGAGAGTATTGATATTTATACCTAAAAATTAATAATTCATTATATAATCTACCAAATTCAAATTCATGACCTCATGGTTGCATATGCTTCTCTCCCACATATGTGTGTGTGTGTATATACTTTTATTTAGGTTGAGGGCAGAAAAATGAAAGAAGGATGAGAAACATGGTTCTATACACTCTATGGTGTTATTATGGGCAGTTCAAAACGGATCTTTTCCGTGGCGATCAACAGCAACATTGGCAAGAATCTCGAATCTAGCGCATACATATAACAGTATCTCTCATATCTACAGTGAAGGAAATGCTGTTGCACATGAGCTGGCCCAAACCGCGAGTTTGACTGCTCACACGGATTTATTCGTCCAGGCCACCTTTCCTAGAAAAGTTAAAGGTTTGGTAGTTTTAGATATTAGGGGTTTTCCCTATCTCCGTATCTAGTATTGGATATGTTGCTTTTGCATTTTCTGCATCCCTGTATGACTAAGGTAAGACTTTTTAAGTCCCCCTTAGTCCTTTTAATGGCTATTTCGCCAATGAATAATAAAGGGTCTCCAAGCCCCCCAGCCACTTAATCGGCTGTTACCTAAAAAAAAAAAAAAAGGTTTGAATGAGCTACAGCCAAAGAAGCGGGGGGGCTTTAAGGGAGAGAGTTTTTTGACAAAAAAAAAAAAAAGTAAAAAAACATGGTTCTATACAATATAGGAGTACTATATATACACGGTATATTTATAATGTGAAATAAAACCATTAGGAACAAATTATTCAATTCGGAATAGAAATTTGTGGGGGCAAAGGATAGCTTATATAAATAGTACTCCTTCGGTCCCATTCAAACAGTATTACAAACATGACTCTTTAAATGGGACGGAGGGAATAATATATAAAAATCACGAACGGTCATGACCCTAGGAGCTGCCGACACTCTCTTGGGAGGCATGCTTTCAAATTGTTCTCCCACATTCATTAAATCTTTTTACAATACATAGTCATATACCCTACCCCCTGTTCTCCCTTGTCTTCTCAATAGAATAGAGACGCTTCTTCTTTATTTATTTAAATTTGTACCTATTTTGTAGGTCCTTTTCACCGACACTTTGGTTGAGTCGTGCAATTGCAGCCACACCAATCATGTGTCCACAAAATCTCTTATAATTAATGAAGTTAGTAATGTGTGATTGAAGTGAACTAGCTAGATTAATTGGAGATCATAGAGCTAATTAAGCTAATCTATGGTAAAGTTTAAGTGTTAATATAGATAAAGTTGCAGGGTCAAGGAAGGAAAAAAGAAAAAGCAACTGGCTAGCGAAGATCAAGATCTCTTTTTTATGACTTCCACTTATCCATCTCGGCCCAGAAAATTGTGATGAATTAATTGAGATATTTATAATTACTCTAATATAAATTAAAAATATTCTTATGTGAGAAAAAAATTATAATGCTAATATTATTAGTTTTGAGTGATATTTAAAATCCAAATAACTAAAAATATTTCTTAAAACAATTCATAATAAAAACAATTCACCAACATCATATAATAACTAAACAAAATCAACGCGCGCCGTGTTAATCACCTAGTTCATATTGTTGGGCTTCGCATATGATCCTTAGTTAAGTCATAAAATGTCTATATAACTATTGTTTACCTAAAATATAGTATGGAAGGAACTAATTCAATTATTTTATTTTTGGGATAGTTTCCCGTCAGACCGGCCAGATTTTAAACCCTTAAAATTGTTATACTTGTATTTTTTACTACAGGATATTGGGTAAAGTTTATATCTACACAAATTTTTTCAGTAACTTACGAACATGATTTTAGTTGACGTAAGTTTTCAAATAATATTCCAAATGTATCATAGCTAGTGACCTAAAGAGGAGGTTATATATACTATTCCAAACACAATAGATGTGGATTTTGATTAAGTTTTTTTATAAACAGATATCAATATTATAAGTTACTGATATAAATATGGTCCCTTAAATTTTTTGGGTCTCACTACTCCTTTGGGCAGGCTCTGAGCAGCGATGGTACAGTTAAATTCAATATTTGAAACATATAGTATACCTATATTTATTTCACTTCTTTTGTAACAGGTGCATCCAATTGAACTATTTTAGTAAATAGATAAGATGTACTTAATAATTTTATTTGTTTATTTGTGTATGAGAAATTTTTTTTCCATACAATCGTTGCATTCACAATTTTAGAGGAACAAATCAATCAGAGTTAAAAGGATAAATATGACCCCTATTTTTATCTTCACTTTTCTAAGAAATTTATGCTTTTACCCTTAAATAATATATGTTGCATAATGTCAAGTTATGCAATTGATACAAGAAATAATTTCTCGTATGATATATTGCAACCTTTGAAGTGCTTACCAATCTTTTTCCTAATAATGTTAACATCAATAGACTATAAATGGACCATTGATTGAAGAAAGGTAGTGTCTAGGAGCCAATGTTTTTGGTAGATAATTGGTTGGGAGAAAGAGAGAAGGGGCATACCAAAATTGAGTAGAAAATGAATGGGACTTTTAATTAATTAATGAGTAATGATACACTCCTTAAGTAATTTTCTCAATTTTCTTAACTCAAGTGAGGTGTCATGCATTCATTGGTCAATAATATAATATTAATAATTATTTTATAAAAGTGTAGCCAATGAATGCATGACACTTCACTTAAGTTAAAAAAATTAAGAAGATTATTTGAAGATTGTATCATTACTCTTAATTAAAATGGGAAAGGGAATGCTTGTAAAAGAGAAAGAAAGAACAATTAGTCATAGCAAGTAAGGAACAACACAAATCTTTTGATAGTAGACATACAAAGATGTAAACTTAGCTGGAAAAACCCTAAAAAGATGTACACAAATACTCCACAATGGCTAGAATGAACGTATCCTTTCATCTTTTGGATTTATTCTCCTCTTCTCTTCTGGCTTTTGGAAACACACACTCACCCACACTTTTGTCGCTTATCCCCCCCCCTCTATTTTAAAAATAAGTTTCTTTTCCTCCATTTGGAAACTTTTGTCCTTATAAAATCTTATTAGCAAAAGTCAACAAAAGTAGAGGCAAAAATGTAACAATAATTGCCTTTTTTAATTTTTTTTTTAAATTTAAATATTTAACTTATTTTTTCTGTAAGTGATACTATTGAAAATGATGAATAGCACTGTTCAATAGTATTTATTTGTTTTTTTTAATATTTAGTTTTTTTTCTCCTCTTAAAGTATTATTCTTTGGTAAAGAGACACAAACCATGATTTGAGTTTTATTTTGATTTTATAATATTAAAATTATATTGGGAATATAAAAAAATGTGTTGAAAATATAAAAAGGTTTATTGAAAATGTAAAAATATTTATTGGAAATGATAAAAAACTATTATAAAATCAAAATGAGACTCAAACCATGGTTTGAATATCTTTACCAAACAGGGCCTAAGAGTATCAGTAGTACTGTTCATGAGTACTTATTTGTTTTTTGTTTTTTTAATTTTTTTTTTATGCTCAATATTTTTTTGACGTAAGCACAAGTACTTTTCATGTGGATGTTACCTACAGAAATGGTCGCAAATGTGAACCCGTTACACATAAGACCACTTCTAATTATTATATAATTTTGCTAAATTTTGGTTCTTTCAACCAGAAACTATGAAACATTCCACATTGAGATTGTACTGAACAAACATGTACGCTTGTGATTTACTAATAATTTGGTTTGAATATTTTGAATTTGTAAGGACAAAAGCCCAAAAAGTTACCGACGACCTTTCCTATAGATCTAAGCAATACATTGGTGTCAAAATTGAGCTGACTTGAGATATGTGTGAGTGTTATATAGGCCTAGACATCACAAGCTTATTGGGTTGGGTTAAACTCTCTTAATTAAACTGTGACTTATTCCTAATTAAACTCTCCAAGGATAGACCAACATTGAACAGTTTGAGTAAACTGCAAAGTGCAAATACGACTACCAAATGAACAAAATATTGTAGCATCTCATCACATTTAATTAGTTTTGAATGATGTATTGTATAGATAAGTTTATTTTTGGTTGAAAAAAAAGAAGATAAGTTTGTTTTTCTTTCTTTAAACAAATTTAGATAAGTTACAATAAGGCCCAATAAATTAATAAAGGGGCCGCATGGGCTTGAGGATCCAATGTGTCCCAGATTCCATTGGGCTAAGGTCCTGGGCAGAATAATGAGGAACCATTTTCTCTTGGTTACATTTTTGCAAAATGGTATTCAAAAACATATTACGGAAGTTTTATAATGGAGGCAGTGGTTGAAAATGGGAGGGAGATAGTTTTCTCTCGGTCAAACTTTCTTTTGACTAATCTCGGGCTAAATTTTTGGACTAACATCGAATAAAAATGAAAACATCATGGACTACGTTTGATAGTTTTTAAAGAAGTGGACTACATTTGTCATTTAAGTAAATAATATGGACTAATATGGAGTGCGTTTGGTACACAAGAATCGGGATGGGGAGAATGGACATTTGATTAATTGATTAAAATTTCATTGTTTGTTATGTACATGAATCTAATAATTTAAATTAATATATCTTCTAAAAGACAAATTAAGATTCCTTTAATAAGATATTTATCCATTCCTGAATATGATATGCCCACCATTCTAATTCCCATTCCAGCACCCCATATACACTACATTTAGTTGTTAAGAAGGCTTAAATATTATAACCCCCCATGTTTATAGGGGAGTTTGACCTTTGCCCCCGGTGTTATTTTAATACATATTTTGCCCTCTATGACCATAAGTAAAAGTTTTATATATAATGCAATGACTTTTATAACTCTCCGCTATTAAGCATTATATTTTTGGACAAAAATATCATTAACTAATTAAACATTAATATGATATAATTTACGCATTTTTAATTTATTTATAATCACATATTGATTCAACGATAAAAGTCCAACTACACATACAAATATACACAGACTAGTGTGACACCCTCAGCCCCGACCTCCCTGTTTGGGAGGGAGTTGCGACTGAGATACTACCTGGTTCGCTCCATGACTCATTAACAATATACAGAGCAATTGCTAAATAGATAATATATTTATTCATTAAAGTAATTTACAAACCTTCAAGCTATATTATATTTCTGAAAGTTACAAACACTAAGGCACACTATTACAATAGTACTTTAAAATGCGTGTAATATTTAAAAATATATATATGGTATAAATTAGTTGATATAGTTACAGTACGTTACATACATGTATTGTTGATTAGTATAATTAATTTGGAGGAGGTGAGTGAGGATCACGATGGAGAAGAAGCAAGCATAAATAATAAATAATAAATGGGGAGGAGGATCAATCATATCATATGATAAGTTAGCATATCAACATATATGAGGAATCATATCATCTTTTAATTGTGTTTATGATAAACTCATAACTTAAAAAGATTTTATTATATATGCATGTTTTTATTTGAACAACATCACGAGGTCTTTCCTGTTTATAGCCAATATAATTTTGTTATTGATGTATTGCCTGTTTCTAAAAAATAAAAATAAAAATTATTGCATGTAGTAAAAAGTATCAATTATTAGAATTGAAGTATACCGTCTATTTAAAAAGGAACACATGTAAAAAAAGTACTGCTTGTGTTTAATTTTTATTAGAAAAGTATCGTGTATATAGCCTCAAATGCATCGAGTTTAAAAAAAGAGAAAACTATTGCTTGTAGTGAAAATAAATACTCAAATGAACCCGCATATCTCCATTAGTAAAATACGTAAAAAAAAGAAATATAAATACGAAATGAACTGAAAGGTTGAGAAACAACATAAAATTAAAGACTACAGAGAGTTTTGAGCGGGAGAAAATTTAAAGCTTTACAGTTGAAGAGTTAAAAGATGACCAATAGTAATCATAGCAAACATGGTCGGCATATTAAGCTCCTTCTTGAAAAACTGATGAGAGACAAACTTCATGGAAGGTCTCGATTGTGGATTTGGATCTATACATAACAGCGCCAATTTCGCCCCCAACACTAAATTTTTAGACACTTCCTTGTTGGTCGGGAAAGGAAGTCTTTGATCCAAAATGTCTTTCAATAAAATGTCATTTTGAGTTGACGATGATGTTGAAAGCATTGAAAACACAAGATCACCGGGATGTTTTCCCATGAGTATTTCAAGAGTCAGGATTCCAAAACTATAAACATCACATTTCTCATTCACCTCCATGGTATAAGCAAGTTCTGCATTTTATGGAGTCAAATAGTCAAAACTAACACAAATAAAAGAGTGAATATTAATCGTTCAAAAGAAAGTGAAATCACAATAGTAGAAGATATATATCAAAAGAATTGACATACCTGGAGCAGCATATCCGTATGTCCCAGCAAAGGAAGTCCAATTGGATGAATCAGGGCTTAAGAATCTTGCACTGCCAAAGTCAGAAATGTGAGCCTGAAATTCTGAGTTGAACAAAACATTTTTGCTGGATATGTCTCGATGTACTATGGGAGGTGAACAATCATGATGCATATACGCCAATGCAGCCGCCACATCTTGAATGGTTGCGATCCTCTTCATCCATTCCAACTTTGTTAATATTTCATCATTGCTCAATACCTGGATTAGGCTTTGCCCCTCTAAGAATTCGTAGACCAAGAATGTGTGGAGAGAATGTGAACAGAATCCATAAAGTTTCACAATGTTGCAATGCCTTATTGTTGTCAAAGCACGTATTTCACTTGCAAAACTACTGAGTTTGCTCAATACTCCACCCTCCGTTGTATGAAGTTTTTTAACTGCAAAAACTTGGCCATTTGGTAACTCAGCTCTAAAAACACTTCCGAATCCTCCCTCTCCAACGCAGTGCTTTGGGTCAAAATTTTCTGTGGCTTCAACAATGTTCTCATACACCATTTTCCCATCAAAGCTCCAAATAGAGAATACATCTCCGTTTAATTCTCTTTGGTTACTTTCACCGTGCTTTGTTCGTGACATTCTAAGAACGAAAATTTTCATAACTCCAATCAAGAGAAACAAGGTTCCTAGAATTGGGAGGACAATATAGAATATTATTCGTGTTCTAGTCATCCTTTTACTGGTAATCTTCTTCCTCATTGATACAGTGCACGATTTCAATCCATTAATGCTGCCACACAAATCTTTGTTGTTTCTTAAGGCATCAAACGGTGCTTTTCGGAATGCAGTAATGTTTGGCAAGGGACCTTCCAGTTGATTGTAGGATACATCAATAGAAACCAAAGGGAAACAATGGTCAAAGCTAGAGGGAATGGAGCCTGAAATCCTATTATGTGCCAAATTCATAACCTCAATGCTTTTCAGTTCACCTAGCTCTGATGGTATTGTGGATCCTAGCATATTCTGGCTAAGATCAAGAGTTGCAAGTGAAGCCAATTTTCCTATTTGAGAAGGAATACTCCCACTAAGTGCATTATGGCTTAAATTCAAATCCAACAATTGCACACAGTTACCTACTTGATTAGGAATTCCACCACTGAAACTATTGGCAGACAAACTTAGATTTAAAAGTTTGGACAGCTGACCAATTTCTGGTGGTATCTCTCCTGAAAGGTTGTTTCCATCCAACTTAAGCTCAAGAAGTAAATTCAGGTTCCCCAAAGTTGACGGGATACTCCCTTCCAAGAGATTTGAAGAGAGATGAATTCTTTGTAATTGAGTTGCCTCTCCAAGTGCAATGGGTATTCTTCCTGAAATTTTATTATGGGATAACTGCAAGATTGTCAAGTTTTTTAACCTATCCCATTTCCAGGACAACTCTCCATAGAAGTTATTATCCATTAAGTTGATCTTTTCCAAGCCAGGATACACTCCAAAGTCTTCAGATATGTTTCCAAATAGTTGATTACCTTGAACGTTGAGCCGTTCTAAGCTAGAACAGTTCCTCAAACTCCTTGGCATAGAACCATTAAAATTGTTTTGTTGAATCTGGAACTTCTTTAGTGACTCACCATTACACACATCTTGTGGCAATGAACCAGTAAGGGAGTTGTAACCTAGCACTAGAAACTGTGAATCTGTAATATTATTGAATTCCACGGGAAGGAAACCACGTAGTTGGTTCATAAAAAGCTTAAGATTAGATAGTTTTTTTAACTTTCCAATCTCTGAAGGGATGGACCCAGAAAGATTATTTTGAGAGAAATCCAAGAAAGTCAAATCTGTTAGATGCCCAATTTCTTTTGGAATGGGTCCTGAAAGATTATTTTCAAAGAGACTCAAGAGAGTCAATTCTGTTAAATTTCCAATAGAATGGGGAATCTCATTTTTGAGATGATTTGTAGACAAATCTAACTCCAAAAGAGATGTTAGATGCCCAATTTCTTTTGGAATGGGTCCTGACAGATAATTTTTCCAAAGATACAAGATTGTCAAATTTGTTAAATTTCCAATAGAATGGGGAATCTCATTTTCGAGATGATTTTCATACAAGGCTAACTCCAAAAGAGATGTTAGATACCCGATATCTTTTGGAATGGGTCCTGACAGATAATTTTTCGAAAGATACAAGATTGTCAAATTTGTTAAATTTCCAATAGAATGGAGAATCTCATTTTCGAGATGATTATCAGACATGACTAATTCCAAAAGAGATGTTAGATACCCGATATCTTTTGGAATAGGACCAGAGAGTTCATTTGCATACAAATATAATTTGTTGAGATTGGTCAAGTTTAGAATAGACAAGGGAATAGGTCCTGAAAGCCTATTTGTTGAAAGGGCTAAAAATTTTAGATTGGTTAAGTTTCCAATAGAGTTAATAATTGATCCAGTGAACTCATTATATCCTAAATCTAATAGTGTAAGAGATCTAAGAAATCCAATTTCTGGAGGGATAGAGCCACTAAAATAATTATTAAAAATGTTCAACTCCTTAAGCTTGGTTAGATGGCCGATTTCACTAGGAATTACCCCAGTGAAATTATTCCGAGGCAACAAAAGAATAGCCAAACTAGAAAGAGTCCCAATGTTGGGTGGAATGCTCCCATAGAGTGCATTTTCATAGAGGACAATGGAAGTAAGATGGGATAATGATGAGAAATTGAGATGATGAAGGGTACCTTTAACACCACAACTGGTAATATTGATATCGGATACCCTTCCCAACTTGTTACATTGAACTCCAAACCATCTGCTGCGACATGGGCTGGAGGAAGGCCGCCAACTGGACAACAGTCTGGTTCGACTATGAAAGTCAAGAGTATCTTTCCATCCTAAAAGGGCTTTGCCTTCGATTTCAACATCTAATACATCAGCAGCAGCAGTGGCTTGAACATGATGATGCAATTCAGAAACAGCAAGAATAAAGGAGATGCAAAAAAGGATGAAATAATTGTGTGGAGTGGTAGAGAACTTGTTCATGAGTATCATTTTGAGTAATACTATGTTGCAATAGATGAGTGAAACCCATAAGGAATAGAATTATAATTTATAGGCGTAAAAATTGCCGTGTGGACTTAAAAGCAATTAAGACTTGCTTTATCAAAGACTTTCTTTAATGAAGACGTATTTATTAATGACTTAATTCAGTAGGGTAAATAATTGGTATCTATACTCTAGTACTGCTGCTTCTTGTTAAATATTTTACTAAAGAAACACCAAAACTTACGTCTATATTATAAATAGTAATAATTTAATGAGTTAACAACTCAACTTGAAACTTGGGATTTCATCTCTCTGTAGTCTATTGTCCGATTTTCGTCCAAAATCAGCTACTGTTGGCAAGCATGTGCAGCAGGAGTGCAGTTTCTAAAGGGAAATTTCGGTATTTGGCAACAAAGAGAATGGTTGTCATCATAAGAGAGCAATTTTGTGAATATTTTCCTCACGTGAAAAACAAAAGGGTTAAGTAAACCCTTAAGTAAAAATTAATTGTTGTCGTTCTTTTTTTTGCCAAATACTAAAATTACCCTCTACTAACTTGCACTCCTACTACATGTGCCAGCCAACAATGACTGATTTTTTTATGGTAATCAGGCAATGAACTACATAGAGATGAAAAACTTAAATTTGGAGACTAAATAGAAATAATTTAAAGTTTATAGACGAAAGTGCAACAAAAACCAAGTTCAAGTACCAATGGAGTTATTAACTCTAATTTAATCAATGGCGAAGCTTCATTGAGGCCTAGGTAGGTTAAGTCCTTACAATAAATTTCATAAAATCTACTACCTATATATATATTTTAGTTAAAAGAATACATAAGTGTTAATATTTTTGGTACTTACAATTAAAACTTATTAGTATATAATATGAGTTTTACTTTAAAATTAATAATATATACTTTTATGAATTGGTATAAATATTGCTCTCTTAGTTTTATTGAAAGAGTCATGTATTTATAATATTTTAAGCATTAAAAATAAGACTGTTTCATTGGAGGAAGTACAATATTTGAAATACAAACACTTTTGGCCCATAAAATTGGATCTCAAGTTGGACTTTTGTTTTTTTAGCCCACAATTCAGAACTTCGGATTCGCTATCTCCTATTTTGACGCATCTCTTTCCTTCCTTTGTTATTGTGATTGAGTAATTTTGAGTTTGAATGAGAGTTTATGTTATAAATTTATAATTGTTGTTGAACTTTTGTTTGAGGGAAAAATTGTTGTTGAATGTGTATAGAATGTGATTGATAAAATTATTAGTGGTCTATAACATTGTTTTGTATACATTAGCTATTTTTGGATTCTACGATCTCGATTCTATGCCCAAATCGATTCTAGGTAGAATATCAAATTTAACAACCTCGATCCTAATTGCTAAGTCTAGTCTTTGCCCCCACCCCCACCAACTCTCTCTCTCTCTCTCTCTCTCGATTTTTTGCTTTTTGTTTTATTTTTATCTCATTAAATAGACGGGAAAGCAATTTAAAAGATTTAGTTTGACACAATTTATTTTACTCATGTAAAGTAAAAAAAAAAAATTTAAAACCATACTTTTCTTTTGTAATTTTATTTATTTTTTATATAAAAAATGTGAACTCTTCTTATAAGATAGAGAAATTATATAGATACAAAGTTGGTTGATTAGATGTTTAAGAGACGTACAAGATATCAACAGAGTTTACTCTCATATAACAAACTAACCACTCATTACTACAAATTAATCCATACAGATCTAAACATTACAATGAAAAATCATCACTGAACTAGACATACATCGCACTGAAGTATGAAATCAATCTCGAATTTGTCACTAATCATCCAATGAAAGTCTCTAACTAACATAATTTTTATATGAAGACTAGAAAATTCTTATTTATTTATAGAAGTGGTTAACACCTACTTATTGAGATATATGTAAAATTTTATAATGTTATACTTATTAAAAGTAAAATAAAAAGGAAAACGTGGAAGATGGGAAAGAGGGAGGGAGAAGGCGACTTATAATGTTATACTTATTAAAAGTAAAAAAAAAAAAAGGGAAAAAGAAAAAGGTCAGTTGACTATCACTATCAAGACCATGACCTTCTAATTAAAAGACTTTGGCTTCAGTTTTAACATTTAATGCTGCTATTTTAGGGTAATGATAATACCCACTGTAGATTATGTGTGGAATACTAATTTACAAGCGGAAATTAATTGCCGTGATGAACTACATGATTTACCATAATTTACAAGATTGAAATTTCACATGGAAATAAAGATTGAAATTAATAGTATCATATCATAGAATTATAATATTTTATAAAGAAAATGTGTAGGTATAAAATTACTAATTAATAAATTATAAAAACTGTTATTATTCGTTTTATTTTTATAATATTCGAGTAAAAGCGGAATTAGAATCAATTTCTGTACGCCATTATTTTATCAGCAGTAGCATGAACAGCACCATTGATTAGAATGGCGATCCATTAAAGCATCAAATAGTGCGTAACATTTTTTCGACTAATTAATAGAGCAGCCGAGATGAGTATTGTTTATGTAGTAGAATGGGTAAACTTTTGTGGAAGACTAATTTTGACAAGACTTGCTTTTGTTATCAAGTCTTTGTATTACTTCATTTTCTTTATATTTAATTGTTAAGTTATAATGACCTAATTGAACGAACCTATTTAATTAAATGAATAAAAGATATATGAAAATAAATAACACCATACAAATACTTATTTTTATTTTTTTTATTTATAAATAAAGCAGCTGAAGCTGTGGGGTTTGGTTACCCCTTCATTAATTTAGTGAAGCAAGCAAAGATAACATTGTAATTTAAAGCGGTAGCTAACTAGAGCTATTTAGTGCGCTTTACACAACCTGATAAATTGGAATAATCTTTTCTTGGAAGTTCTCTCATGTACATTGTCTTTGTTGCGGCCTTCCTTACCCGACGTCGTTTTATTCTTTTTGAAACCACTCAAGAAAACCCGACTCCATTTGCAATAATGTTTAGCTCATCTTCCGACTCTTTTGCATGTTCTCCCTCCTTAGCATATTTTAACTCAACATCTTGTTGCTCCTGTTCGGATGCCAAAAGAGAATTGTTCATTCTGCATTGCGGGCCATAATCTTGTTTATTTCATCTTGAGAACTTTTAAAATCTAGCTTTAACTCGTGAAACTTCTCATTGTTCAGCTTCTTTGGAGTAAATTCTGGTGGGAATACGTCTGCCTCCTGATCTTGTGAAATATCATCACTATCTATTTCCTCATCACCCATCACGTTTTCAGCAACAGCCCCAGTCAAATCATGTTTTGCCTCAACAAGACTTTCCTCCCCCACAAGGTCTGTTGAGGCTTCTGAAGTTGAATCCACCACGAGCTGGCTTGTTTGTTGATTTTTCCCAACTAGAGTTTTGGTGCCATTCTCTTCATTAAATTGTAATTGTGCTCGGCTCTCTTTATATTCAGTATTTTCAATATTGATTGGGCACACTTTGTCCAGTGTTTGCACAAATGGCTCTAAGAAAATGTTGTGTTGTTGCTGGTCCTCTTGCGGGACCTTGTCATTGAAAGCATCCAGAATTTCGACTTCATAATTTTGATCACCCAACACGGGAGCAACTGTGGAATTGAGTTTGGGTCTTCTCCCTTCAACAGAGACAACTGTTGGAAATGCGTTTGGGGCTTCTCTGAGGGACTCCTTCACATGTAGGTGCTGAATTAAAAGGGACCATAGATAGAATTTCACCCCACCTTCTCCCTCAACACCCCCCCCCCCCCCCCCCCCCCCCCCCCCCCCCCAGGGTCCAGCAGTGGCAATGGGGTTGCTGAGTTTAGCAAATTCTGCCTCGGACTGCTTTGGGGCTGCTGAAGTAGAGGGATCCAAAGTTACAGCTTCAGCCTGCTTGACAGTACCCACCCTTATTATTCTCTGTTTCAATGATCGGGTGTTTTTTAAGTCTGTATTGTTGACCGGGGGGCTTCGTGCTTCTTCCCCTTAATAAGCTGCACTTTCTCTGCATGGCGCAACTCAGGATGCAGATTAATGCATTCCGGGAAAACTACAAATGACCCAAGTATAATTTACTGTTAGACGGTAAAACTACATATGACCAAAGTATAATTTACTGTTATGCGGGAAAACTATAGTCCTTTCAATCAAGCATTTATTCAGTCATTAAATTTTTTTTATACAGTCAAATTCAAAGGTTGAATAGTTTCTGTAAAAAAATAATAGTCTCACTCATTATTTCCACCGCTTATCAAATATTGATAATTATAGACCACGTATAATCGTATTAGTAAAATATGGACAGTGGTGAAGGAGCTAGTGGAAGACGTGTGATGTGTGATCTGCCTAAATTTGTCCAACAAATTTTCTCTCACTTGTTCATTCCATTATCAGTCCCAATGTAAAAATTACCATTTTAATTCACAAATCTCTGCTTATCACAAGTTATTAAACTATTATAAGTCTAGTTTTGCCACCGTTTCAGTTCCAATCGTACTGGAATCGACCCGGAACTGGACCATTGGTTTTAGAATAGGAACCGAAATTGTGGCATGTGGAAGTTGCAGTTCCTCCTTCTTGGGAACCAGAATGACTGGTTCCGAACTTAAAACCATCAAAATTATAATGCCGAAGATCGGATTCAAACATGCAACCTAGACTTAGCAATAAGTCGTAAGGACCACCCCCAACTACTCTATCAATCTATTATTAATATTATTAATATTATTATTATTATATAATATTTAATTATAATTGTATATAAATTAATTGGGCAAAAATCAAAAACTCCCTGAGGTTTGGACATAAATCAGTTACATCCCTGAGGTTTCCAAAAAATACCAATTGGTCCTTTGACTCGCATTTGACCTTCCACTGGCCAGCAAAAAAAATGTGTGAAGACTTATATACCCTTCCTCTCTCCTTCCTCTGCTGCCACCCCTCTTCTGCAATTTCCGGCTATTTTTTTAGTCCCATTTCTTGTATCTGGGTTGTTTAGTCCGGCGATTTTTTTAGTCCCATTTTTTATAACCAAAACCATCCAAATCTGAAATTTTAGAAAGGAAAACAAAAAGAACGAGTTGGATGCTAATGTCTGGCGATTTTTTTTAGTCTCGTTTCTTGTATCTAGAACATTGATTTGGTAAGGAAACGGAGGGATTGGGAAAAAATAATCCTACCAAAACAGAGCACTTAGAAAGATTTATAGCTAAATTTGCAAACAAAGTATAAAAATTAGCTATTTTTTTTTAAATGAGCAGAAGTAAGAGAGCAAACAAGAGCAAGGAAACGGGACTAAAAAAATCTCAAACTAAACAACCCAGATACAAGAAATGGGACTTAAAAAAGTCGCCGAAAATTACAGAAGAGGGGCGGCGGTGGAGGAAGGAGAGAGGAAGGGTATATAAGTCTTCACACATTGTTTTTGCTGGCCAGTGGAAGGTCAAATGTGGGTCAAAGGACCAATTGGTATTTTTTGGAAACTTCAGGGATATTGTAACTGATTTATGTCTAAACCTCAGGGATGTAACTGATTTATGTCCAAACCTCAGGGGGTTTTTTGATTTTTGCCCAAATTAATTTGTACTATATCTACCATATATAATAGAAAGCAATATAGGTTTCACCTCAATATGCCACTTGGATGCCACATGAGCGCTACATAAGTCTAGCATTTAATGTAATATACCTTATCACTTAGATGTAACTTACCTCTAAATAATGACAGTTGGCTGCCACACTATCACATAATTTAATAAACATTACACTCATCTATGTCTATAATAGACTTTCCATATAAATGCCATATAAGAATATTGTTTATTAAAAACATAAATTTTAATTTCTCTATTTTAATCAGATAACATTTTACTTTGTCCTTTTAGCTTCTCAAGTTATTTTTCAAATTTCTATATTAAAATTAACCTTCATATTTAATGTATTGGACCCTTTGTATTCAACTTCTATAAATATAAATATAAATATATATATATATATATATATATTAAAGGGCAACACTTCAAAACACCCTTGTGATTTCCAAAAGCTACTCATCACCCCCCCTCCCCCGTGTTTTTCTGAAATCCGTAAAGTGATGGAAATGACTAAAACTAACGGTGGGATGGTGAATTGACCATTTACCCTCATATTAACCCTCAAATTACCCAAATTACCAAAAAAAAAAAAAAATTTCAAAAATCATTCACTTCTTCTTCAGTTCTTCTTCTGCGATCTTTTTCTTCAGTTCCTCTTCTTCTTCTTCTGCAACAAAAGAGAAGATGACGACGGCAAAGCTGGGTTCAGCAATGGAGTCGCCGGAAATTGCAGAACCTTTCGGTTTTGGAACCGGTTCTGCAATTTCCGGCGACTCCAAAGCCGGTTTTGCAATTTTCGGCGTTTCCAAAGCCGGAAATTGCAGAACCCAAACCATTCGCGTTATCGTCTTTGTCTTCAGGAGTTCTTCACGTTGTCGTCGCATTCGAAGCCTTCATTTGCGAGTTCGTCGTCTTTGGTTCCTCGTCTTCGTTCGATGGTGAAGACGAATGTGATTAAAGATGAAGAAAATGATTTCCGGGAAATCATTTCTTCAGAAACCGAAATGGGAAAAAAAAAGTCTGAAGAAAACGATTTCTAGAAAATTGTTTTCTTCAGAAATCGAAATGAAAAAAAAAGTCTGAAGAAAACGATTTTCAGGAAAGCGTTTTCTTCAAAAACCGAAGATGATGGTGATAGGGGTATTTTTGGTCACACACCCAATTACTTTGGCATCAACCTGTCAAGAGACGCGCGTGATGCACACGCGCCATTAAATTGAGTCATTTCCGTCGCTTTACGGACTTCGAAAAAGGACGGCGGGGTGATGAGTAGCTTTTTTTTTTTTTGTACAGGGGGGTTCTGTGTAGCTTTTGCAAACCATAGGGAGGTTTTGAGGTGTGTGCCCATATTTAAAACATATGTGTGTATACATCTATATTTTAGATCATTTTATGTATGTACATGTCCATCTCGTGAATATATATATATGTGTGTGTGTGTGTGTGTGCGCGCGCGCGCATATATCTTTCATATTGTAACAATATAATTTAATATAGATTTTTTTTTGAGGCATAATATAGAATATTAGTTAGTCATATTTGTAACATATTAACCATTTATCATGATAAATAAGTTGATTTTGTTACAAATAAATATATTACATATTTTTTATTATTTTCATTTAATCTTTTCTTTTTTGACTTTTCATATACTATAAGTTTTAAATATCTTTAAAGGTTATTAATTATATTATGACTATTTACATTGTTCACATCAATCTTTATTTTTTTTAACATCAAATTCCTTTATTTTTTACATTTAAACATCCTTTATTTAATATACCATTATTACTTCCTATTAATTATAAGAAGACTCTTGGTAATCCATAAAAAAAATATGAATAGACACTCACAATCTATATATATATATATATATATATATATATCTTTAGTCCATTCAAACGAAAAACAACTTATTATTGTTTATAATCCTTATGTGCATGCCAAATTCACGCTAATAGTGCAAATTTTCGTAATATTTACATCTATTTAGAACATATTTTTTGTTTAGAGAAATTTTAAAATGTTCTTTTTATTATTGATTTTTCTCAATCTCTTCTTCAAATTTGCAGGTTTATGCTTATTCAACTCCAATGAAAAATAAAGTTCCTCTATCCAAAACTAGAAAATATGTCTTCAGGTTCACCTCATCTGACAACAAAGTTTCTCAAGCCGTCGACTCCTACTTACAACGCGCCTCATATTCATTCGACAAGTTTGTTAATTTTTAGAGGAAGAAGACTAAGGGCCTGTTCTTTAGGCTGGTTTGAGTCCTGGTTTGAGTCCCGGTTTGAATTCTAAACTAAAACACGTGTTCTGTACCAAGAATTGAAACCCAATCTCAAACTTTTTTGTTTTCCCGAAATCTCTTCACACCCACTCACACCACCGCCGCAGCCCGCCGCCAACCGCAACCTCTTCTCCTCCTCCTACTTCTTCTTCTTCTTCTTCTTCTTCTTCTTCTTGTTCTTCTTCTTCTCCCTTCTTCTTCTCCCTTCTTCTTCTTCTTCTTCTTCCGATGCCCCGAGGATGAAGACCCAAATAGGCCTAAAATAAATCTGAAAATCTGGTCATTGTCTTCTTCTTCTTCTTCTTTGGGTCTTCTTCTTCTTCTTCCGATGCCCCCAAGGATGAAGACCCAAATAGGCCAAAATTAAATCTGGAAAGGAGAAGAAGAAGAAGAAGAAGAAGAAAAAGAAGAAGAAGAAGAAGAAGAAGAAGAAGAAGAAGAAGAAGAAGAAGAAGAAGAAGAAGAAGAAGAAGAAGAAGACCAGGTGGCATGGGGGTGAACGGAGGATTAAAAATGGGTTTAAAATCTATGTTTATTTGTTTTGGTCTCAAACCCATTTGGACTCAACCCAGAACTCAAACTGGGGCTCAAAACCATAGTAAAGAACAGGCCCTAAAGAAGTTGACAAGGAGAAGGTGTAAAGGTGAGGAAAGGGAAGAGAATAGGCATGCTAATTCTATATTTGTCAAAAAGTCACAAGTTTTTGTGTTATAGTTAACCCATCACTAGTACAGAAATACTTAAAGGAGGTACCCCTTTGGAGGCCAGTGTACAAACACCCGCCTCCAAAGGGGCCTGCACAGCCTTTGGAGGTGGCTGCATGTTGCACCCACCTCCAATAGTTAAACATTGGAGGCGGGTGCCGCCTCCAAAGAGCTTTGGAGGCGGGTGCAATAATAGCTAACTAATTGGAGGCGGGTCATGTTGAATGTTGTACCCGCCTCCAAATATCCTTCAAGGCGAACAAAGGCTTTGCACCCGTTTCCAATATCGTGTTTATTGGAGGCGGGTGCATTTTTACAAATTTTAATGAATATTGTGTCAAAAATTTTCTTTGTTTTGGATTGTTAAAAGTTGAAAATAAATTTAAAAATAATTCACTTGGATAATTTTGAGTGTTGAAAATAATTTTTAAAAGAAGCACTAAATTATAGGTGATAAAAACTACAAGTTTTATATATATATATAAAAATATATATAAATATATAATTTTGATTTTAACTTTATTTATATGAGTATATGTAGCCTAGTGGTAAATTTAATGTGCAACAGTTAAGTGATTCTATCGGCGCGAGTTCGATTCCTACCGAAACCATAAATTAAAGAATGGAAAACTAAATTTTTTATTGGGAGAATATTGGAACCGGGTGTAATGGACACCCGCCTCCAATAACCATTATTGGTTGCACCCGCCTCCAGTGACCATTAATCATAATGGTCACTGGAGATGCACCTGCCTCCATTAATGGTTATTGGAGGCGGGTGCATGTTCACAAGGGATACGGGTCCGGGAACCTCCAATTGGAGGCACCCGCACTGGAGGTGGGTGCACATCTCCTAATGCTCTTAGGACCCGCCTCCCTTAACCTTTTTTGGTGTAGTGCATGTTTCTTGTTTTGCACTATACATTTCTAATAAATTGATTATTATTTATAATTTTAATTTCTAATTTTTATATTATCACATAATAATATTATTGGGCATTCACTGTGCAAATGCACGGTGTTCACACCTAGTATATCTACCCTATATAATAGAAAGCAATATAAGTTTCACCTCAATTTGCCACTTGGATGCCACATAAGCGCCACATCAGTCTAGCATTTAATGTAATATACCTTATCACTATGTAACTTACCTCTAAATAATGCCACATGGCTACCACATTAGCATATAATTTAATAAAATTTCCATATAAAGGCAATATAAGAGGAACATTTAATAGTTGTTTATTAAAAACATAAATTTTATTTTCTCTATTTTAATTGGATAGCATTTTCTTTTGTATGTTTAGCTTCTTTAAGTTATTTTTCAAATTTCTATATTAAAAATTAACGTTCATATTTAACCCTTCATATTCAACTTATTTAAATATAAATATAAACATATATATATATATATGCATATATCTTTCATATTTTGTCAATATGATTTAATGAAGAATATTAATTAGTCATATTTGTAAAATATTAACCATTATCATGATAAATAAATATATTATATACTTTTTATTATTTTCATTTACTCTTTTATTTTTTTATTTTTTCATATACTATAAGTTTTAAATATCTGTAAAGGCTATTAATTATATTATGGTTATTTACATTGTTCACATAAATTTTCTTTATTTTTTCACATCAAATTCGTTTATTTTTTTTTCACTTAGACTCTTGGTAATCCATAAAAAAAAATATAAATAGACACTCACAATCTATATATATCTTCCGTCAATTCAAAAGAAAAACAACTTTTTATTGTTTATTATCCTTATGTGCATGCCTAATTCACGCTAATAGTGCAACTTTTCGTAATATATACGTCCATTTAGAACTTATTTTTTGTTTAGAGAAATTTTAAAAAAAATTTATTATTGATTTTTCTCAATCTTTCTTCAAATTTGCAGGTTTATGCTGGTTCAACTCTAATGAAAAACAAAGTTCCTCTATTCAAAGCTAGAAAATATGTCTTCAGGTTCACCTCATTTGACAACAGAGTTTCTCTCATGCCGTCGATATCTATTTACAACGCGCATCATATTCATTCAACAACTTTGTTAATTTTTAGAAGAAGAAGAAGACTAAAGAAGTTGACAAGAGAAAATGTAAAAAGGTGAGGAAAGGGAAGAGAATAGGCATGCCAATTCTATATTTGACGAAAAGTCACAAGTATTTGTGTTATAGTTAACCCATATTTCTTGTTTTTAATTATATATTTATAATAAACTGATTATTATTTATAATTCTAATTTTTATATTATCACATAATAATATTATTGGGCATTCACCGTGCATATACACGGTGTTCACACCTAGTATATATTATAACATTTAATTTAATGATATAATTTACATTACATATATGATTAATATATAAGTAATCATTAATTATATTAAAATATAGATAAATATAAACTAACTATTAAATTAAAATTGCTTCAATTGGAATCGGAATTGGAATCGTGGCTGAATAGAAATCGATGATTCTAAACTGTCTCCCCCAAAGGTTCCAGTTTAGGTTCCACTTTTCATGGCTCACATCCCAATCACGTCGACTGTGCTGCACTCACCACAGGAGCTTAGTGACAACCAAGAAGATGGAGGGGAGACCGCCTATGGCCCATGAGAAACTGATGATGAAGATGATTTTGGGGACGAGCCAGCGAATACTTATTTTGAGTATCGATTTTGGCAACAACCCAAAGTAAATTATAGAAAACTCAACAAAATGGGCAAAAAACTTAAGCAATGAGGGTCGGATATCCATTTCTTAATCTTTTCTTTTGCAATTAATAAAATGGGTAGCCAATCTTGCGTTTAATTAAACAAAAAACTTGCCATTCTTTTTTTAAAATTCAATTTAATTTTATTTCCGTAATTGAATTTTGAAGAATATAGCACATGCAGCCTAAAGAAATAGCACATTCAGCACAACGAAACAGCGCGATAGTATAAAAGAATTTTTTTAAGCCCATTTTCTGGCTACAAAAGCCTCTCTGAGTGGGAATCTTTGTAAGCATTGAAGTTTGAGTGAATTGGTTGAGGTTTTTGAGGTTCTGTTTGCAAACGACTACTTCACTATACAGAGCTATCATATGAAGATTACATTCTTTGGCAAATTGACGTGGGATGAACGAGTGTTGACGAGCCGTTAAACTGTGGACAGAATTGATGCCTGGGACAATTTAAAAACAAAAAATCAAGTTAAGGGACCAAAATGATCTATTTCGAAGATAAATGACCAATTAAAACTGTACCTCCAACTTATGGGACCACAAATGTCATTTATACTTCTTTTTTTTTCCAATATTTTTTTTTCAAGTTTCATTTTAAGGATTCTTAAAAAAAAAAAATTAAATAAATAAAATTGATACTTGTGAATAGCAAGTGTTTCATTTTGTAAAATGCCGTCCTGAAGCATTTGGAATCCGTTTCATATTCTATATATGCCTGTCAAGCTTTCAATTCCGACACTCTGAGCTATACATATATGAAATTTGCAATCAACTAACTCTCCCAAGCAACCACCTAATTATTAAAAGGGCTATTATGCCCTGTTTTGATCTTTCAATTTCATGTTAAAATATTCAAATGAACCCGCATATCTCCGTTACTGAAATACGTAAAACAATACAAAAATACTGGAATGAATTGAAACTTGAAAGGTTAAAAAAAACATGGAATTAAAAGGCTACAGAGATTTTTGAGGGGTATAAAATTTAAACAAGTTACAGTTGAAGAGTTACAAGTTCTCCAATCGTAATCATAGCAAACATGCTCTGCAAATTAAGCTTCTTCTTGAAAAACTGACGAGAGACAAACTTCATGGAAGGTCTCGACTGTCGATTTGGATCTATACATAACAGCGCCAATTTCGCCACCAACACTAACTTTTCAGACACTTCCTTGTTGGTCGGGAAAGGAAGTCTTGGATCCAAAATGTCTTTCAATAGTACATCATTTTCAGTTGTCAATGATGTTGAAAGCATTGAAAACACAAGATCACCCGGATGTTTTCCCATGAGTACTTCAAGAGTCACGACTCCAAAACTATAAACATCACATTTCTCATTCACCTCCATAGTATAAGCAAGTTCTGCACTTTATATATGGAGTCAACTCGTAACAAGACAAATCAAAGAGAGAAAATTTGAATATTAATTATTCAAAAGAAAGGGAAATAACATTTGTAGAAGATATTGGCACACCTGGAGCAGCGTATCCGTATGTCCCAGCAAAGGAAGTCCAATTAGATGAATCAGGGCTTAAGAATCTTGGGCTGCTAAAGTCTGAAATGTGAGCCTGAAGTTCAAAACTGAACAAAACATTTTTTCTGGATATATCTCGATGTACAATGGGAGGCAAACAATCATGATGCATATACGCCAATACAGCAGCCACATCTTGAATGGTTGCTATCCTCTTCATCCATTCCAGCTTTGTTGAAGTGTCATCATTGCTGAATACCAGGACTAAGCTTTGCCCCTTTAAAAATTCGTAGACTAAGAATGTGTGAAGAGAATTCGAACAGAATCCAAAAAGTTTCACAATGTTGCAATGCCTTATTGTTGTCAAAGCACGTATTTCACTTGCAAAACTACTGAGTTTGCTCAATACGCCATCCTCCGTTCTATGAAGTTTTTTAACTTGGCCATTTGGTAACTCAGCTCTAAAAACACTTCCGAATCCTCCCTCTCCAACGCAGTGCTTTGGGTCAAAATTTTCTGTGGCTTCAACAATGTTCTCATACACCATTTTCCCATCAAAGCTCCAAATAGAGAATACATCTCCGTTTAATTCTCTTTGGTTACTTTCACCGTGCTTTGTTCGTGACATTCTAAGAACGAAAACTTTTATAACTCCAATCAAGAGAAACAAGGTTCCTAGAATTGGGAGGACAATATAGAATATTATTCGTGTTCTAGACATCCTTTTACTGGTAATCTTCTTCCTCATTGATACAGTGCACGATTTCAATCCATTAATGCTGCCACACAAATCTTTGTTGTTTCTTAAGGCATCAAACGGTGCTTTTCGGAATGCAGTAATGTTCGGCAAGGGACCTTCCAGTTGATTGTAGGATACATCAATAGAAACCAAAGGGAAACAATGGTCAAAGCTAGAGGGAATGGAGCCTGAAATCCTATTATGTGCCAAATTCATAACCTCAATGCTTTTCAGTTCACCTAGCTCTGATGGTATTGTGGATCCTAGCATATTCTGGCTAAGATCAAGAGTTGCAAGTGAAGCCAATTTTCCTATTTGAGAAGGAATACTCCCACTAAGTGCATTATGGCTTAAATTCAAATCCAACAATTGTACACAGTTACCTACTTGATTAGGAATTCCACCACTGAAACTATTGGCAGACAAACTTAGATTTAAAAGTTTAGACAGCTGACCAATTTCTGGTGGTATCTCTCCTGAAAGGTTGTTTCCATCCAACTTAAGCTCAAGAAGTAAATTCAGGTTGGCCAAAGTTGACGGGATACTCCCTTCCAAGAGATTTGAAGAGAGTTGAATTCTTTGTAATTGAGTTGCCTCTCCAAGTGCAATGGGTATTCTTCCTGAAATTTTATTATGGGATAACTGCAAGATTGTCAAGTTTTTTAACCTATCCCATTTCCAGGACAACTCTCCATAGAAGTTATTATCCATTAAGTTGATCTTTTCCAAGCTAGGATACACTCCAAAGTCTTCAGATATGTTTCCAAATAGTTGATTACCTTGAACGCTGAGCCATTCTAAGCTAGAACAGTTCCTCAAACTCCTTGGCATAGAACCATTAAAATTGTTTTGCTCAATCAGGAACATCTTTAGTGACCCACCATTACACACATCATGTGGCAATGAACCAGTATGGGAGTTGTAACCTAGCACTAGAAACTGTGAATCTGTAATATTATTGAATTCCACAGGAAGGAAACCACGTAGTTGGTTCATAAAAAGATGAAGATTAGATAGTTTTTTTAACTTTCCAATCTCTGAAGGGATGGACCCAGAAAGATTATTTTGAGAGAAATCCAAGAGAGTCAAATCTGTTAAATTTCCAATAGAATGGGGAATCTCATCTTCGAGATGATTTTCAGACATTTATAATTTCAAAAGAGATGTTAGATACCCAATTTCTTTTGGAATGGGTCCTGAAAGATTATTTTGGGAGAGATCCAAGAAAGTCAATTTTGTTAAATTTCCAATTGAATAGGGAATTTCATCTATGAGATGATTTTCTGACCTAGTCTAACTCCAAAAGAAATGTTAGATACCCAATATATTTTGGAATAGGACTAGAGAGATCATTTTTATATAGATATAATTTGTTGAGATTGGTCAAGTTTAAAATAGATGAGGGAATAGGTCCTGAAAGCCTATTTGTTGAAAGGGCTAAAAATGTTAGATTGGTTAAGTTTCCAATAGAGTTAATAATTGATCCAGTGAACTCATTATTTCCTAAATCTAATCGTGTAAGAGATCTGAGATAGCCGATTTCTGGAGGGATAGAGCCACTAAAATAATTATTATAAATGTTCAACTCCATAAGATTTGTCAGTTTTCCAATTTCAGTTGGAATTGCTCCAGTGAAATCATTCCAAGGCAACAGAAGAACAGCAAGACTAGAAAGAGTCCCAATGTTGGGTGGAATGCTCCCATAGAGTGAATTATCATAGAGGTTAATGGAAGTAAGATGGGATAATGATGAGAAATTGAGATGATGGAGTGTACCTTTAACACCACAACTACTAATATTGATTTCGGATACTCTTCCGGCCACCTTGTTACATCGAATTCCAAACCATCTGCCGCGACAAGGGTTGGAGGAAGGCCGCCAACTCGACAACAGTCTGGTTCGACTATGAAAGTCAAGAGTAGCTTTCCATGCTAAAAGGGCTTTGGCTTCGATTTCGACATCGAATACATCAGCAGCAGCAGTGGCATGAACATGATGATGGGATTCAGAAACAGCAATAATAAAGGAGATGCAAAAAAGGATGAAATAATTGTGTGGAGTGGTAGAGAACTTGTTCATGAGTATCATTTTGAGTAATACTATGTTGCAGTAGAATGAGTGAAACCCATAAGGAATAGAATTATAATTTATAGGCGTATTTATTAATGACTTAATTAAGACTTGCTTTATCTTAGACTTTCTTTAATGAAGACGTATTTATTAATGACTTAATTCAGCAGGGGTAAATAATTGGTATCTCTACTCTAGTTCTGCTGCTTATTGTTAAATATTTTACTAAAGAAACACCAAAACTTACGTATATATTATAAATAGAAATAATTAAATGAGCTAACAACTCAACTTGAAACTTGGGGTTTTATCTCTCAGTAGTCTATTGTCCGCTTTTCGTCCAAAATCAGCTACTGTCGGCAAGCACGTGCAGCAGGAGTGCAGTTTTTAAAGGGAAATTTTGGTATTTGGCGAAAAAAAAAATTTGTTGTCATCATAAGAGAGCAATTTTGTGAATCTTTTCCTCACGTGAAAAACAAAAGGGTTAAGTAAACCCTTAAGTAAAAATTAATTGTTGTCATTCTTTTTTTGGCAAATACTAAAATTACCCTCTACTAACTTGCACTCCTACTACACGTGCCAGCCAACAATGACTGATTTTTCATGGGAATCAGACAATGAACTAAATAGAGATAAAAAACCTAAATTTGGAGACTAAATAGAAATAATTTAAAGTTTATAGACGAAAGTGCAACAAAAAACCAAGTTCAAGGACCAATGGAGTTATTAACTCTAATTTAATCAATGGCGAAACTCCATTGAGGCCTAGGTAGATTAGGTCCTTACAAAAAATTTTATAAAATCTACTACCTATATATATTTTAGTAAAAAAAAATACATAAGTGTTAATATTTTTGGTACTTATAATTAAAACTTTTTAGTATATAAAATGAGTTTTACTTTGAAAAATTAATAATATATACTTTTATGAATTGGTATAAATATTACTCTCTTAGTTTTATTGAAAGAGTCATGTATTTATAATATTTTAAGTATTAAAAATAAGACTGTTTCATTGGAGGAAGTACAATATTTTGTAATACAAACACTTTCAGTTTATTTTTTCTTTATAATTTTAATGTTAAATTTTTTTTATTATTTTCATTTATTCTATATATACTTTCATATAAATTTAATATTTTACTAATTTTTTTATTCTTAAAATTTTAAAATAAATATAAATTCTTAGTTAAAATTTTTATATTATGTGAAAATTGAAAATTAATAGTAAAAAATTAATCAAAATTAATAAATAGAATCTCTTATCATAATGTGTAGTATAGAACGGCCCATCAATTACGTAACATTCTTTTCGAATTGACCCCTCCAATAATTTTATCAAAATTCGGCCACTCAATTTATTTATAATACTAGTAAACTTATAGAACCCAAAAAATTATGAAGCAGAACATATTGTAGTGAACTAGTCCTCTACACCCAAATATAAATTACAGGCGTGCCCGCCATGCACGTCCATTATTATTTGGAAAAATAGCTTCCCTATATATATACCTACTTTGCCATTATCAATCCTAATCATGGTTGTTAAATTCCCGAGTCCCGACCCAATATCATGAAATCGCTCCGGATCGGTTTAGAATCCTTGATATAGCTAGAATCTTTGAAGAAGCAGTAGAATCGCTTAGAATCCTACGATCAGTCAAGAATCGTAGGATTCTATAAGTTTAGGCGATCCTATGATTTTTTTTTTCAGGCTGTGCATTTTGGCTCATAAAATTGAATTTCAAGTTGGACTTTTGTTTTTTTAGCGCACAATCCAGAAATTTAGATTCACTATCTCCTCTTTTGACGCATCTCTTTCCTTCCTTCCTTTGTTATTTTGATCTAGTAATTTTGAGTTTGAATGAGAGTTTATGTTATATTTGTTGTTGAACTTTTGTTTGAGGGGAAAATTGTTGTTGAATGTGTATAGAATATGATTGATAAAATTATTAGTGGTCTATAACATTATTTTGTATACATTAGCTGTTTTTCGATCCTAGAATATGATTTTATGATCAGATTCTACGATCCCGATTCCATGCCCAAATTGATTCTAGGTCAAAAATAATTTAACAACCTTATCCTAATTGCTAAGTCTAGTCTTTGCCCCATGACCCCACCAACTCTCTCTCTCTCTTGATTTTTTTTGCTTTTTGCTTTTTGGTTTTTTCTTTATCTCATTAAATGGACGGGAGAGCCATTTAAAATATCTAGTTTTGGACACAATTTGTTCTACTCATGTAAAGTAAAAAAAATTTAAAATCATACTTTTCTTTTGTAATTTTATTTACTTTTTATATAAAAAATGTGAATTCTTCTTATAAGATAGAGGAATTATATAGATACAAGTTGGTTGATTAGATGTTTAAGAGACAAGATATCAACAGAGAGTTTACTCTCATATAACAAACTAACAACTCATTACAACAAATTAATCCATACAGATCTAAACATTACAATGAAAAATCGTCACTGCACTAGATATACATCGCAATGAAGTATGAAATCAATCTCGCACAAATTTGCCACTAATCATCCAATGAAAGTCTCTAACAAACATAATGTTTATATGAAGACAAGAAAATTCTTATTTATTTATAGAAATGGTTAACACCTTCTTTTCTTAAAAATTAAAATGTAGGTGTATTCACCCTTGCATTAAAAACTTTAAGTAGAAATGGTTAACACCTACTTATTGAGATATATGTAAAATTTTATAATGTTATACTTAATAAAAGTGAAAAAAAAGGAAAAAGTGGAAGATGGGAAAGAGGGAGGGAAAAAGTTTAAAAAAAAAAAAAAAGGGAAAAAGAAAAAGGTCAGTTGACTATCACTATCAAGACCATGACCTTCTAATTAAAAGACTTTGGCTTCAGTTTTAACATTTAATGCTGCTATTTTAGGGTAATGATAATACCCACTGTAGATTATGTGTGGAATACTAATTTACAAGCGGAAATTATTTGCCGTGATGAACTACATGATTTACCATAATTTGCAAGATTGAAATTTCACGTTAAAAAATAAATATTGAAATTAATTAAACCATATCATAGAATTATAATATTTTCTAAAAAAAAAAATTATGTAGGTGTAAAATTACTAACAAATTATAAAAATTATTATTATTCATTTTATTTTTATAATATCGAGTAAAATTGGAGTTACAATCAATTTCATATTTTGAAAGTGTACGCAATTATTTTATCAGCGGTAGCATGAACATCAACATTGATTAGAATAATGCGTAACATTTTTTCGACTAATTAATAGAGCAGCCGAGATGAGTATTGTTTATGTAGTAGAATGGGTAAACTTTTGTGGAAGACTAATTTTGACAAGACTTGCTTTTGTTATCAAGTCTTCGTATTACTTCATTTTCTCTATATTTAAGTTATAATGACCGAATTGAACGGGCCTATTTAATTAAATGAATACAAGATTTATGAAAATAAATAACACAATACAAAGACTTATTATTTTATTTTAAAATTAAAAATAAAAATAAAAATAAAGTAGCTGAAGCTATGGGGCTTGGTTATCCTTTCATTGATTTAGTGAAGTAAGCAAAGATAACATTGTATTTTAAAGCGGTAGCTAACTAGAGTTATTTAGTGCGCTTTGCACAACCTGATAAATTATAATAATCTTTTCGTGGAAGTTCTCTCGTATACATTGTCTTTTTATTGCAGCCTTCCTTACCTGACGTCGTTTTGTTATTTTTTAAACCACTCGAGAAAACCCATCTCCATCTGCAATAATGTCTAGTTCATCTTCCGACTCTTTTCCATGTTCTCCCTTCTTAGCTTATTCTAACTCAACGTCTTGTTGCTTCTGTTCGGATGCCAAAAGAGAATTGTTCATCTCTGCATTGCGGGCCATAATCTTATTTATTTCATCTTGAGAACTTTTAAAATCCTGCATTAACTCGTAAAACTCCTCCTTTCTCAGCTTCTTTGGAGTAAATTCTGGTGGGAATACGTCTGCCTCCTGATCTTGTGAAACATCATCACTATCTATTTCCTCATCACCGTCACGTTTTCAGCAACAGCCCCAGTCAAATCATGTTCTGCCTCAACAAAACTTTCCTCTGCCAGAGCACTCTGCTTCTGTAGTTGAATCCACCAGTAGCTGGATTATTTGTTGATTTTCCCCAACTAGAGTTTTCGTGCCATTCTCTTCGTGGAATTGTACTTGCGCTAGTCTCTCTTTATATTCAGTATTTTCAATATTGATTGGGCACACTTTGACCAGTGTTTGCACAACTGGCTCTAAGAAAATGTTGTGTTGTTTGTAGGATATAAAAACAAAATATATTCTGAACAATAAAAAGAGATTAACGCACAGTGGAATAAAACTTCTTTGTAATAATGAACAATAAACAAACCCGCACGCACACAATCTGTGAGGCGCACCAAAGCTGAAGCTTGGTCGAGAAACAAACCGAAGGCTATTCAGTTTCTCTCTGTCTATCTCTATCTATCTCTTGTCTATCTCTGTATCTATTTCTGTTTTTATCTCTGTAATTACAATGATCACCAATGCCTCTATTTATAGTCTAAACTATCCCTGAATCCTACCATTAATTTGATTCAGAACTATTTTTTAAAACTACTAGGTGACCTAAAACAAACACTAAACCAAATAAGAAACTGACAAATAATAAACCTGGCCTACTACAATTATACTTACTTAGTTAATACAAGTTTATTTTAAATTAATATTTTCCAACATTGCTGCTCCTCTTGCGGGACCTGGTCCCATCCAGAATTTCGACTTTATAATTTTGATCACCCAACACGGGAGCAGCTGTGGAATTGAGTTTGGGGCTTCTCTCTTAAACAGAGACAACTGTGGGAATGCGTTTGGGGCTTCTCTCTTCGAGGGACTCCTTCACATGTAGGTGCTGAATTAAAAGGGACCATAGATAGAATTTCACCCCACCTCAGTGGCAATGGGGTTGCTGAGTTTAGCAAATTCTGCCTCGGACTGTTTTTGGGGCTGCTGAAGTAGGGGGATCCAAAGTTACAGCTTCAGACTCCTTGACAGTACCCGAATTATTCTTTGTTTCAATGATCGGGTGTTTCTTAAGTCTGTATTGTTGAGCGGGGGCTTCGTGCTTCTTCCCCTTAATAGGCTGCACTTTCTCTGTATGCCTCAAATCAGGATGCAGCTTTGTGCATTCCGGGAAACTACATATGACCAAAGTATAATTTACTGTTACACGAGAAAACTATTCTTTCAAGCGACTATAGTCTCGCTCATTATTTCCACCGCTTATCAAGCGACTGTATTGTTGGCCCAAATTCAAAGGTTGAATAATTTCTGTAAAAGGATTATAGTCTCACTCATTATTTCCACCGCTTATGAAATATTGATAATTATAGATTACGTATAATCGTATTAGTAAAATATGGAATTGGACTTGACTAAATTTAGTGTCTCCTGTACTAGGACAGTGGTGGAGGAACTAGTGGAAGACTTGTGTCAATTTTCTCTCACTTGTTCATTCCATTATCAGTCCCAGTGTAAAAATTACCATTTTAATTTACAAATCTCTGCTTATCACAAGTTATTAAACTATTGCCTAAGTCCACTTTTGCCACTGTTTCAATTTCAATCGTACTGAAATCGACCCGAAACTGGACCATTGGTTTTGGACTAGGAACCGAAATTGTGGCCTGTGGAAGTTGTAGTTCCTCCTTGAGAACCGAGAATGACTGGTTCTGAACTTAAAGCCATCAAAATTATAATGCCGAATCTCGGATTCAAATATGCAACATAGACTTAGCAATAAGTCTTAAGGACCACCCCCAGCTACTCTATCTATCTATCTATTTATTTATTTATTATTATTATTATTATTATTATTATATATTATATGGTTAAATGTAGAGAACCCCCATGGTTTCGAAAAGTAGTAAGGAACCCTCCGTGGTTTAAAAACATGTAAAGAACCCCCATGGTTTGCCAAAACCAAAAAGTGGATGGAAAACTAACATCAGGGACTAAAAAGAAATAAAACTAACGGTAGGGACTAAACTGCAATTAAAACAAATAAAAATTTTAAAAAAAAGGGAAGAAGACAATGAACACTTTGCCCCTTTTTTTTTTTTTTTTTTTTTTTTTTTTTTTTTTTCTTCTTCCTTCTTCCTCCCCCGCCTCCTCCCTTCCTGCAGAACCAAAGCTTTGTGGGGATATTGTTTCGAAAGGAGCAATGCAGGTAAGATTTCATAATTTCCATTGTATTTTATATGTGATTTCGAAATAGCATTAACAACTTTGATGTTGGATTTCGAAAAAAAAATGTTTCTGTTTCAGGCATTGTTACAGTTGGTTGCTGATTGTTCCATGGTAGCTCTGAATCCCAGCAGGAGAGATGCTATGACAGAGTCGCCATTGAAGATAGCCATGTCCTCATTGGCCAAGATGTGCGCCCATTGGTTCTGCAAATTGTTGCAGAACCGAAGGAAGGGAGGAGGTAGACGCCGGGGAGGAAGAAGGAAGAAGAAAGAAGAGGAAAAAAAAAAAAAAAAAAAACAAAAAAGGGGCCAAGCTTGGGGAAGAAGATAGTGTTCATCGTCTTCTTCCCTTTTTTTCAAAACATTTTTATTTGTTTTAATTGCAGTTTAGTCCCTATCGGTAGTTTATTTCTTTTTAGTCCTTGATGTTAATTTTCCATCCACTTTTTGATTTTGGGCAATTCACGGGGGTTCTTTACATGTTTTTAAACCACAGGGGGTTCTTTACTATTTTTCGAAACCACAGGGGTTCTCTACATTTAACCCTATTTTATATTATACAATATAATATTTAATTATAATTGTATATAAATTAATTTATTAATATATGAGATAAATTTTCTTCATTTTTAATCTAATGGTTCATTTTTGATTGGGGATGATCCTTTTTTTTTTCATCCAACGGTTGAAATTTAGTGTGCATTTTATCTAAAATTTACCCCCTCTAAGAATTAATATTCATTTCACGTTTGTACTAATTCAAATCTAACGATTGAGATTTACTAACAGTGAAGCATTGTAATTTTTGAGTTTTTACCTGCGAAATGGAAAAACCTCTTCATAATTGGGTACAATGTAATATATCTAAATTTTGTCCCATCTATTAGTTATAATTAATTTGACGATTGTACTAATTGAAATCAGACGGCTGAGATTTAATAGTGAAGCATTGTAATTTTTGAGTTTCTGCCTGTGAAATGGAAGAACCTCTTCATAATTGGGTGCAGTGAAAATTACATCTATTCACTTTCTTTTCCCCTGTTCTTGCGCAATTACTGACATCTATTCTTTTTCTTTTGTTTTATTCTTTTGGAATTACTGTCTCGACAGTTTGCACCCCTCAAGAATCAGCTGTTCTCTTCCCGTTTATTCTGTTCTTGTATGAATATTGTTGGTAGAGCTATCGCTCGCCCTAATAAAAGATAGTAATTTACTACCAGATTTGCAAAATAGCTAAGATTAGCACAGTGGAAAGCAGGGTTGAATCCAATGGAACAGTGATTATTATTTTTAATCTTACTGATTCCAAGCAGTTGTTTGTGGTTAGCAAACACCCTTGTGCACCGGAGTGCCTTGTAAAGTAACTTATGATTATTAAACTAGAATACTAACGAAAGAGACTAATTTATCAATTAATTAAAGCAATCCAGCAACATGTAAATACACAACAATCTCATGCATGTCAATTGTCAACCACAAACTCAAAGATATATTAATAAGCACATATCAAGCAGTTATAGATTACCGTAAATAAATACAGACATAACCCAATTTTCCTTTATTTATTGACAACTACCGTGAATAAGCACATACGTAATTGTACTCTAATTAATATAGAATAGGCCAAAAAAGCCGCCACCCATTAACTATACCAACAACATTAATAGTTAGGGAAACCTGATTCTAGTTATTTCTAATCGCGTCACTAGTTCAGAATTACGTACTAACCTTTACCCTGCATTACCTGACGGTAACTTTACCACTAATTAACCTATCCACTAAATGACACGAATTAGTGAGATGGATTAATTGGTTCTACTGACTCTATACAAGTAGAGCAGACTCATATAAAATCAAGCAATGAGATATTGACACCCAGAGTAAAAGAGAACACACGCATGTTAACAAAAAGCAATTCGGTTTCATGACATGCATCGATTAATTGCTATTTACATTATGCTAGATCTGAGAATTTAGCTACTCATATTAACTAAACTAATTAAACAATAATTATAAAATGTAGACATACTAAGATAATTAACTAATAAACTAATACTCACTAATTAGCTACTAGCCGAAACCGCTTTTGCATGCATATATATTAACTTGAACTAATGCTACTGATCTTGACTTTAATTAATCACTACAAACTTGAATTAATAAATTAACCGACTAACCGTAATCCTAATCTCGCAAACCCGATGCACATAAAAGAGACAGAAAAGGGGTACTATATTAAAATCTACTTATTCAACTAATCTAATACTAGTGATTCAATTTGCATGCATAGACTAATAAATAATAATAAGCTAATACTACTGACTTCAATTAATTAACTACGAGAATCAAGCAATTCATAGGCATGAACCATAAATTGAGAATAAAATAATGCTACTGACTGTTAACTAATCGATCCCGAATCCAAACTAATTAACTAGCAAACAGCACCCAAAAGCTAAACTAATTAAAACAGAAGAAATACTACTTGACTGCACCGAATTCAATCCATCAATTCAAACTAATAAATTAACTAAAAAGAAACACTAACAATCTAATAGATCCGAACAATTAAAAGAGAAAGAAACGATACTTTATTGAAATCAATTGATGCCGACGGAAACTTCACGCCGAAAATACTCCAAAATCGAAAGGAAAACTTCAATCTCAAGCTATGCTTGTTCTGCCGCCTACTGCTACTTACAGGAATTAAACTCAAAACTGATATTAATCGGGATGAATAATCCTATACTAACTCTATCCATTTATAATATGCAGAGTTAGTTTAATGTAAGGAAACTAACTATTCTCCTAAGAGATAGAATTAAACTAGGAAATAACAACTAAGGCAGTATAATTAAAAGAGGAATAATGTATCATGGTAGGAATAAAATTCCTACAAGTATCACAAGTCAACTTAAACTAGGAAACACAGTTCCATAACAACTGTTCGTTACTTGCATCAGAAGTAACTCAGATTTGGCAGGTGAATTAATTACTTTTGTGCTCTTTCTCTTCAGACTCGGTCAGGCTCCCTTTCTATTGGGCCTATTTGTGTGTCATGAACCCAACAGAAAAAATATGAAGAACCATTGGCAGAGCTAGGGTGGGGGCCCCGAGGGCCCAGGCTCCCACTGACCTCACCCTAGGTACTTATATATACATATATAATTATAGTAAATGTTGTGTGTTGTGTGTTGTGTGTAGTGCCCCAATCAATATAAATTTTTAAAATAACACTAACACAATTTTAACAAATTTTTTTTTTTTGCAGTTTAACTTTGTGTGTGAGACTTTTTTTTTCATATTTATTTGAATATGTTTTGCACCATTGTGAATGTGCCCCCTCTAAAAAAAATTCTGGCTCCGCTAGTGGGAAGAACCCATAACAGCTTCTCTACTGAGCTGTCGAAACTTCATTTCTGCATTCTTCTGCAGTTCTCCTACACATCAACATTCGTAACCTAATCCTTAATTATTCATCACAAATAACTGCAAATACTCGCGAGTCTGTGGATTTAAACCTTATAAATAAACAACGTAAAAACACACATCAATTGTCTTTGAGGTTCAAGAATGACAAGTGGCATCTTTGCAGAGGTTCACTTTACATTATCTTTTCCAAAGCTTGAAGCATATTCCATCAAGTAATGACAACTGATATATTAAACATTCAGGTATGCTTTTGGGTTACCTTCTGAAAGTTTGTTTGGATGTGTTTCAAATTAATTATCGAAACAGGTACGCTTTTTACGATATCGGTTTCTAATAATCTTGCAGATTGTTATTGCTATTTTTCATAAAAATCTCGGCTAACTCACTCCTCCAATGTTCCCTGTGCAGTTTTTTCCTTCTTTGGCTTGCATTTACTCTTTTTGGAGTTCAAGTTGAGATTTTGAGTGGATGGACAAACTTTTAATTAAGGTTTGATATTGGTTGAGATTTTCCTCTCTGATTTTTTCTCATTAGTTTTGTTACTGTTGAAGAATTTGAGAGTTTTCCCTTATGTCACTATTTACAATTGCGCAATGCTCTCCCTCGGCCAAACGGGTATCCATCATTTGCCTTTGCTCTTATATTCTTGTTTCTTTTCTTTGATTTTGTCAATTCCATTTAGTGTTTGATTTTTGGATTCGAATATATATATTTTGCAAACCCAGTTATTTGTTCTATTTTTTTAATTTTTATTTCTAATGATTTCAGCATTGGGTTTGTCATTGTTTACGATTTAAACTAAAGGAAAGATTTTAATTTGAAAACAATTATTGGATGAAATTGTGAAAGGCAATAGAGAAAGCTGAGTATTTGGCAGTTTAAGGTTACAACTTGCATGTGAATTCACCCTTAGGGATCTATTTATTCTTTATTGGAGTTCAAGTTGAGATTCTCAGTGTAAAGACAAACGTTGAACGTTTTACTATGGTAGAGATTTTCTTCTACGATTTTTCCTCATCTATGTGTCATGCATCACATTGTCATTAGTTTGGTAGAGTCAAGACATTACTGTTGTGCTTAAATAAATTTTCAAAATAACATTGTCCAATGAAGCCTGTCTTTCTTTATTGATAAATTGTGATACTTTAGTTATCTATTTATTTATCTGCCACAAGCTTGGGACTATTAAAGTTCTTCGTAAAATTAGACAAATGAAATATTTACAGGTGATTGAAGCTTTGGAGCTGCTTTTCCCTCTATATCTTTTTTTCCCACTTGGATTCATCAAGGAAGAAGTTATTTTGCTGCATTTTCTACTTCTAAAATTTTCCGTACCCTAGTTTTTGTAATTGAGTGAAAATTATAAGTTCTTTAGCATTTTCTACTTTTTGCACATGCTGCATATATTCCAAAATCATGAAGTGAAGGATGATTTGTACATTTGAGGAGTTAGCACAAGTATTCATCGGTTGCCACTGTATGCCTTGGTGAAGAGGAAGCCAATTAGCAGGCTATATTCGTGAGCAGCAACTCAATGTTAAATGCGAAACAAAGACAAAAGGTAACTCTACCATTTGTCTTTTGTTTTTGAGCTTTTTCATTTGGTTTGTTTCGATAGAACATTGGACTTTGTCTAATATTGGATCTTGAATCAAAGTTTTCTTTACCGAATTAATCCCTTTTTATTGAAAATTTTGAAATTAGGGGAAGTTGGGATTTCATCCTAAAGTAGAGAAGGTGAGTTTTCAAACTCAACTTCTGCACAACAATTTTTTATAAAAATTAGCTAAAGAAAATACCTATTTCTCCTACTATAGAAGTGGCTAAAAATGCATCACATCCTATTGAACTGCGGAGAAAGGCTGCAAGATTGCCAACTTTTGAAGCTTCTCACTGCTCTACCTGTTGCTATCATGTTTCAAGAACTGCGCACAAGTTTCATTTCTTCCTTACTTGACACTGATGATGCGCCTGTTGCAATGAGTGTAATGCAGTTTTTGCTTCATCTGTAATTAAAGCAGGCTTTTGGTTAGTCTAATTTCAGGATATTTATTCGCAATGCAACCCTCCCCCTCCTAATATGCGAGAGGGAACATTTATAGCTTTATGTATCTTAATTTTCAAAATTTATGTGTTGAATTTCATATTAGATTTTTTCAATACATTTTTTTGGTCTGCATCTTTTTATTCAACTTCCAACTTGAACTAAACTTATATACTACAAGAGATTAACAATTCAATACATGCATGCTCCTATTTGATTTTGATGAGTTACATTTTTTTAGTAATATTTTTAAATAATGCTTTCTAATTAGAATGCATTTTTTTTTTCTAGGGTTATATTACTAATTAAAATTAATATCTTCATAGTAACTAATCTTCTTCCCCATTACCCTATTATTTACTACATTGCATTGAAACTACATATAAACATTTTGGATTACTAATTTCAATGATTTTCATTAAAGTAAATTATCAATACTACTTTGCTTTTCATTTTTCAACTATTTTTAGAGCATTCTAGGGCACCGCACTTAGCGCGGTATAATACAACTAGTACTATATCTATTATAACATATAATTTAATGATATAATTACATTACATATATGATTAATATATAAGTAATTATTAAATTAAATTAAAATATAGATAAATATAAACTAACTATTAAATTAAAATTGCTTCAACTGGAATCGGAATTAGAATTGGAATCTTGACTGAACAGAAATCGATGGTTCTTAAACCGTCTCTCAAAGGTTCCAGTTCAGGTTCCACTTTTCATGGCTCACATCCCAACCACGTCTGCCGCACTTTTGGGGACGAGCCAACGAATACTTATTTTGCGTATCGACTTTGGCAACAACCCAAAGTAGTTTAGAGAAAACTCAACAAAATGGGGAAGAAACTTAAACCATGAGCATTTGATTTTCATTTCTTATTGTTTTCTTTTGCAATTAAAAAATGGGTAGCCAATCTAGCGCTTTCTAAAAAGATAAAACTTGCCATTGCTTTTTTAAAAATTCAATTTAATTTTATTTCAGTAATTGAATTTTGAAGAATATAGCACATGCAGCCGAAAGAAACAGCATATTCAGCAGAACGAAACAGCACACCCAGGTTGCTTCTTCGCGGCATTCACCCTCTCAGAAGCTGGCACTTGATTTGTTGTGAATATGCGAAAATGCATAGTAAGATCTTTTCTGTAAAGTTGGTGTACGTTAGATTCAGTTGGTGTAGGTTATCTGCAGTAGATAAATTGTAACTGATCACAATTCATAATTGTGTTCATAATAATACTATATAATATCTCTTCTTCCTTAGGGTTCTTAGATCCAATTCGGCTGAACTGGTTTACTTTCTTTTCACATTGTGCTACTTTCTACATGGTATCAGAGCCTTCCAATCAGAATTAATTCCCCTGCTGAGGTGGTTTTCTGTTTCTTTGAGATGATCGAACGGAAGATGTCGACTTAGGAGGAAAACTCAAATTCTGAATAATTTTTCTTGGAAGCCTCAATGTTGGTAAAAAGAAATTACTGAAACTGTGAATCTGTAATATTACTGAAACTTCCATGCTTACAAAGATTGGAAGTTCTGGGAAAGTTCTTGTAATTTTCAATTTTTTGATGGGAAGTTCTTGTATTTATTAGGATCTCTTGAGATCCTCCCGAGATTCTCCCTTAATAATTAGAATACCTTAATTATTAGGATATGTTATTCTTGGGATATATTCAGGATCTGATATTTTGGGATGTTTGGGATTCTCCCTTAATTAAGTTTAGCTTGGGGAGAAAGTTTGCTGACAATATATATATATATTGTAATTTGATGAATAAAGAATAGAGATTCATGATCAATACAGCCTCAATCCTTTATGGTATCAGAGCCACCGTTCTCTTGAAATTGATTTCCAGAAGCCTTCATCGCTGAGGCTAGTGATTCAGAGAAGAGCTCGCCCTACCTTCTCACATCCCATGATAACCCAAGGAACATCATCACCCAGGTTTAGCTGAAGGGCGGGAATTATGAAGAATGGGCTCGGGCGGTCGGAACCGCACTCCGAGCCAAGAAAAAATAAGGGTTCCTTGACAGCTTGATCGGGCAGCCGGGGGATAAATCACCCGATCTTGAAGATTGGTGGACCGTTAATTCAATGATTATCTCACGGATCTTCAATACCATTGAGTCATCGTTGCGATCAACCATATCACATAAGGAGAATGCTGGTGAGTTGTGGGAAGACATCAAGCAACACTTTTCGGTTGGTAATGAACTGAGAATGCATCAACTCAAGTCTGATCTATCATAGTGCAAGCAAAATGGCGTGCCTATAGTCAAATACTTCCGTCGTCTCAAGTGCTTGTGGGACGAGTTGGGCGGAATTGACAAGGCGCCTGTTTGTTTGTGTGCGGGTTGCTCATGCAGTTTAATTGCAGAAGTGATGAAGTGTAGAGAAGAAGAAAAATTGCATCAATTTCTAATAGGGCTTGACCACGATCCTTTTGCCATGATTCGGTCAATGATCCTCCATTGTGAACCATTGCCATCGGTGAACAGAGTCTACTGGATGGTGATCCAAGATGAAAGAGTGCGCACTATCACTTGTGTTACAGCAGAAATCCATGACCCTGTTAGACTTGCTGCTCGGGCAACTGCTGGGGGATCGAGGAATTTTAGGGGTGAGAAAAGGGATTCAAACGCAGTCTCCATGGGCATCTTAAATTGGGTTGCTTTGAACTAAATGGCTATCTAGAATGGTGGGGAGAACAACTCAAAGGTGAGGGCCGTGGCGGAGGTGCTCCTAAAGGAGCATCTCAACTAATTGGACAAATTGGTGCTGGGCAAGGAAAACTGCCAGCAAAGGCCAACTCTGCTCAAGCTGTTGTGGGTAACATGAAAGCTAGAGTGAACGAGATAGATGGCGGACCGATTCCTGGCCTCTCTCAAGAGCAGTGAGGTGCTCTTTTGAACCTACTCAATGGACAATCGTAGAAAGGCAGATTGAGGCTTAGTGGTAAGAAAACTGATTTACCATGGATCATGGGTACAAGTGCTTCTCATCACATGACGGGGTGCTCTGAGAGTCTGATTGACGTTTGAAATATGAAACCGTGTCCAGTTAGATTGCTGAATGGGGAGGTCACTCAAGTAACCAAGCTGGAAACTCTTGACTTTACAGGGAAAAACTAAAACTTTGCAATGTTTTATTTGTGCATGATCTTGACTGCAATTTAATTTCTGTACCTCAGTTATTTGAAGACCAAGATGGGTCAGTTTTGTTTACTAAAAGATTTTGTGTGATTCAGGACCACAATACGAGGATGCCGATTGGTGCGGGTAAGAAGAGCGAGGGGCTATATCTTTTAGCTGGAGTTGAGCAAGCTTAGGCGTGTACAATTTCGCGGCTGGAATCTGCAAAAATTTGGCATCAAAGATTGGGTCACCCATCTTCAAAAGTGATTAAATCACTTCCTTTATTTGCTAATAGAACGAGAACTTTTAGTGATATTACTGATTGTGAAGCTTGCTTTAGAGCAAAACAAACCAGAGGCATATTTCATTTAAGTGAGAATAATAGCATTGGTTGTTTTGATTTGATTCACTGTGATGTCTGGGGACCATATCGTGTTCCATCTACCTGTGGTTCTCGTTATTTTTTAACTATTGTGGATGACTTTTCAAGAGCTGTTTGGATTTTCTTGTTAAGTACGAAAGGAAAAGTGGCTGACTTGTTGAAAAATTTTATGGCTATGGCTCAGCAACAATTTGATAAAAAGGTGAAAATTGTGCGCAGCGATAATGGGACTGAATTTGTCTGTTTGAGACCATATTTTGCAAAGCAGGGAATAGTTCATCAAACATCTATTGCAGGAACTCCACAACAAAATGGGCATGTGGAGAGGAAACACAGACACATTCTGAATGTTGCAAGAGCTTTGAGGTTTCAATCAAATCTCCCTTTGCAATTTTGGAGAGAATACATTTTGGCGGCTGGCTATCTGATAAACTGCACCCCGAATCTCCAGTTAAAGGGAAAAACACCTTATGAGGTTCTTTATGGTGAGCCTCCTTTGTATGACCATATTCATGTTTTTAAGTGTCTTTGTTTCGCCTACAATCAGAAAAGGAGTGGTGATAATTTTGCCAGCAGAAGTAGAAAGTGTGTATTTCTTAGCTACCCTTATGGGAAAAAGGGGTGGTTAATGTATGATTTGGAGAACAACGAATTCTTTATTTCACGAGATGCCAAATTCGTGGAATCGAAGTTTCCGTTTGCTTCATCAAATTCGGAGCTATCAGTAGACCCCCCAATTGAAAGTTCGCAATCTGCTTGCGAGTGTGAGGATGAAATGGTGCTTACAAGAGAACCTCCTGCTGAGAAGACAGGCACTGCACCTATAAGTGCTCAAACTCCAATATTAGTGGATTCAAATCGGGAGACTGAGGTTATAGAACATGCTGCAACTGAGGAGCTGATGCACGAACCACAGGGCCGTGGGCATCGCACCAAGCAACCCTCCACAGGTGTAAGGGATTTTGTGACTTATACAGCTTGTGCTAGCCCCTCACACGAGCCCGAACACCAATCTCGCCTCTCAGGTACTCGGTATCCTCTTGCAAACTATGTAAACTATGATAGATTATCTACACAACATACTGCTTTCTTGGCAGCTGTCACTGCAGGAAATGAGCCAGCAACATTTGCAGAAGCTATCAAAGATGTAAAGTGGCGTGAAGCCATGGAAAAGGAGATCGATGCTTTGGAAAACAATGAAATTTGAACAATCACAGATCTCCCCCCAAGAAAACAAGCCATAGGAAGCAAATGGATCTATCGAATCAAGTTTTCCACTTTTTCGACTTGGGCGAACGGGATAAAATAATCAAATCCATAAATGCATTAGGTACGTATAGTAATATAAAAATTAATATTGGTTAAGTGGCCGAAAAAAAAATTAAATACTTACTGGATTTCATTACCTGACGTAAATACATATATATATATATATATGTATATATATATATAAACATCTTCCTCTTTTCTCCTTTCCCCTCTTGTACATCATCCAACTCTCTTCTCTCTGCACTCGATCTCTTGTAAATTTCCACTACATATATAAAATGTTTTAATTTGAAGAATTGAAGACTTGAAGACAACTTTTATAAGTAAGTCTTCTATATATATATATATTTGCAATTACGATAATATTAATCAAATATGTATAGTGAAAAACATTAAATTTAGTATATCTGCTGCAAAATATAATGTATTTTATTTACTTGTACCGGTTGATCATGATTAAATTGCATATACAATATTACAGGAGAATGTTGGGAGAAGCAGGGGAAGTGTGGGGAAATTAGATATTATACCAAAACCGTAAACCCTAAAACCGTAAACCGTAAACCCTAAACCCTGAACCATAGCCAACAAATTTGAATTTAGACCGTAGCTTTATTCTACGGCGGTTCAAAAATTAACCGCCGTATAAAATACTTTTATACGGTGGTTCAACCGAAAACCGCCGTAGAAAATACTTTCTACGGCGGTTCTCGGTTGAACCGCCGTAGAAAAGTAGTTTTTCGAGCCAATTCCCGCGCTACGCATAAATTTTCTATTTTATATCATTTTCTGAACCCTAAACCCTAAACCCTACTCCCGATTAAGTTTTTTTTCCCATTTTCATAAATTAACCCCAAAACTTTGTGAATATAATATTACATACCCAATTTACATTGTATTTATTAATTACAGAAGCTCGCCTTTTATGAAACATTTAGTACGTACATGTCAAATTTTCCCGTGCACCAATATATTGCACCGAATAATCTCATGTACTATTACACAATAATTTTAGGTATAAGTTAAAATTAGTAAATTTTGTAAAATTACATGTAAGCTATGATAAAGTAATAAGCTTCATTATCAGACCTAAATTTTTTGCATTCTCGACTTGGGTGAACGGAAGAAAACAGTTTCAAATCGATAAATGCATTACGTACGTAGTATAAGAAAAATTAATGCTTAAGGGCCCAATTAAAAAAAAAAAGAAATACTTACTTGATTTCATGACCTTATATATATATATATAAATATATTTGGACTTACGGACGATAACAGTAATCAATTATGTATAGTGAAATACATTAAATTGAGTGTGAATCAAAATATAATGTACTTTATTTACTTGCACCAGTTGATCGTTATGAAATTGCATATCCAATATTACAGGGGAATGCAGGGGAAAAGCAGGGGAAATGTTTAGGGACTATGCTTCATAAAATGAAATAAAAATAGAAATTTATGCACGTGCGGGAATTGGATGCAATTTCCACTTTTCTACGGCGGTTCATAAACAAACTGCCGTAGAAAGATGACTTTCTACAGCGAACAAATTCAGCCAATTAATTCCTGCGCGCGCATAAATTTTTATTTTTATTTCATGTTATGAAGCATAGACCCTAAACATTTCTAGTTTTTTCATGTTCATATAAAATATATTGAATAATCTTTATAAAATAATAAAGCATTATTAATCGATAAACGAATAATTAATTCATTTAGCGGTCAATACCCAACCTCGCTAAATGAATATCTTTTTTCCGAGGCACAGACAAGTAATTTATGAAGAGTTAAATATAAAATCAAAACAAAAATCATTGTATAGCTTCCCTTGTAAATTTTACCAAAAGTACTACTCCTTAAAAAAAAAAAAAAAAATACATGAGACATTTATTCATAAATGAAAAACAAGGAAATCAATTTGCCAGAAAATTCGACAAAGTCTCCCCTATAAATGTAACATACTCCCTGCCAAGGATATGCACATACTTAAATACTTCATTAAGATACCCAATTTCAAATAATACGGAATTCAGTTTCAAATCAATTCAGACAAAATCTCCCTTGCTTGTTTTTGACCAAAACACAAGTGCATCATAACATCAACACAGAAGCTTCACACATTTTCCAACAATAACATATTCATTTATAAACATTTCGCTATATGAAGTCCTTGGAAATTTTGTCCATTGATTGCGCGGCTTCATGCAAGTTGTGACCTGTTTCAATCAGACAGTACAAAGGATATAAATAAATGTTGTTATAAAATTATGTCCACCTCGTTTCATTAAAATCAAAGAAACATATACAAATACACACACACACACATACACACCCACATAAAAAAAATTAATAAAAACAAACAATATACCTGAAAATGATTCTTAACTTATTCTCTTTCTCTTATGGGACACTTGATCCTCGAACCATAATCCTTCGCTGTGGTCATCACGAAGTATGTATTTATCAAGTTCCCTATCTTCCTCATCTGCTCTCGATTCAGGTAACCCACTAGAGAAAGGGCCAGCCTCATAAAGCCCTTCTTCTGTATCAATCCCTTCCACTCCGTGATGTTGTTTACCATGAAGAACAACAGGCCAATGTTCGTCACAAGGATCGGTGATATAAAAAACTTGTTTCGCCTGCGATGCAAGTATAAATGGTTCCCCCTTGAAACCCTCCCGATTAAGGTTCACCAAGGTAAAACCCAATGGATCATCAGTTCGAACCCCACTATTGTTATCAACCCATTTGAAGCGAAATACAGCTACTTTGAAACAAACATAGTCAAGCTCCCAAATATCTTCGATCACCCCGTAATATGCCATGTTTGCATACAATGGATTTTTATCCTTCCTGCTAGAACAGCTACTTTGAAACAAACATAGTCAAGCTCCCAAATATCTTCGATCACCCCGTAATATGCCATGTTTGCATACAATGGATTTTTATCCTTCCTGCTAGAAACATGTAAAGCCTCTGAGATTAATGTAGCACCACTGTTTTGTGCCGTACTCTTCTCATCTTGTCTCTTTGTAGCAAATGAATATCCATTTATGTCATAGCATGAAAATGCTCGTACCGCAGGGCTGGGCCTAAACGCCAACCATTTCAATGTCTCCGAAACGTCTTTGCCCATGACAGCATTACCAAACCAATAGACAAATGTCCGAATATGTTCATTGAGCACATGTTGATCCGTCCAAGCAGGATAAGACGTTCTTATTGAACGCATATGGTCTGTCACATAGGGCGCAACTTCTTCAGAATTGCGCAGTATGTAGAGATGCGCCTTCATCAATTCAACATTAGACGGCAAAAACATTTTTCCTCCCCTTGTGCCCATACCTGTAATCCTCCCATCGTGCCGATTCTTAGATATTCCAATTGATGCTGTATCGGCCAAGTACTCAGTGCAAAACTCAATTACCTCCTCAGCTATATAACCTTCAACAATACTAGCATCAGGACGATAACGATTCTTAACATACCCCTTAAATACTTTCATATATCGCTCGAATGGGTACATCCATCACAAATGAACAGGCCTGCAGATTTTTATCTCTCTAACCAAATGAATCACCAAATGCACCATAATATCAAAGAAGGCGGGTGGAAAATACATTTTTAATTGACAAAGGACAACAGTTATTTCATCTTGTAACTGATCAAGTCTTTCGCGCGCGATAACCTTGCTACATATAGCATTGAAGAAGAAACAAAGTCTTGTTATACTGGACTTAACATGCTTGGGCAATATCGAGCGAATAGCTACAAGAAACAATTGTTGCATTAAGGCATGGCAATCATGAGACTTCAAACCAACCAGTTTTAAAATTTTCAAGGAAACAAGTCTACTTATATTTGAAGTATATCCGGATGGAACTTTGATGCTACGCAAACTTGAACACAGTTGTTTTTTCTCTTTTCTGGACAAAGTGTGACAGGCAGGGGGTAGATATGTGCGTTGTCCTCGAGCTACCGGTGCTAAATTTGCTCTTATGTTCATATCAACCATATCAAGTCTCGCGTTATAACCATCCTTAGTTTTACCAGGGATGTTCAAGAGCGTACCTAACAGGCTTTCACAAATATTTTTCTCAATATGCATAACGTCGAGACAATGTCTGACATCCAAGTTCTCCCAGTATGAAAGTTCAAAAAATATGAATTTTTTCTTCCAACAACATGTATCATTATTGCTGGACTCCGAAGGTTTACCAAACTCCACATTAATGTCCGTCACACGAGCTTTCACCTCTGGCCCGCTCAAGGGTTCTGGAGCTTTTTTGAACTCTTGAAATCCATTGAATGCTCTTTTCATACGGCGATACGGATGAGTCTCGGGAAGACATCTGCGATGCCCAAGGTATACTGTCTTCCTCCCATGTGCAAGCTGACAAAAATCTGTACTCTGCTCACATATTGGACATGCTTTATGCCCTTTAACAGAGTACCCAGACAAGTTTCCATAAGCAAGAAAATCATTAATGGTACAGAATAACATGGCACATAATGTGAACATTTCTTCATGGTAGGCATCAAACACAGGTGCGCCTTCATCCCATAACTTTTTCAAGTCTTCAATAAGAGAAGCAAGATACACATCGATGTCATTTCCTGGTTGCCGTGGGCCTGAAATCATTAGAGACATAAGTATGTACTTGTGCTTCATACACAAGTAAGGCGGCAAATTGTAAATAACCAACATCACCGGCCATGAGCTATGTGTGCTACTCAGGCTGCCAAACGGGTTCATTCCATCAGTACACAAACCAAGCCTCAAATTTCTGGCTTCTCCCCCAAAGAAAAGATACATTGAATCAATTTTTTTCCACTGATCTGAGTCTGATGTATGCATTATCACCTTGTCATCATCACTGGGAATACACCGATCTGAATGCCATGTCATTAGTTTTGCATCTTTTGCATTAGCGAACAACCGTTTAAATCTCGGTATTACAGGAAGATACCACAGAACCTTAGCCGGCGACCCCTTCTTTTGCGCATCAGAACTGTCTTCAACCTCATCACACAGTTGCTTATTTTTGTATCGTGAAGTTTTACACTTAGGACAAAGCAATAAATCCTTATATTCATTCCTGTAGAGGATGCAATTGTTTGGGCAAGCGTGGATCTTCTTATACTACATACCCATTGGACACAATATTTTTTTCGCCTCGTAAATTCGATCTGGAAGTTCATTATCTTCTGGGAGCATATCTTTCAATACCCTCAATAAGGCTGTAAAACTAGTATCTGACCACCCATTTGCCGCTTTCAAATTAAACAACTTCAAAACACTAGACAAGCGTGTATATTTAGTGCAACCGTTGTATAGAGGCTTCTCATTGTCACCCAAAATAGAAGCAAGAACTTCCGGTTTATCAGCAAAATCCTCGGCCACATCCTCAATCATGTCATCTAATCGATCTCTAGTAATCCCATCATCTCCTTTTGCATGAGATTTTCGTTGCTCAGGTAAACCATCAATACTTTCACTATGCCAAATTCACAGTTTATAAGAAGGATCAAATCCGTTCCGATATAAATGGAATCTTATTGTATCTGAGTTATCAAACCGCGCACCATTTTTACAAGCTTTACACGGACAATGGACGTACTTTGTATTCTTATAAGCGAATTCAATGAAATTCTCAACTTCTTTCGCATAAAAATCGGAGGTCCGATCACCATACAACAAGATATTTCGATCCATGTGTAACTAACACCTTGAAATATTTAAAAAAACCAAATAATAAGTCAACAAACAATGTACAAAGTATCAAGTCCGTATTTCTTGTCTTAGCACATGTCATACTAATGTTACTCATATAATCAAAACTAATATAATACCTCAATGAAAAAAATAATACATAACCAACACATGCGCAACAGACATAATCAAATGAAGAAGAACCCATAAGTTCTTCATTTATGCATTTCGTCAAACACATGAAATGCATAAAAAAATAATACACACTCTAAGTAGTGCTAATTATATGAACATCCTCCATTAAAAATCAAACACTATAAATCAAATCACATCACCAAGAAACTACATAGTATAACTAAATAGGGTTCCACAATACTAAGGTTCACCATATACATGGAATGCAACTTTAATTTTCAGCCCTCTACCATAAATAAAAATAAATTCTATAGGATGACATATCTAAAGTACAAGCATAAGCAATTACTAAGAAATTTTAGAAGTTTCTAACCTTAAGGTGGTAAATTTTAGCCCCAAATGACGATTCTTTACATCAAACGTGCAAAACCGTAGTAGAAATTTGGAGAAGAACACTTTCGGCCACGATATGGAGATACACGTTGTTATTTAGGGTTAAATACGTCAATACAACGACGGTTATAATTAATCTGCCGTAGAAGGTCCAATTGTTAAACCGCCGTAGAAAGTGGGCTTTCTACGGCGGTTGGAAGGTAACCGCCGTAGAAAGTGGACTTTCTACGGCGGTTGGAAGGTAACCGCCGTAGAAAGTGGACTTTCTACGGCGGTTGGAAGGCAACCGCCGTAGAAAGTATGGACTTTCTACGGCGGTTACCTTCAAACCGCCGTAGAAAGTCCACTTTCTACAGCGGTTACCTTCCAACCGCCGTAGAAAGCCCACTTTCTACGGCGGTTTGTCCCAACCGCCGTAGAAAGTCCCTTTCTACGACGGTTTATTTTAAAACCGCCGTAGAAAGTCCCGTTCTGCGGCGGTTTATTTTTAGACCGCCGTAGAAAGTCCGTATTTCTTTTATAACGGCGGTTTTCTATTTTCCGCCGTTAATCCGCAGCCGTTAAAGCTCTATTTTGTAGTAGTGTATGGTGTTTACCCTCATGATCAAATCAAACTGTTGAGGGGTTTCATCTTTGCTTAATACCTGTATTACATTAATTTTCTCCTTCCAAGAATTCATAAACCAAGAATATGTGCCTTACATTTAAACAATATCCATTGAACTTTACAATATTGCGATGTGTAGTTAACTGTAAATGAAAATGCATTGGGGTCTTATTTTTTTTATTTTTTATTTTTTGAAGAAAAGATGCTGGAATTCATTGAGCTGCAATTAATATATCTCATGCAACTCGGGGGAGACTCCCTACAGAACATTGGGACCTGAATTTATTTGAAATAATAAAAAGAGTGTTAATTAGTAAGAAATGAAAAATGAAATCTCTTATAAATTCATTCCGAAAAAGGGTCTATAATAATATTTAAGAGTATCACTAAGAAGAAAAGATTGATGTTATTATCAAAATAATAATTTGTCAATTTAGTACAATAAGAGAAAATTGGCACGGTTTTATATAAAAAATTGCTATCACTGTGAACTTTTTAAAAAAACGGAAAAGAAAAGAAGAAGGGCCAGTTTGCCCTGTTTTAATTCTTCAATGTCATGCTGAAATACTGAAATGAAACCCATATCTCCATTAGTAAAATACATAAATATTGAAGGAATTGAACGGTTCAGAAACAACGTAGAAATAAAAGACTACAGAGATTCTTAAGTGGCTTCAAATTTGAAAGATGTTACAATTGAAGAGTTAAAAGCTGTCCAACTGTAATTGTAGCAAACATGCTCTCCAGATTTATCCTCGGCTTCAACAACTGCTGAGAAACATATTTAATGGAAGATCTCGACTATGTATTTGGATCTATACATAACAAGGCCAGTTTTGCCACCAACAATAATTTTTCAGGCACTTCTTCGTTAGTTGGGAAAGAAAGTCTTGAATCCAAAATGTCTTTCAATAATATGTTATTTTGAGTTGACGATGTGTTGAAAGCATTGAAAACTCAATATTGCCCCGATATTTTTCCCTCAGGACTCCAAAGCTATAGACATCACATTTCTCAGTCACCTCCATAGTATAAGCTAGTTCTGCATTTTAAGGAGTCAATTAGTCAAAACACAAATAAAAGTGTGAAAATTTGAATATTAATCGTTCAAAAGAAAGTGAAATCACATTAGTAGAAGATGTTAAAAGAATTGACAAACCTGGAGCAGCATTTCCGTATGTCCCACCAAAGGAAGTCCAATTAGATGAATCAGAGCTTAAGAATCTTGAGATTCCAAAGTCAGAAATGTAAGCCTAATACTAAGAGTTGAACAAAATATTTTTACTGGACATGCCCCGATGTACTATCGGAGGCGAACAATCATGATGCACATACGCCAATGCAGCCGCCACATCTTGAATGGTTGCTATCCTCTTCGTCCATTCCAACTTTGTTGATGTTTCATCATGGCTCGCTACCTGGATTAGGCTTTTCCCCTCTAATCTATGAGAAATTTTAAGTGTTAATATATATAATACATGGAGAGTAAATTAACTAACCATATATTGGGTGAAGTTTACATCTATACAAGTTTTTTTCAATAACTTATGAACATGATTTTAGTCGACGAAGGTTTCAAATAATATTCCAAAAGTATCATAGCTAGTGACCTAGAGAGGAGGTTATATTCACTATTCCAAACACAATAGACGTGGGCTTTGATTAATTTTTTTATAAACATATGTTTATATTGTAACTTACTGATATAAATATGGTCATTTAAATTTTTTGGGCCCTAAATGATTTTTCATGCTCGCCACTCTTTGGGGCCAGCTCGAATCAATGACGGTACAATTAAATTCATTATTCGAAACATATAGCATACCTATATTTATTTCACTTCTTTTGTAATAGATGCATCGATTGAACTATTTTAGTAAATATATTAGATGTACAGAATAATTTTATTTGTTTATTTGTGTTCGAGAAAAAAATATTCCATACAATCGTTGCATTCACAATTTTAGAGCAACAGATCAATTAAAATTAAACGGATAAATATGACCCCTACTTTTGTCGTCATTTTTCTAAGAAATTTATGCTTTTATCCTTAAATAATACGTGTTGCATAATGTCAATTTATGCAACCGATACATGGAATCATTTCTCGTGTATGATATATTGCAACCTTTGAAGTGCTTACCAGACTTTTTCCTAATAATGTTAACAACAATAGACTATAAATGGAACATTGATTGAAGAAAATGTAGAACTAGGAAAGGATCAGCTTCAATTGGGCCAATGTTTTTGTAGATTATTGGTTAGGAGAAAGGCGAGAAAAGGGATACCAAAATTGAGTAGAAATGAGTGGGACTTCATATTAATTCAAATGGGAAAGGGAATGTTTGTAAAAGAGAAAGAAAGAAGAGTTAGTCATAGCAAGTTAGGAACAACACAAATCTTTTGATAGTAGACATACAAAGATGTACACTTAGCTGGAAAAACCCTAAAAAGATGTACACAAATACTCTAAAATGAATGGATCCTTTCATCTTTTGGAATTACTCTCCTCTTCTCTTGTGGCTTTTGGAAACACACACACATGGTCTTTTGTAGTTTATCAACCCCTCTATTTTAAAAATAAAAATAAGTATTAATTTCTCCATTTGGACACTTTTGTCCTTATAAAATCTTATTAATATTATTAGCAAAAGTCAACAAAAGTAGAGGCAAAAATGTAACAAGAATTACCTTTTTTTAATTTTTTTTAATTTAATTATTTAACTTATTTTTTCTTTAAGTGATACTATTGAAAACGATGAATAGTACTATTCAATAGTGTTTATTTGTTTTTTTTTAATATTTAGTTTTTCCTTCTCTTAAAGTACTAGAGTATCAGTAGTACTGTACATGAGTACTTATTTGTTTTTTGTTTTTTTCAAATTTTTTTTTATTATAAACACAAGTACTTTTCATGTGGATGTTACCTACAGAAATGGTCGCAAATGTGAAACTCGTTTCGCATAAGACCACTTCTAATTATTATATAATTTTGCTAAATTTTGGTTTTCTCAACCAGAAACTATGTAACATTCCACATTGAGATTGTACTAAACAAAGATGTACGCTTGTGATTTACTAATAATTTGGTTTGAATATTTTGAATTTGTAAGGACAAAAGACCAAAGAGTTACCGACAACCTTTCATATAGATCTTGATGTCCATAAAAATAGGTAAAGCCATTGGGCTTGGCTCAATCAAGACAAGGAAAGCTTAGGTCGGGAAAGCTTGGGTCATGAAGGCTTAGGTCGGTAAACAAGATATCAAAGCTCAAGGAGCTTAGGTCGGTAAACAAGATAACCAAACTCAGGAAGCTTAGGTCAGTAAAGCTTAGGTCGGCAGAGCTTAGATCAGTAAAGCTTAAGTCAGGCAGAGCTTAGGTCGGTAAATCTTAGGTCGGTAAAGCTTAGATCAGTAAAGCTTAAGTCAGGCAGAGCTTAGGTCGGTAAATCTTAGGTCGGTAAAGCTTAGATCAGTAAAGCTTAAGACAGGCAGAGCTTAGTCAGCAAATCTTAGGTCGATAAAGCTTAGGTCAGGTCGGGATAACGGTAACATTGGCATGACAGCTAGACATCATTGTAGGGCCATGAATATGATATATGTAGGAGCAATAATGACAAATGAGCCAAATTATAGCCGTTATTACAAGAACGTTAAAGTCATCATAAAAAGAAGAGTAGTTGGAAGTGCAGGTCATCATGGCACAACGGACATATCATACAGCTCATCACAGCACAACGGATATATCGAGATGAGCCTATAAATACTCAGTCACCAGACTCATTTCAGGTAAGTCATTCATGATGCAATTTCTCTTAAGCTCTTGGTCAATACCCTTTTTTGCTTACATGTTGCTAACTTGACCGTCGGAGTTACACAGGGGGGATAGCCCCGCTTCTTTCTGATTGTTTGTCTTTGTCACCGGAATATTCTTCATACAGATCCAGCCAGAGCCCTCACTAATCCGACCTCCATAGCTCGGTTTCCATCTTTGCCTTCATCCATTTTGTCCATAAATCTCTATATTGGGCCTGAACGTTCAAGATCTTCATTGGGCCAGCCGAAGCATCCATACGCCGGACTTTTTACGTCACATCAGATCTAAGCAATACAATTGGTGTCAAAGTTGACCTCATTTGAGATGTGTGTGAGTGTTCTATAGGTCTAGACATTACAAGATTATTTGGTTGGGTTAAACTCTCTTAATTAAAGTTTGATTTATTCCTAGTTAAACTCTCCAGGGATAGATCAACATTGAACAGTTTGAGTAAACTGCAAAGTGCAAATACGACTACCAAATGAACAAAATATTGTAGCATCTCATCACATTTAATTAGTTTTGAATGATGTATTATATAGATAAGTTTATTTTTGGTTGTAAAAAAAAAAGATAAGTTTATTTTTCTTTCTTTAAACAAATTTAGATAAGTTACAATAAGGCCCAATAAATCAATAAAAGGGGCCGCATGGGCTTGAGGATCCAATGTATTCTAGGTTCCTTCGGGCTAAGGTCCTGGGCAAAATAATGAGGAACCATTTTCTCTTGGTTAACGGAGGCAGTCGTTGAAAATGGGAGGGAGATAGTTTTGTCTCGGTCAAACCTGCTTTTGACTAATGTCAGGGTTAGTCGTCCATTAGTTGGGGTAAATTTTTGGACTAATAATTTAAACTATTATATCATCTAAAAAGTAATTTAAGATTCCTTTAATGACATATTTATCCATTCCTGAATATGAGATCCCTACCATTCTAATTCCCATTACGGCACCCCAAATACACTCCATTTAGTTGTTAAGAAGGCTTAAATATTATAACCCCCCATGTTTATATGGGAATTTGACCATTGCGCTCCCCCCCCCCCCCTCTTCACCCTCGGTGTTCTTTTAATACGTCTTTTGCCCTCCATGACCATAAGTCAAAGCTTTATATATAATGCAATGACTTTTATAACTCTCCGCTATTAAGCATTATATTTTTGGACAAAAGTATCATTAACTAATTAAACATTAATATGATATAATTTACGCATTTTTAATTTATTTATAATCACATATTGATTCAACGAGAAAAGTCCAACTACACATACAAATATACACAGACTAATGTGACACCCCCAGCCCCGACCTCCCTATTTGGGAGAGAGTCACGACCGGGAAACCTACTTGGTTTGCACCAGACTCATTAACAATATATACAGAGCAATTGCTAAATAGATAATAGATTTATTCATTAAAGTAATTTACAAACCTTCAAGCTATATTATATTTCTGAAAGTTACAAACACTAGGCACACTATTACAATAGTACTTTAAAATGCTAGAACTAGGTTCTTAAGTAATACTACAATACTAGCATTCCAAAACCTAATCCAAAAGGGTCCTTCAGCATCACGTTAGTAGCGATTACTCCCGAGATCTGTTACATGCAAAGCGTCTAAGGGGTGAGCTTCATTAAGCTCAGTGAGGTCGCACTATTAAAAATATTATCAAATAAACAATTATCGGCACATAGCAAGTATTTCCTAAGAAAGTAAGGGGAACACGTAAGAGATAGAAAGAGCAAAACCAGTAAGCTATAATGAGGACCGATGAGACGCTTCGAAAAGGATTAACAATCATACTTTACCTTCCTTAGAACACTACAGTTTCTTGATCACTCATGCCAACACTGTCAACACTGAACACTGTGGCACAGCTCGAGATAATACCAAACACGAACCCTCAAGCCATTTAGTAGGGCACTCTAGCCCAATACAGACGTACCCGATTTCAACAACTGGATAGGCTTTGGGGATCCCGAAATAGATATGCGGTAACACTTAACATTGAACATTGAACAATATACACTGAACATTAACACTTATATACTATATGAGAACATTTACATGCATATAACACATTTATAAATATTTCATTTTGTACATTCAAAGGCAGAATCATTATCGCATGCATTTCATACTTTTAATATCACAATAATATTAGTAAAGCATGCTAAATCATTTATTTACTCAATGAAAACATTTGCCCCTTTAGTGAGAACATTCACCTTGTATATATCGCTAATACTTTGTAAGCAATCTGCATTACATAAATATCATAGGTTAGACTTTATCCATAAATCAAAATCTTTTGATTCTAGGTTTCTATATGTTTCTAGCTTTTGATTTATGTACTTCTAAGTGTTTCTAACTCCTAGTTACATATTTAAGAAAAAGGATTTAATTAACTGAAAATAATTGTGAAAGATTTAAAGTTAATTTTGCAAAAATTCATATTTTCAGCAACGAATTGGTTTTACCCAATTGAGGGATTGGTTTTACCCGTTCGGGTCAGTTTTATCCGATTACCAATCGGTTTTACCCGATTTTCTTGAGCAAAAGCAATCGATTTTTCCCGTTCCAAGATCGGTCTTACCCGATCGTGGCCAAAAATTATTTTCTTCAACCTTTTGCTTCGGGTTTCAAACAAAAGTGCTCCAAAACTCATTTTTCTTTGGTTTATTTTGTTCAAAATAATTCTTACAACACTTATACAACATTCCTATCAATCTATAACACTTTAAACAACGTTAAATCATAAAGATTTGGATCAAAATCCTTAAGAAAACTAAAAACCTCATTTTTCCATTTTCATGCATCTTTTCTATAAATTTTAATGTGAAAGTGAGAAACTAAGTTACCTTAATGTTCTTGAGGTTCCCTAGCACGAAATCCACGTGGTGAAATCTGAATTCTCCTCCAAATTCCTTCCTTTCCTAGCCTTCTTTCTTCTTCTTCCTTCTTTTCCTTTCTCTCCTTTCTTTCCTTTATTTCCCTTTTTCTCTCTCTTTTTGGTTTGAGTTTGCATGAATTGAATGGCGTTTTTAAAGGCTGGAGAGGCCTTATCTATAGGCAAAATTTGCCCAATATGCCAAAAGGTTCGTCATTAACTTGAAATATATATATATATCTATATATATATATATATTACAGCTCACAATCGGTTTTACACGTTCGGGGTTGGGTAAAACCATTCCAATCAGTTTTACCATTCCAAGATTGGGTAAAACTGCTCGGAGGATTTTTGTCCTTTTTCAGGATTAGTTTTACCCGCTTTAGGAAATGGTAAAACCACTTCTTCAGGCAGTGAAATATTTTTTTCTTACAGTCTGATCGGTTTTACCCATTCCAGGACTGGGTAACACTGCTCCGTGAAGCGGTGGAATCAGTTTTACCCACTCTAGGATTGGGTAAAACTACTCCATTAGGTGGTCGGACATGTTTTATCCGCTCCAGGACTGGGTAAAACTGATTGACCCTTATTTTGTCTATTTTTTATTTATTTTCTAATTTCTTTATTTTTATTAGTTAATTACTTTATCACATATTACTTAAACATAATTCTAACCTTATTGCTAATATCTTGATCTTAATCTAAACATTAAAATTGTATACTTCTCAAACAATTCTTCATTTATTAAAATTCTCAAGAAAATCTTACAAGTCCATAGCTATACATATTTTCCAAATTTTCTCATTTGTCATTTATTTTCTAATTTTCTTATTTTCATTTCATAACTCCTAAAATTAAACTAATATATCTACTTTTATATATCATTAAGCATAATCCTACACTTAAATTAACACCTTAACTCTGAATTAATCATCACAATTTATAATTTAAAATCCAAAACATTAGGATCTAAACCTTAGAATTCATAATTAAAATCTTAAGAAAATTCACAAAACTTTATAATTGTACCTAATTGAGTTTAGAAACTAACAGTATGATAAAATATAAATTACAAATTAAGCTAGGGTGAGAAACTACGGGGTCTTACACCAGTCAGTCACCCCTAAGCTCTAGCTACCTAGAAATTAAAAAATTAAAATTAAATATTGTTTGTTTCTCATTAACTATTCTCTTCAAATAAAATCAATGACCCAATATTAAAATCATATATTAGTAAGACTAGTATTGGGTCATACTAAAATTTTGTTACAAAATTATTTATATAATCATTAAATTATTTAATAATGACTGAATGATTAAGTAACATAAAAAAAAAAATCGCCACACACACACACACATATTACGTGTGTGTAATATTTACAATAATATATATGGTATAAATTAGTTGATATAGTTACGGTACATTACATATATGTATTGTTGGTTAGTATAATAAATTTGGAGGGGGTGAGTGAGGATCACGATGGAGAAGAAGCAAGCAAAAATAATAAATAATAAATGGGGAGGAGGGTGAATCATATCATATTATAAGTTAGCATATCAACAGATATGAGGAATCATATCATATTTTAGTTGTGTTTATGATAAATTCATAACTTAAAAGATTTTATTATACATGCATGTTTTTATTTGAACAATATCATGAGGTCTTTCTCCCTAAATAGCTTTGTTTTGTAGTTTTTTTAGTAGTCTCATGCCACACACCAGAATTCTTTTAAGTTTAATAGTTAATTTAACTTTTTTATTGTTAATATTTAATTAGTTAAGGGTATTTTTGTCTAAAAATATAATGCTTAATAGAGAAGGGTTATAAAAGTCATTGCATTACATATAAATCTTTGACTTATGGTCATTGGGGGCAAAATACGTATTAAAAGAACATATGAGGCAAATATCAAACTCCCTTATAAACATAGAGGGTTTTATAATATTTAAGCCTGATTGGGATTATAATTGAATTACAACTTTAAGTATTGAATTTTTTTTTCAAATTCATTTCTATTTTTGGTAAAATCACATATATAATTTCTTAGAAATTCTATTATGACTCCTAAATGTTATGACAAACCTATAAGCGACGGTTGTATAAATTTCTAGAAACAAGTGTACTCCCCTGTCCCCTGTCCCCCGTCCCCCCCCCCCCCCCCCCTCCCCCCCTTCTCCCAAAAAAAAGACGCAAGTATTGAATTTAAACTCAAAAGTGTCACGTGTATGTTATAAAGTATTTGTACATAACATTAGATGTATCGCGTATTGCTTATAGCATATAATGTATCGAGTTTAATCGCTGATGTATTTCTTGTTTATTACAAAAATAATATCACTTATAGTTTATAGCCCATAGAATTTTGTTATTGATGTATTGCCTATTTCTAAAAATTAAAAATAAAAATGATTGCATGTAGTAAAAAAGTATCGATTATTAGGATTGAGGTACCGTTTATTTGAAAACGTAACGCATGTAAAAAAGTACCACTTGTGTTTAATTTTTGTTAGCAAAGTATCGTGTATATATAGCGTCAATTGTATCAAGTTTAAGTACTAATGTATTAACTGGTTATATATATAAAAAAAATAGAAAACTATTGCTTGTAGTGAAAATAAAAACTCAAATGAACCCTCATATCTCCATTAGTAAAATACCTATAAAAAAAAATACATAAATACCAGAATGAACTGAAAGGTTGAGAAACAACATAAAATTAAAAGACTACAGAGAAAATCTAAAGCTTTACAGTCGAAGAGTTTTGAGCTGTCCAATAGTAATCATAGCAAACATGGTCTGCAAATTAAGCTTCTTGAAAAACTGATGAGAGACAAACTTCATGGAAGGTCTCGATTGTGTATTTGGATCTATACATAACAGCGCCAATTTCGCCCCCAACACTAAATTTTTAGACACTTCCTTGTTGGTCGGGAAAGGAAGTCTTTGATCCAAAATGTCTTTCAATAAAATGTCATTTTGAGTTGACGATGATGTTGAAAGCATTGAAAACACAAGATCACCGGGATGTTTTCCCATGAGTATTTCAAGAGTCAGGATTCCAAAACTATAAACATCACATTTCTCATTCACCTCCATGGTATAAGCAAGTTCTGCATTTTATGGAGTCAAATAGTCAAAACTAACACAAATAAAAGAGTGAATATTAATCGTTCAAAAGAAAGTGAAATCACAATAGTAGAAGATATATATTAAAAGAATTGGCACACCTGGAGCAGCATATCCGTATGTCCCAGCAAATGAAGTCCAATTAGATGAATCAGGGCTTAAAAATCTTGCACTGCCAAAGTCTGAAATGTGAGCATCATATTCAGAGTTGAACAAACTATTTTTGCTGGATATGTCTCGATGTACTATGGGAGGCAAACAATCATGATGCATATACGCCAATGCTGCCGCCACATCTTGAACGGTTGCGATCCTCTTCATCCATTCCAACTTTGTTGATTTTTCATCATTGCTCAATACCTGGATTAGGCTTTGCCCCTCTAAGAATTCGTAGACCAAGAATGTGTGGAGAGAATGTGAACAGAATCCATAAAGTTTAAGAATGTTGCGATGCCTTATTGTTGTCAAAGCACGTATTTCACTTGCAAAACTACTGAGTTTGCTCAATGCGCCATCCTCCATTCTATGAAGTTTTTTAACTGCAAAAACTTGGCCATTTGGTAACTTAGCTCTAAAAACCCTTCCGAATCCTCCCTCTCCAATGCAGTGCTTTGGGTCAAAATTTTCTGTGGCTTCAACAATGTTCTCATACACCATTTTCCCATCAAAGCTCCAAATAGAGAATATATTTCCATTTAATTCTCTTGGGTTACTTTCACCGCGCTTTGTTTGTGGCATTCTAAGAATGAAAATTCCAATAACCCCAATCAAGAGAAACAAGGCTCCTAGAATTGGAAGGACAATCAAGAAAATAAATTTTTTTCTAGTCATCCTTTTACTGGTAACCTTCTTCCTCCTTGAGAAAGTGCACGGTTTCAATCCATCAATGCTGCCGCATAGATCTTTGTTGTTTTTTAAAGCCTCATAGGGAGCTTTTTGGAATGCTATAATGTTTGGCAGGGTACCTTCGAGTTGATTGTAGGATACATCAATAGAAACCAAAGAGAAACAATGGTCAAAGCTAGAGGGAATCGATCCTGAAATCATATTATGAGACAAATTCATCACCTCAATGCTTTTCAGTTCACCTAGCTCTGATGGTATTGTGGATCCTAGCATATTCTGGCTAAGATCAAGAGTTGCAAGTGAAGCCAATTTTCCTATTTGAGAAGGAATACTCCCACCAAGTGCATTATGGCTTAAATTCAAATCCAACAATTGCACACAATTACCTACTTGATTAGGAATTCCACCACTGAAACTATTGGCAGACAAACTTAGATTTAAAAGTTTAGACAACTGACCAATTTCTGGTGGTATCTCTCCTGAAAGGTTATTTTCATCCAATTTAAGCTCAAGAAGTAAATTCAGGTTGGCCAAAGTTGATGGGATACTCCCTTCCGAAAGATTTGAAGAGAGATGAATACTTTGTAATTGAGTTGCCTCTCCAAGTGCAATGGGTATTCTTCCTGAAATTTTATTATTGGATAACTGCAAGATTGTCAAGTTTGTTAACCTATCCCATTGCCAGGACAACTCTCCATAGAAGTTATTATTCCTTAAGTTGATCACTTCCAAGCTAGGATACACTCCAAAGTCTTCAGATATGTTTCCAAACAGTTGATTACCTTGAACGCTGAGCCATTCTAAGCTAGAACAGTTCCTCAAACTTCTTGGCATGGAACCATTAAAATTGTTTTGGTGACTCAGGAACTTCTTTAGTGACCGACCATTACACACATCTTGTGGCAATGAACCAGTAAGGGAGTTGTGACTTAGTATTAGAATCTGTGAATCTGTAACATTATTGAATTCCACGGGAAGGGCACCACTTAGTTGGTTTATAAAAAGACGAAGATCAGCTAGTTTTTTTAACTTTCCAATCTCTGAAGGGATGGACCCATAAAGATTATTTTCATAGAGATGCAAGAGACTCAAATCTGTTAAATTTCCAATAAAATGGGGAATCTGATCTGCGAGATGATTTTTAGGCAGAGCTAATTCCAAAAGAGATGTTAGATACCCAATTTCTTTTGGAATGGGTCCTGAAAGATTATTTTCAAAGAGATGCAAGATAGTCAAATCTGTTAAATTTCCAATAGAATGGGGAATCTCATCTTTGAGAGGATTTTTTGACAAGTCTAACTCCGAAAGAGATGTTAGATACCCAATTTCTTTTGGAATGGGTCCTGAGAGTTCATTTCCATACAAATACAATGAGTTGAGTCTGGTCAAGTTTCCAATAGACGAGGGAATAGATCCAGAAAGATAATTTCTTTGCAAGTATAAAAATGTAAGATTAGCTAAGTTTTCAAGTGAATTAGGAATTGCTCCTTCAAAAACATAATTCTCAGTGACTCCGAAAACTCACAAGACTTTGGAGAATACCTTCTGCTCATGGCATTGCCAATCCCAATTGCCAAAGTCTAGTCTTTGTCTTTGTCTTTGTCTTTTTCTACTTTTTCTTTTCTTTTTTCCCAAACAAAATTTTTTTTTTCTTCTCATAATTTAGTGGACATGAGAGACTCAGGAGTAAGAAGAAGTTGTATATGATAAAGGGCCTGTTCTTTTTGTTTCGTTTTGAAAACGGTTTTGGTTTCAACAGTAAATTTAATATATTTTAATCATATTTCATTATTTTCAATACAACTTTTTACTATTCAGCATCTACTTTTTACATTTTCAATACACTTTTTACATTATAAAACTATTTTCCAAAACTTATTTTCAAAATCGTTTTCAAACGTTCAAAAAGAACAAGCCCAAAAATTTTCAGTTTTCACCTTGATGATCTATGAGAAACTCTATTTTTTGGTTGTATCAAATGGCAAGGATAAACAATTTTGATGATCTAAATCCCAAATTTATTGTACTTATATCTGTTTTACTAAAAGATTTGATGTTGTACATTAACTAATGTTGATCGAGTTACAAGGTACAATTTGATTCAGAGTGAACTCTTTCAGTGGAACAAATGAAATTAGTATTGAATTCCACACCATTTCATACGATAGGGGTTGGAATAAGCCAGTCTTGTTGGACAAAAGTCACGCTTTAAAGACTTATATCAAAAGTTAATTTACTCAATAACAAATGAGTCATGTCCTATCAAAAATTTAATTTTCTAAACAAAATTACATAATTCTTCATATTAGAGGTATTAGTTGAACTCAAAATTTCTCTCTTAAAATTTTTTGAAGTCTTTGTAGTATGGATACGTGTTATACAATGCTTTTCAAAAATATGTTTTTGTAGTTTTGAATATTTTATTAATTTCTCATTATTTTTAATACACATTTTTATATTTCTAATATATTTTTCAGTCTTAAAAATATTTTCCAAAACTATGTTTTAAAAATATGTTATTAAAACCCATCCAAAGAATTAAGCATGCCAATGTCGGTGTCAATGAAAAATTTTTGTTTTGATTTTTGATTGTTTTATTTTAGATACCCTATCTAATATAACTAATAATGTGGTCGATAGTTATAACCTATTTTTAAAAGATAAAGACATGAGTAAAAGAATTAATGAAAATTATTTATTCTAGATGTTGTATCTTACCTCATTAACAAATTATACATTTTTTAAAAGCTTCTTCCAATAGGACCAAGGGGGCAATAATATACAAAAGAATATTCTCATAATTAATTAAGCGGACATGAGAGACTCAGAAGTTGTATAGCATTAAAATTTTCAGTCTTCAACCTTGATGATGAGAAAACTCTTATTTTTGGTTATACCAAATGGTAAAGAAAAACAATTTTGATGATATAGATCCCCAAATTTATTATACTTTAGTGTTGTACACAAATTATTATTGAGCCATACATTACAGTTCCACAGCGAATTATTTCAATGGAACAAATAAAATATTGAATTCCATACCATTTACTAAGAAAGGGTTGGAATAGTTGCAACAATCCAAGTAGATTATAGAAAACTCAACAAAGTAGGCAAAGAATATAAACCATGAGGATTTGATTTTTATTTATTTTTCTTTACTTCTACAATTAATAAAATGGGTAGCCAGTCCTTCGCTTAATTTAATAAAAAGAAGAAAGTCAGTCTTGTTGGACAAGAGTCACGGTTGACTATCATTGTCTTAAATTGTCATCTAACTTAACACAAATGGCTATGAAACAGCCTTAAAATCTAATGCTATAATACCCAGTATCAACGAAACACGTGATACATAACATGCTATACGCAAAATTTCATAACATACACGCGGTACTGTTGAGGCTAAATTGATACTTGCATTTTTCTTATTAAAAAAAAAAAAGTATCAAATGTTTATTGAAATTTTTTTAAAAAAAGATGTGGTCATGGTACAACCGCACAAGTGTTTGTCACAAATCAATAAATTCCATCCTCAAGAAAGCCTCCCAAGCTTTCAATTCCGACATTCCTTAGCGATACATATACTAAAGCCTTAAATTTGCAATCCAATAATTATAAAAGTAATAAAACTTCCAAATTGAGCTTGAACCGATGCTGCAGGAGATTCACCCATCTAGCAAGTACTAATAATTTAGGTGGTCATTGAAAGTAAGGTGATATGCTATATATCATGCTGAAACAATAAGGGAATTAAAAGGCCTATTATGCCCTGTTTTTTATCCTTCAATGTCATGGTAAAATATTCAAATGAGCCCGCCTATCTCCATTACTAAAATACGTGAAACAAAACTTAAATACTGGAATGAATTGAAAGGTCAAAAAACAACCGGGAATGAAAAAAACAACAACAGGGAATTAAAAGGCTACAGAGATTTTTGAGCGGCATAAAATTTAAACAAGTTACAGTTGAAGAGTTACAAGTTCTCCAATCGTAATCATAGCAAACATGCTCTGCAAATTAAGCTTCTTATTGAAAAACTGATGAGAGACAAACTTCATGGAACTACAAGAAAATGTGCTTTTAAAGATGCCGCCAAAATTATCTTAAATAGTGCACTTACTATCTTAAAATGCTTTTTGAGACAATATTGAGACAGTAATTGTGGCGTCTCCGTTACAACCATTGCAAAAGAAATTTGAGACAGTCAAGATGTCTCAAATAACTTTTGAGACGGGGTTAAGACAGTTTTTCAAATGTCTCAAAAGTATTAGAGACAGACGTTTTTCTGTCTCAAGTATCATGTCTCAAATTTTCAAAATTTTGAGACACTTGATTGAGACAGTAATATGCTGTCTCAAATAGTATTAAAGATTGTAGTTTACTGTCTCCAATATTGAGTCTTGAATGCGAATTAAAGACAACAATCATCAGTCTCAAATAATGTCCTATTTTATTAATAGTCTTGGACTCAAATTTGAAACAACAATAATCCGTCTCAAATAGAAATAAATATTATATCTTTTATTTATTTCATTAAATTGTTATCCATTGAACACACTATTCTTTGAAGGAACATATTTGCTTAGTTAAGAGCTAATAAGCACCAATTGTTGATAAATTAAAAATAACCTCTCAAATGGAATAAATATTCAATACAATTGTACACAATTCTTGATCTCAGTATATGTATTTACATCCACAAGATACTACTTTGTTTTCTGGAAAATTGTGTAGAAAATAGATAATGGTGATGTTATTATTGGAAAAATGTAAGTATAGATTTTGAGAAAAAATTAAATTTTATGTGTAGTGAAAAATAAAAGTATTTGGTTATAGACTTATAGTGATTTTTATTTTTCAAAAAAAAAAATATTTTTCCCAAAAAGAGACTAATATAAACAGAACCTTAGATGTCTGAACTGACTTATTGGTCAAAAGTGTAGGTTTTTTTCAACTTTGACAAAAGTCTCTATTTGTTTTGCTTTAATTATAATGAGGTGGTTGCATACGTGAACCAGCGTCCAGTATGTATTTCTTTTTTTTTTTCCTTTCGTTTTTTTTTTGTCTTTTTTTCCTTTTTCTTTTGCGGTATGCATTTGTGTCTCTCTTTTTTTTTCTTACTGCTATTCATAATGAGTATTAGAGCTGCTTCACGGAGTATTAAAGCTAATTGATCAACATTAAAGAGATTTTTATTAATTAAAAAAAATGATACTTCAACGAAGTAAAAAATAATACTTGTTCAGGGATCACTTTAAGGATTCTTTATTTAATAAAATAATAATAAACTTGTATTATTCCCAAGTATTAGTAATACTCTCTTCAAGTGTATTGAATAGAATAGTAACTCTATTCAAAATACTACTACCCTATTCAACTTAAAAAGAATATCCATAATACTCTCTTCAACTATTTTATAATGTTCTCTTCAAATATTTTGAGTACACTTACTTGAATAGAGTTGTTAGATACTTGAAATGACATGACCTTGGTTCCGGTTCCAAAAATGTGAGAACCGGAACCGGAACCGGAACCGGAACCTGAAGGGAACGGTTCCGGTTCGGTTTCGGAACCGCCGGTTCCCGGTTCGGTTCCGGTTCTAGTTCCGAATTTTTCCAATTTATTTTCTGTTCAAATTTTTTCTTTTCTTTTTTATTTAATTGTAAATATTCAAAACTAAATTTTTTAATATTTATATTGTAATGTAATTTTAAATTCATTACATGTTTTAACATTTTTAATTTATAATATTACTTTATCTCAAATATTAATTTAATTATTAATATGAAAAAAATACATATAAGAACCAAACAAGATATTAAATATATGAAATATCATTTAAATAATTTATCAATGATAAAAAATGAAGAACAAATTATAAAATATACTAAAATGATATATATATATATATATAAACAAATAATCACCTAATTATTCATCAAATTAGAATTGGTTTAGTGGCTACAATGAATGGATCCTTTCATCTTTTGGAATTATTCTCCTCTTCTCTTCTGGCTTTTGGACACACACACTCACCCACACTTTTGTAGTTTATCCTCCCCTTTATTTTAAAAGTAAGTTTTTTTTCTCTCCATTTGGACACTTTTGTCCTTATGAAATCTTATTAATATTATTAGAAGAAGTCAACAAAAGTAGAGGCAAAAATGTAACAAGAATTGCCTTTTTTTATTTTATTTTAAAAATAAATATTTTAATAGTTAACCTTTTTTTTTATTTAAGTGATACCGTTGAAAATGATGAGTGGTACTGTTTATTAGTATTTATTTTATTTTTTTATAATTTAGTTTTTTTTTAACCGCAAATGTAAACCCGTTTTACATTAGACCACTTCTAGTTATTATATAATTTTGCTAAATTTTGGTTTTTCAAACATGAACTATGTAACATTCCACATTGAGATTGTACTAAACAAACATGTAAGCTTGTGGATTTAATAATCTGGTTTGAATATTTTGGATTTGTAAGGACGAAATCCCAAAGAGTTATCGACGATCATTCTTAAAGACCTAAGCAATACAATTGGTGTCAAAGTTGACCTGATTTGAGGTGTGTGTGTGTTCTATAGGCCTAAATATTACAAGCTGATTGGGTTGGGTTAACCTCTCTTAATTAAACTGTAACTTACTCCTAATTAAATGGCTTAGGATCTTCTGTTACATTCCCTGTTACACATCTTAATAAATCAACGTAAATATTTTTTTATTATTTTAATCTTTTCACCAATAATATTCATTGCCATTATGATAAAGTTTTTGACTAAGGGTTCACTCATTTTGGTGTAGGGTATATTTTAATTTATTGAGATTAAAAAGTAAACAAATACTATAAAATTATATTAAAATACAAGATTAATATAATAAATAAATAAATTATATTAAAATGACATAGAATGCCAATGAATATCATTGGTAAAAAAATAATATAAAAAATAATATTTGCAATAAGTTATTAAGATATGTAACATGGAGTGTAAAGGAAAAGTGTAACAGAGGATCCTGAGCCTAATTAAACTCTCCAAGGATAGAACAACGTTGAACAATTTGAGTGAACTGCAAAGCGCAAATACGACTACCAAATGAACAAACTATTGTAGCATCTCATTACATTTTACTACCTCCGTTACATTTGAAGCGTCCACTTTGCACAATGTACAATTTATTATACAGTTCAAGGTACAACATCTAAAATAACTAATTTGACATCATTTATTATTTTTATATCCTTACTTATTAATTATAAGTTAATTATGAACAACATACAATTATATTAGTAAGGATAGCATAAATAAAAAATTTGAAAGTTGACTCTTTTATTGTAACAAAAAATATTTGTTAAAATAGACTCTTCGAATGAAACAGAGAGAGTAATTAGTTTTGAATGCTGTATTATTTAGATAATTTTCATTTTTTTTTTCTTTGAACCAATTTAGATAAGTTACAATGCACATAAAATCTGTAATCTCCATGGACCATGAAAAACATTGCACATATAATTCTAAATTTACACGAATTCAAATCAGACTGGAAGCTGACTTGGACATTGATAAGACTTAAGGCCCAATAAATCATTAAAGGGGCCGCATGGACTTCAGGATCCAATGTGTCCCATAACAAAATTTGGGTACTAGATTCCTTTGGGCTAAGGTCTTAGACACAATACCGAGGAACCATTTTCTCTTGGTTACACTTTTGCAAAATGGTCTTCAGAGAAAATGGAAGGGAGATAGTTTTGTTTCTATCAAACTCGTCTTTGATTAACGTCGGGATGAGCAGTCCATTAGTTGGGCTAAAATTTTGGACTAACATTGAAAAAACTGAAAATATCATGGATTACGTTTGATAGTTTTTAAAGAAGTTGACTATATTTGTCATTTAAGTAAATACTATGGACTAATATGGAGGGCGTTTAGCGCACGAGAATAAGAATAGGGGGAATGAATATTTGATTTATAAGATTAAAATTTATGTCTTTGGTACGTACACGAATCTAATAGTTTAAAATATTATATCATCTAAAAGACAGTTTAAGATTACTTTAATGAGATATTTATCCATTCTCGAATATGAAATGCTCACCATTCTAATTCTCATTCCAAATACACTCCATTTAGTTGTTTAGAATTATAATTGAATTACAACTGTAAGTTCGTAGAACTAAATTCCTTGTAAGTTTTTTTCCAAATTCATTTTTATTTTTGGTAAAATTACATAATTGCTTATAAATTCTATTATGACTCCTAATATTTTTGACAAACTTATAAGCGACTGTCGTATAGATTTCCAAAAACAAGTGATACTTCCTCCCATCCCACCCATAAAGACGTGAGTGGTAAAACTGTCGTTAGCCTTCCAAAATGCAGTAAAAATACTGCTTAATCTTGCAATAAAATTGCTACACATAGCACAGTAAAGCCATGGTCGATCCATATGGAACAATGATTAAAACTATTATTCCTATTAATTTTGTAATAAGTTTGATTAGTAATCACCTTTGTGCCTCTTAGAGACATGGATTTGTCACTTTTATGGAATTAAAACTAGACTTACTAAATAGATGAATTTGTTTAATTAAAAAAATATTTCAGCATCATGCAAATCACATTAATCTAATGTGTATAATAATAAACACTTCAAGAAATTGAATAGCATAGCATCGGTTTAGGTCAGTTATAGGTTACCATGGGTTTCCTACTACATGATTACTTCTATAGCTCATCTAATTAACAGGTCGTGGGCTGCCTACGACACATTATTAATCAAATTAACAGCATTAAATACTAGGGGATCATGACACTGACAATTCTTATCGGGTTAACTTTAAGCATTATCACCCAATTACCCTATACTACCCACGGTAATTTTGCCACTACTTGACACTACCAGATTTTAACAAGTTGATCAGACTTAATTGAATTCTAGTATTGAGATCTATGTTCACAGTATAAATGGAAACACATGCAATTTAATGGAATTAAACTTCAAGTTTCATATATGCATGGATTGACACTCTTCACATAATGCCAGAATTAGAGATTTAGCTACTAATGATTGTTGGGCTTGAGTTCACCCCAATTGGGCTCTCATTGAGCATGGCCCAAGGAACCCCCTTAAGCCCACTTGGACTTTGACTCACTAAGTCCATTGACCAAACAAATGAATCAATTTGATTCAATTTTTGTTTTGTGCATGCACTGAGTGTGCAGTGAGCCGAGAGAAGCAAACAAAATCGGGGAGAGAGAAAAGAGAGAGAAGGAGAAAGAAAGATTGGGGGGAAAATTAAGGTTCTTGTGAGTGAAGATTGTGTTTTTCAAGACAAGATTGGAGGCCATTTGAAGCCAAATATTGATGAAATTGCAATCCGGAGTTTCTCTTGTCTAGCCCTTCGAATCCATCGAAGTAATTTATCATTTCTTCTATTTTGGTGAGATCCTCCAATTTTACTTTGGGTTGAAGTTAAAATTAGAAGATATATTTTTGATGATATTATTGTGTATCCACCTATTTGGTGAAGACTCTTGTGTACGCATTATTGGTTGTAGTAGAGATTTGACTGGATTAGGTCTCGTGATTTTTTCTCTCTTTGGGTTTCCATGTTAAAAATTCTGGTGTTTCATTCTTATTTATTTTCATACTTATTGTGCTATGTTATTTAGTATTTCTATGATTTCCTATTTTATGAGCCGTTGGGAAAGATGAATTAGACTGGGTTTGTGACTCTGTTAGTTCTGTGATTGGTAAATCCTTTCCCCTTGTCACAACAAGTGGTATCAGAGCCTTGGTTGGTTGAGTTTTTTGTGCTTATAAAATGAAAGAAGAGTTGTCCGGTACTATGATTAAATTGACTTCATCCAATTAATCAATTTGGAAGCCTAGAATGGAAGACCTTTTGTATTGTAAGGATTTGTTTGATCCTATTCTAGGGGATGAGGGCAGACCGAAAGAAAGGATTGATAAGAAATGGAATGATTTGCATAGGAAGACTGTTGGCACAATTCGGCATTGGATAGACCAAAGTATCTTTCATTATTTTTCTCAAGAAACGAAAGCTTATGAGCTGTGGGAGAAATTGGAGGGTATGTATGAAAGAAAATGTGGTTTGAAAAAAGCTTCTCTGTTGAAATAGATTACCAGACTGAGGTATAAAAATGGTACTAATATGTCTAAGCACTTGAGCACCTTTCAGGGATTGTTAAATCAGGATGTGAAGTTAAAACTGAACTTGGATGATGAAGTTCAAGCATTGTTATTGTTTAGCTCACTTCCGGACAATTGGGAGACTTTGGTGGTTTCAATTAGCAATTCCACTCCAGATGGTGTGTTATCCTTGGCACAAGTCCAAGAAGCTCTAATGAATGAAGAGATTAGAAGAAATGAGCAAGGCCTTGAAACTGAGTCGCATGCTTTGGTGACAGAAAAGAATCACCGGAAGGGAAGAAGTAAGAGTAGAGAGCCTTACAACAAAAACGACAAGCCCAGAGGTAGATCCAAGTCAAGAAAGAATGTGAAATGTTTTCATTGTCAAAAAGTTGGTCACTACAAGAATCAGTGCAAAATTCTCAAGAGATAACAATCAGGGGAGAAAGGAAAAGGGCAAGAAAGATGTACAAAGAGATGAGAATGATACTAATGCAGTAGTAGCGGCTCAGGATGATCTTCTTATGTTTCATGAAGACAATGTGGTAAATATTGCAAGCAATGATTTTGATTGGGTCATTGACTCAGGTGCTTCTTATCATGTGAGTCATCACAAGCATTTTTTCTCATCTTACACTGTGGGAGATTTAGGCTCTGTGAAGATGGGAAATAATATGTCATATCGCATTATTGGCATTGGAGATGTATTGTTGGATACGGATACCGGTTGCACTCTTGTCTTGAAGAATGTGAGGCATGTTCCAGATGTGCACCATAACCTTATCTCCACAGGAAGGCTTAATGTATCATAGCACTGAAGGTGGTGGCAAATGGAAACTTACTAAGAGGAGCCTCATCATTGCTAGAGGAAGAAAGGATAATACTTTGTATGTGATCAATGCAAAGTTGAAGAATGGAGATGTAAATGCAGTGCAAGATTCCTCTATTGATCTCTGGCATAGAAGACTCATACATATTAGTGCAAAAGGGCTTCAGATGCTGGCTCAAAAGCAGATCTCCCTGTGGTGAAAGGTATGCCTTTGAAACCCTGTGTTGATTGCATTTATGGAAAGCAAAATAGGGTTGCATTAAAAATTTGTCTCCATCTAGAAAGTCTAGTCATTTAGATCTTGTTCATACTAATGTATGTTATATGAAAGATAGATCTCATGATGGTGTTTTATATTTTGTCACTTTCATTGATGACTTTGTTAGAAAGGTTTGGTGTTTTCCTTTGAAATCTAAAGATCAGGTTTTAGAGATGTTTAAGAACTTTCCTAGCATGGTTGAAAGAGAGACTAGTAAAAGTTGAAATGTGTTAGAGCTGATAATGGTGGTGAGTACAGGGGACCATTTGAAGATTACTGTAAATCTCATGGTATTAGACTTGAGAAGAGTGCTCCAAAAACTCCTCAACAGAATGGTGTGGTAGGTTGCATGAACAGAACTATCACTGAGAGGGTTAGATGCATGTTGTCTAATGCTAAGTTGCCTAAACTTTTTGGGCTGAAGCAATTCGGACAGCTGTTGATTTGATTAACCTTTCCCCTTCAATTCCATTGGATGGTGATACTCCATAGAGAGTTTTTGGCTGTAGAGCCTTCGTAGATATTCCAAGAGATGAGAGATCAAAGCTTGATTGAAAATCCAAGCACTGTATTTTCTTAGGGTATGGGCATGAAGAGTTTGGCTACAGATTGTGAGACCCTGTTACAAAGAAATTGGTTAGAAGCAGAGATGTCATTTTTCTTCAAAATCAGACAGTTGAAGACTTATAAAAATACGAGACATCAAAATCTTCAGTTGCAATTCTTGAAAATTTTGATCCGGTTCCTTCACAATCGGTTGATGCTAATGAAGGGGGAGCTGAGACACAGCAGAATGATTTCAATGATGGAGCTTCTACTTCAAGAACATAGTCATCACCAGCTCAATCACCTCCTATCCAATTAAGGAGAGGTTCACCAGAGAGAGGAGACAAAACACAAGGTATAATCCTTCTGAGTTTGTGTTGTTGACAGATAGAGGAGAGCCAGAATGTTACATTGAGGCTCTTAGTCATGAGCATAAAGATGAGTGGTTAGCAGCTATGAATGATGAGATCAAATTGTTGCATGAGAACCACACTTATGATTTTGTTAAACTACCTAATGGCAAGAGGGCACTCAGAAACAAGTGGGTGTACAGACTGAAGTTTGATGAAAATAGCTCATAGCCAAGGTATAAGGCCAGATTGGTTGTGAAAGGTTTCAGTCAGCATAAGGTATAGACTTTGAATAAAACTTTTCTCATGTTGTAAAGATGTTTCTATCCAGATTGTTCTTGGTATAGCAGCTAGCTTGAAGTTGGAGATTGAACAGTTTGATGTAAAGACAACCTTCTTACATCGTGATTTGGAAGAAGAGATTTATATGGAACAACTAGAGGGGTTCAAAGAAAGTGGAAAAGAGAACCTTGTATGTTGTCTCAACAAAAACTTGTATGGATTGAAACAAGCCCCGAGGCAGTGGTACAAGAAGTTAGACTCCTTTATGGCAGACCATGGGTACCGAAATACTACAACTTAGCATTGTGTCTTTAGGACATATTTTCCTGATGGTACTTTTGTTATTCTCTTAGTCTATGTTGATGATATGTTGATTGTTGGTCATGATGCTATGAAGATTGAAATGCTCAAAAGAGAGGTAAGCAAATCTTTTGCAAAGAAAGATTCAGGTCAAGCTAGACAGATTCTTGGGATAAAAATTTCCCGCGACAGGTAGAGTGAGAAGATTTGGTTATCACAATAAAAGTATATTGAGAAGGTTCTGGATAGATTCAACATGAGCAAAGCAAAGGAAGTTGCTACTCCACTTGCAGGCCATTTCAAGTTAAGTGTGAAATAGTGTTCTACAGTGAGAATGATCAAGAAGAGATGAAGAAAATCTCTTATGCTTCAATAGTTGGTAGCTTGATGTATGCTATGATTTGTACCAGACTAGATATAGCTCATGCAGTTGGAGTTGTCAGTCGATTTCTATCAAATCCATGTAAAGAGCATTGGAATGCCGTTAAATGGATTCTCAGATATCTTCGAGGTACTTCTAGACTGTGTTTATGCTTCTACAATTGCAAGCCCACTTTGGATGGATACATAGATGCTGATATGGCAGGTGACCTTGATGCTAGGAAGTCTACTTTTGGATATTTGATGACTTTTGCAGGGGGAGCAGTTTGCACAAATGCATAGCCTTGTCTACGACAGAGGCGGAGAACATCGCAACCACAGAAGCATGCAAAGAAGCTCTTTGGTTGCAGAAGTTTCTACAAGAATTAGGCATAAAGCAAGAAAGGTATATGATATAATGTGATAGTTAGAGTGCTATTCATTTGAGTAAGAATTCTACATTTCATTCTCGTTCTAAAACATCACTACTACAAAAATGACTTTTTACAGCGGTGCTTTAACGGCGGAAAGACCAAAACCGCCATTAAAAAAAAAGTACGGACTTTCTACGGCGGTTCTATAGAGAACCGCCGTAGAAAGACATTATCTACAGCGGTTTTTTTAAAACCGTCGTAGAAAGGGACTTTCTACGGCGATTGTAAGAAAACCGCCATAGAAAGTTCCTCACTTTCTACGACGGTTGTAAGAAAACCGCCATAGAAAGTTCCTCACTTTCTACGGCGGTTTTCCAAGTCCCCTTTCTACAGAAAACCCGCCGTCGAAAATCCCTTTTTACTGCGGTTTTATTTCTAACGCGCCGTAATAATTAATAAATCTGATCAATTACTATAAAAATTGATAAATATTAAATTAAATATATTATTAAATTTTAAAAAATTTGGGGGTTAATTTACAAAAAAAAAAAACTAGAAATTATAGGAATAGAAGAACGGGCGGGAATTCACAATACGGGTTTTCTACAGCGGTAGTAATTAAAACTGCCGTAGAAAGTTACTTTCTATGGCGGTTTCTTCATAACCGCCATAGAAATCAAGTTTCTATGGCGGTTTTAATTACAACCGCCGTAGAAAGTCCATTTCTACGGCGGTTTTTATTAGAAACTTGATTTTGTTTGAATTTTAAGGGTCTCCCTTTGTTTTCATCTCTAGCCAACCGCAGCTTCCCCCTATTTCCATCTCCAGCAAACCGAAGCCATTCTCTCGTTGCCGGCGCCCGTCCACTCGCCGGCGATTTTTTCTCTTGTCTTCCCCCGAAGCCGTTCTTCCGGCGTAGCAAGATCTACCGTCGTCCAACTCCGGAGATGGTTTCTTAATCGGCCATCACCCACCACTTGGAGTTAATCCCCTATCATAATTTCACCACAATCGGTCCTTGTTGTGGGTTTCAAATCATAAAAAAGGTTATATCGAATAGTTTCAACTTTATTTAAGTTTTACAAATTTTATTGTTACTTGATTATTGCGATTGGCCTAGGGTTTATTATTAGTGTAAAATTCAAGTTTGGTGAGATGATGAATGATTAAATTCAGGTTTGATTAGTGTTAAATAGGTGGTTTATTGTATGTTCCATTTTATAATTTTCCTACTGATTTTGGTTTGATTTATTCTCAAAATTGATTAGGTTGAGATTGGATTTTTGCATATATATATATTGGCTATTTACTTCAGGATTATGTTGTTATTGTATTGTTCTTTCTGTTAATGATTAAATTAATTAGAATTTGATGGATGCAAGCAAAAATTTTGTGAAGTTTGGTGGTTGTTCAGTTTATTAGCATGGAAGTTTTTTGATATATATATTTTTTGAATAAAGTTGAAATATATATATCAAAAACTTTGTTGTACGGCTATTCTTGCGGTTTTTGATATATATATTTTGAATGCAGAGATAAAAAAATGAAATATCGGCGTTTTTTTTTCAAAACCGCCGTAGAAAGTTAGGCTTTCTACGGCGGTTTTGAAAAAACCGCCATAGAAAGTCTGACTTTCTACTGTGGTTCCTAATCGAACCGCCGTAGAAAGTCTTAACTTTCTACGGTGGTTCTTAAGCGAACCACCATAGAAAGTCCGAAAACTTTCTACGGTTGCCGGATGGATGACGGTTCAAAAAGGCCGAAAATCGTAGTTAAAGGCCCTTAAAAACCGCCATTAAAAGTCATTGTTGTAGTAGTGCATTGATGTTAGATATCATTGGATTAGAGATGTGTTGGAATCCAAGACTCTATTTCTTGAGAAAGTTCATACTGATGAGAATGGTGTAGATATGTTGACTAAGGCAGTGCCTAAAGAAAAGCTCTTGTTCTGTAAACAGGAAGCGAGTATGATAGTGCCCCCCAATTGAGGTGAAGGGGGAGATTGTTGGGTTAGGGCCAGAATCAAAAGGAGAAGAAATTCAGAATAGTTACAAGCCTTGGTGATTCCGGTATTGCACAGATATGTTGTTTGAGAAAGAGTGAAAAGGAAAAAAAGAAAAAAGAAGATATTTCGAGGGGTGAATTGCATTTGCTTGCTGATTAAGGCCATAGTTCTGTTTGTGGGGGGTTGAAAATAGTTTTATAGAAAGGCATGAAAAATGATATCAAAAGTTTCTCTCCTCTGATTTATCTTTCTCCCGATTCTCTTTTCTCTTCCTCTCTGGGTCTTCTTCTTCTCGGTTTCTTGCTCTCCCTCCCTTCTCTTGTGATTTCTCCCTCAATTCAATTCTGGTTTGGTAATTTTGGTCGAAGGGCATGACAAATGGTATAAGAGCTAGTCGGCCTCGGATTCTAAGTCGTCTTCTCCGTTGAATTTTTCTATCTTCGATTTCTGCTTCTTCCTCATAATGGAATTCCCATATTTTGGAGGTAGAAACCCTAGGGCTTGGCTTCTAAAATTTGACAACCTGTTCACAGTGAATTCAGTCCCAGAATCTCAAAGACTTGGGTTGGTTCAACCCTATCTGAAAGATAGAGCGGAGCAATGGTTTGAAGATGTACAACCGTGGATAGCTCAAGTTTCTTAGGACAATTTTGCAGAACTCCTCATCAATCAATTCGGCAACTTCTTCGATCGATTTCAAGATAATGAATATTGAGTGTCGATTTCAAGATAATGAATATTGACTGAATTTTCAGAGGTTTGGGTGGCCAAGGAACTGGAATTGGATCTGTTTCAGGCTTCATCAAATACTCACGAGGAGCAGATTGACGAGTTAGACGAACTTGTCATTCAGATGGCTAAGGGTGATTCAGAATCTGAACCAGGGACGATTTCGGCGATTCCGGAAGAAGTACCAGGGCTGGAGACTGTCGAGGCTTCAGAGGGTAAAAATTATCCTATCTCTTCTGGTAAATTTGAAAATTTATTGCGTTGAGGCTTCACAGGATAGTTTGTCTGGGTTTGATTATGAGGTTGATGGTGATATAGTGGTTTGCACTAATGAGAATTTTATGGAATTGAATCATGGTGATTGAGATTATGTGCAACCCTACGTAGGAACTGTTAACTGGAATACTGTGGTTTATAAACCTGAATTACTTGTTGAAAAATTGGTGCATGTTAATCCTTTCGAATATCAATCTGTTGCTGATGTTAAGGTAATTTTGGAGAGTATATATGATTATTCTGTGTTGCTGAATGTTGAGCCATTGAGAGAATGGTTTGAGAACAAGAGAGAGCAAATGTCATGGATTAAGTGGATAACATGTTTTAGAGGAGGAACTGATAGTTGTGCTAAGGGATGTTCTGTGCCTGAGTTGCGAAGTGAGCATTTGACTTTTAATGGTGTTTTAGGTGGCCTTAAGTCTCTGTATGAGGAATTTCATATTGAATGTAGAACTAACAGTTTACTTTTAGATTGTTGGCACTATCCTGATAATTTGTACAAGTCATTACTATGGGTGTTTTGTGAAAGTGCATTAGTGATACTAATTTGTATAGCTGCATCTGTGAAGGAATTGGGAATTACTGTTTTGACTCTCAAAAACTAAGGGAAGCATGGCTTGCATTCCTAAACACTAGAGAAGCTGTTGGGGTTTACAAATGGGTTGTTGGTTTCAGTGGTAGATCAAATGATATTCAATTAGTATGTTTTTGTGGAAAGTTTTATTTTAATGTTGAGAATCAGACAGGGGTACAAAAAGTACTGAAGGATATTTTATTCAAAGTTGAGTGTGAAGGATACTTGCTTGCTAAAAATTCTGTTTTCAAGGATGTAATCAGTACTGAATTGGTATTTGTCTATAAGAGGTTGTTCGCTGGTTCTGAGTATATCAATCCTTACAGAAGGGATAGTGAGTTGTTCAAGAATTGTTGGCATTCTCTTATTAAAGATGATTGGAAAATAAGAAAAAAAATAAGAGCTACTTCACGGAGTATTATAGTTAAATCATCAAAGTAAAAATTGTTGGCATTCTCTGTTCTTTATGCCCTCAATTTTTTTCTTATTAAGAACAGAAAATAAGTTTTTGTGCCCTCAAATCTGGTGTTAATAAAAAATAAGAAAAAAAACACTGCTACTCATTAATGAGTATTAGAGCTACTTCACGGAGTATTATAGTTAAATCATCAACATTAAAGAGATTTTTATTAATAAAAAAAAAACTGATACTTGAACAAAGTAAAAAATGATACTTGTTCAAGTATCACTTTAAGGATTCTTTAAAAATAATAACTAATACTTGTGAACATTACCGGTTGCACTATTCACAAGTATTACTAATACTCTCTTCAAGTGTATAGAATAGAATAGTAACTCTATTTAAAATACTACTATTGTATTCAAGATACTTGAAAAGAATATTCGTATACTTTCTTCAAGTATCTTGTAATGCTCTCTTCAACTATTTTGAATAGAGTTACTTGAAATAAATACTTGAAGAGAGTATATCCACAATAATCTTTTCAAATATCTAATATTAGTGAACAGTACTTGTGGGTATTGTTCACGACTATTAGAAAAATAATAATTCATTCAAGATATTAAAGAGAGTATATATAATACTCTGTTCAAATATTCACGGGTATTTAAAAATTAAGCAAAGCCACCACCTTGTTTTTGGTGGTACATGCCCTTTCATAGACAATTAAACTTTTACTTTGTTTGATAACCAAATTCAGCACTTTCTTTTTTTTTTTAATTATAAGCATGAGATTAGTTACCCGTTTTATTGATTGTGTAAAAATAAAAAGGAAAAAAATCAAATAACCCTAAGGTTCCTATTGAATTTTCGATAGTCCACTTTGGGCTGCTTCCGAAGGTGATAGTCATAGTAAGTTTCAGGCTTTTTAGGCCCTAAGATGTAATGTTCTGCTTCATCCCCGAATTCCCGTTCGTCATCAGTTTTCCAAGGGCCATAAATTGTCTCCCCTTCGTCTTCGTAGTTGTTATCACTTCGGTCATGTGGTGAGTGCGGCACGGACGATGTAGTTGGAATGTGAGGTTTAGCCGGCATACGAGCAATGAGCTGAGAATCTGTAGGCAACCTGTGTGCAAAAACTAGAGTGAAAGTCTTCTAAAGCGGTTTCAATTTTGGTACGGGTAAGGATTTGTGAACCATTGGAGAACTGTATTGATTTACCACAAGTGTGCCTTGGATGACATTAGACCACAATGGCGTGGCATATATTTGGATAGTTTCTTCAGCAACACGCTTCATCGTGGCATCAATTGCTTCTGGAGATGGAGTTGAAGAACCGGGGTGTGGAGTGCAAGGTATTGATTTATGTAATTGAGAGTTCGCATCCACCTCTACATGTTGTTCTGAAGGTTGAGCGCCACCACAGCGTGGGGCGGTCCTTGTTCTGAATCAGCATGCACCTTCATTTGTTGAGTCTCAGTGACTGGTTTGGTTGCTGTGACTGTCTGAAACTTCCTTAGAGTCAATAGGTTGAGCAGTTGGCTCATGTTGTAGAGGAGAAGCTATATTGATGTCATCTGTAACCTTTACTGCTTCAAATTCAGCACTTAAAATTAATGATTAAGAAGTTATTCAAATTAAGTGTGTTTGATAACTGCCAGTCATATAAGTTTAATGAATTAAGTGATTTTGGAGTTATATACTTAATTGATTAAGTGTATTTGATTACGAAAATCCGAATAAATAAATTAATTATGTGAGTCTAAAAACAAGTATAATTTCAACCTAAAAAATAATTAATGAGATGATCACTTATCACGGAATATGAATTGAATAAAAATATTTTTTTGATTTTAAGTTTTCTCAATGTTTTTGTATAATTATTTTATTTTATGTTTTTAATTTTTTTTATAAAAAATTATCAATTCAAAGAAAATAAAAATAAATTAATTTTATAACTATAAAAAAATTTAAAAAATATATTATCATCATTTTAATAAATTTATTAAAAATATAAGTAAATTCAATGTTTTTAATAAATTAATAAAATTAAGACTTAACGATTAAGCTCATCCTTTGTCGGAAAAGATGAATGTGAATGTGAGGACTCTCCTTGATTTAGGACTCTCCATGCGTCTCTCTCTCTGCTAGGGCTCCCAATTGCGCCACCTCTTGCTATGAAGGTTGGCCGCCCTAAACTATACGGCGGTGTTGTCCAAACATCGCCTCCCACCGCGACCTGCTCCGATCAATCGCCCTCTGAAGCGGGTGACCAAACACTGTCGCAAGTTGGCACTAATCTTCTTGGATGAGGAGATTGATGATCTCGAGGCCCCCCTCAAACGCGTCCTCATCGGTAAATTCTCAAAGGGACAGCCAACAATCAAAACGCTTCGATCAGATTTTATGATCACCGGATTTGCGGGTCGTTATCATGTTGGACGGATTGATGCTCGCCAAGTTCTGATTCGTTTCGAAGAAGAAGAGGATTATAATTGTTGTTTTCTGAAAGGGGTTTGGAATTTTGGATCTTATGCTCTACGAATCGTGAAGTGGACACCGGATTTCGATCCTGTAGCAGAGTCGTCAATTGTTCCGGTGTGGGTCACTCTCCCACAACTGCCGTTTGAACTGTATGATGAATGGTCCCAGCTCTCGATTGGGAATATGTTCGGTCGAGCCCTGAAAACAGATTTCGCTTCAGCAAATCTGTCTCGCCCGTCTGAAGCTCGAGTTTGCACGGAAATTGACCTCTTGCAGCCTCTTCCGGATGATGTTTATTTGGAAAAGAGAGGTAAATGTTTTCTCCAGAAATTAGAATTTGAGAAAATTCCTTCTTATTGCGTGAGGTGCAGGAAAGTAGGACATTCCAGTTTAGAATGTCGTATAGATGATCTACCGTTGCCTAAGCATCAATGGAAGAGGAAGTCAGAGGAGAAGGAGAAACAGCGGCCATCACCTCCACCTCCGCCCGACAAGGGGAAGAACAAGCTCCCTGGGCAAGAAAATGCCCTCGTTTGTTTTGTCCCTCCAGCTGCAAAAGATTCAAACCAGCAAATTGCCTCAGGATCAGTAGAGGTATGCTCGGAAACTGTTCGAGGAAAGGCCTCAACCACAGTTTTGGGCCAGCACTCAACAGCGGTGTACCCTGTATCTGTTCGGAGAAATGCTGCAGAGCCGTCTTTAGTTGTGGAGTCAGATAGGGAGGTTGAGGTAGTCTTCACGGAGACATGAGCGTAGACACAACCCGCATCTGCGACCAGCAGCCCAGCTCGCCCCGCAGCCATATGCACTAGCCCAGCAGCTCAGCGGGCAGCAAGCACTATCCTGGCAGCGGAGCGAGTAGTCAGCACCAGCCCAGCAGTTGAGCGCGCAGCCGATACAACCTACGCAGCAACTGTGTGACCAGGCAGCACAGCCTGGCGACACGGCACACTCTGAGCAGCTGAGCTCCCACATCGGAGCCTCTCATCTCGCTGAGTAGCCTAGCTCTCACCTAGCTGAGCAGCCGAGCTCCCACCTCGGAGCCTCCCACCTAGCTGAGCCTCCCGCTGCACAGCAATTTGCAAATCCAACGCCTCGAGCTCCCACCTCGGAGCTCACAGATGCTGCTACGACTCCAGAAGTCCCGCCACGCCTTTATGGTCCAGCATTGTCCTAGAAACGAGTGTGCAGTAGGCTCCCAATTCCCCAAGCTCACTGCCTGCTAGACAATGCGACTCTATGGAAGACCACTCACCAGCTCATTCAGCCCCCATCCTAAGCTCAATGATCCGCGAACAGCCACGATCCACCACCCAAAATTTGGAACAATCCCTCAAATCTTTCCAGCTCCTCCCCAAAGTCAAGCCGATAAAGATAATGCTCGGCCCAAATCAACCGGGTAGAGTTCCGACGGATAGTGAACTCATTTCTAGCATGTGTACTGAACCACGCGCCCCATTACCTATCAATCCTTACTATCCACACGAGCCGCATAGTGATCGTAGTTTCGAAAGTGATGAGGTCTATGGCCAATGGGAAACCGATACCGAGAATGAAGATGAACTAGTAACACAACCGCGAAGAGGTCGAATGCCAAAATCTTTCGTTGAGTACGAACATCGAAAGCTGTGAGACAAACCCAAAATAGACTACCGCAGATTCAATAAACATTGGCACAAATTGTGAGGCTAACAGCCGGGTTTATTTACATTTCTTTTATTTTCTTGCATTCTATTTTATCTTATTTCTATTAAATAAGACCGGTGACCAATCCCACTTTTATATTAAAAAAAAAATAATAATAAAATTAAGACTTCAGTTTTAAAATTTCATATTTCACTCATAATTTCAGAAAGAATAAGGGAATTAAAAGGGCTAGTATGCCCTGTTTTGATCCTTCAATGTCATGCTGAAATACTCAAATGAACCCGCATATCTCAATTACTAAAATACGTAAAAAAATACAAAAGTATTGGAATGAATTGAAAGGTTCAAAAACAACAGAAAATTAAAAGCCTGGAGAGATTTTTGAGTGGCAAAAAAGATGTTACAACTGAAGATTTAGAAGTTCTCCAATCGTAATCATAGCGAACATGCTCTGCAAATTAAGCCTACGCCTCAAAAACTGATGAGAGACGTACTTCATGGAAGGTCTCGACTTTGAATTTGGATCTATACATAACAAGGCCAGTTTTGCCGCCAACACCAATTTTTCAGGCACTTCTTTGTTGGTCGGGAAAGAAAGTCTTGGATCCAAAATGTCTTTCAATAACATCTCATTTTGAGTTGACGATGATGTTGAAAGCATTGAAAACACAAGATCACCAGGATGTTTTCCCATGAGAATTTCAAGAGTCAGGACTCCAAAACTATAAACATCACATTTCTCATTCATCTCCATAGTATAAGTAAGTTCTGCATTTTATGGAGTCAATTAGTCAAAACACAAATAAAAGTGTTAAAATTTGAATATTAATCGTTTTAAAGAAAGTGAAATCACATTAGTAGAAGATATTAAAAGAATTGACATACCTGGAGCAGCATATCCATATGTCCCAGCAAAGGAAGTCCAATTAGATGAATCGGGGCTTAAGAATCTTGCGCTGCCAAAGTCTGAAACATAAGCCTGATATTCAGAGTTGAACAAAATATTTTTGCTGGATATATCTCGATGTACTATCGGAGGCGAACAATCATGATGCATATATGCCAATGCAGAAGCCACGTCTTGAATGTTTGCTATCCTCTTGATCCATTCCAACTTTGTTGATGTTTCATCATTGCTCAATACCTGAAGTAGGCTTTGTCCCTCTAAGAATTCATAGACCAAGAATGTATGCAAAGAATGTGAACAGAATCCATAAAGCTTTGCAATGTTGCGATGCCTTATTTTTGTCAGTACGTGAATTTCACTTGCAAAACTATTCAGTTTGCTCAGTACTCCATCCTCTGTTCTATGAAGTTTTTTCACTGCAAAAACTTGGCCATTTGGTAACTCAGCTCTGAAAACACTTCCGAATCCTCCCTCCCCAACGCAGTGCTTTGGGTCAAAACATTCTGTGGCTTCAACAATGTTCTCATATATCATTTTCCCATCAAAACTCCAAATAGAGAATATATCTCCATTTAATTCTCTTGGGTTACTTTCACCTGGCTGTGTTTGTGACACTCTAAGAATGAAAATTCCAATAACCCCAATAAAGAGAAACAAGGTTCCTAGAATTGGAATGACAATAAAGAAAATAATTCTTTTTCTAGTCATCCTTTTACTGGCAATCTTCTTTTTCGTTGATACAGTGCACGGTGTCAATCCATCAACGCTGTCACACAAATCTTTGTTGTTTCTTAAGGCATCAAACGGAGCTTTTCGAAATGCTGTAATGTTCGGCAAGGGACCTTCCAGTTGATTGAATGATATGTCAATAGAAACCAAAGAGAAACAATGGTCAAAGCTAGAGGGAATGGAGCCCGAAATCATATTATGAGACAAATTCATCACCTCAATGCTTTTCAGTTCACCTAGCTCTGAAGGTATTCTGTTTCCTAGCATATTCTGGCTAAGGTCAAGAGTTGCAAGTGAAGCCATTTTTCCTATTTGAAAGGGAATACTCCCACTAAGTGCATTCTGGCTTAAATTCAAATCCAGCAACTGCACACAATCACCAATTTGATTAGGAATTCCACCACTGAGATTGTTGGCTGACAAACTTAGATTTAAAAGTTTAGACAACTGACCAATTTCTCCTGGTATCTCTCCTGAAAGGTTATTTTCATCCAACTTAAGCTCAATGAGTAAATTCAACTTTGCCAAACTTGATGGGATACTCCCTTCTAAAAAATTTGAAGATAGATGAACTCTTTGTAGTTGAGATGCCTCTCCCAACCCAATTGGAATTCTTCCAGAAATTTTGTTATTTGATAGCTGCAAGGTTGTTAAGTTTAAAAATTTATCCCAGTGCCAGGACAACGCTCCATGGAACTTATTATCCATTAAGTTGATCCCTCTCAAGTCAGGATACACTCCAAACTCTTCTGATATGTTTCCAGATAGTTGATTACCTTGAATTAGGAGCCATTCTAAACTAGTACAGTTTCTCAAGCTCGTTGGCATGGAACCTTGAAAACTGTTGTGCTGAATGGTGAACCTCTTTAATGATCCACCATTACACACATCTTGTGGCAGTGAACCAGTAAGGAAGTTTCTGTTTAGCATTAGAAACTGTAAATCTGTAATATTATTGAATTCCACTGGAAGGACACCACTTAGTTGGTTATTGAAAAGACGAAGGTTAACTAGCTTTTTCAACTTTCCAATCTCTGAAGGGATGGGTCCTGAAAGATTATTCTCACAGAGATAGAATAGAGTCAAATTTGTTAAATTACCAATCGAATGAGGAATCTCATCTTCGAGAAGATTATCTGATAAGTCTAACTCCAGAAGAGAAGTCAGATGCCCAATTTCTTTTGGAATAGGACCAGAGAGTTCATTTGAATACAAATATAATGTGTTGAGATTGGTCAAGTTTAAAATAGACAAAGGAATAGGTCCTGAAAACCAATTTGTAGAAAGGGCTAAAAATGTTAGATTGGTTAAGTTTCCAATAGAGTTAATAATTGAGCCAGTGAACTCATTATTTGCCAAAAGCAATTGTACAAGAGATCTGAGATATCCGATCCCTCGAGGAATAGAGCCACTAAAAGAATTATCAAAAAGGTTTAACTCCCTAAGATTTATCAGTTGGCCAATTTCAGTTGGAATTGCTCCACTGAAATTATTCACAGATAACCCAAGAATTGCCAAACGAGAAAGACTCCCAATGTTGGGTGGAATGTTACCATAAAATGCATTACAAGTAAGGTTAATAGAAGTAAGGTGGGACAATGATGAGAAATTCAGATGTTGGAGTGTACCTTTAACACCACAACTGGTAATATAGATTTCAGATACCCTTCCGGCCACCTTGTTACAGCGAATTCCAAACCATTTGCCGCGACAAGGGTTGGAGGAAGGCCGCCAACTCGACAACAGTCTAGTTCGACTATGAAAGTCAAGAGTAGCTTTCCATGCTAAAAGGGCTTTGGCTTCGATTTCAACATCTAATACATCAGCAGCATCAGTGGCATGAACATGATGATACAATTCAGAAACAGCAATAATAATGGCGATGTAAAAAAGGATGAAATAATTGTGGGGAGTGGTAGAGAACTTGTTCAGGAGTAACATTTTGTGGAGAATTAAGTGATACCCTTCATTCATGATCTCATGGAATAATTTATACTGTACTATTTGTCTAGCCTTAAATGGCCTTGGGCGAAATTTTCCATTGTACAAGGCAAATCCAAGACTGACTTTGTGAAGTAGCTACAGAACTCTTTATTTTATATTATAGTACTCGTTTTACATAAATTTCATTCGAGAGAATCACGCAATGAAGAGACAAGAGTCTCTATTTGTCCATGGAGTTTCATCAATTGTTCAAAATTAATTAGGAATATATAGCGAAATTGTCACCTCCAACCTTGATCTTTCGCTCCATAACATGGCATAAAATTGCTAATGTTCTAATCGAAAAATAGCTCAGATGGCGTTGAAAATTAAGTGAGGGACCATTTGAAAACTATTTTTCAAGTTGAGAGACTAAACAAGAAAAACAACCACCCAAGTAGTTAAAAGACTAATAGAGCTAGTGATTCAACCATTTTTTTTTCTCTCTATCCCTGTATATATTGTTCATCATGAACGTTAATGTTAAAAATAAATAAAATTATTTTGGTCAAATGTGTTATTTTCCGGATCTCACTAAAATAGACAACTTAAAAAGATATACAACTTATTATGGGTTGTGAAGTAGAAAAATTAATTAAAATAATTTAATACCATATATTCCACTTATATTACTCTTTTAATGGGACAAGAAAATTTTCTTTTAAATTGGACTCTTGATATAGGACGGAATGAGTATTTTATTAACTAAACCGACTATAGAAGTACTAAGTTTTTGGTCAAACACCTTTTTTCTGTCATAGAAAACGTTTTGCGTGCTATATACGGTCCTTGCCAATGTGTGTTGCACATTGCCTAGCTTGTACATCTATTCGACGATTTGAAATCATCTCCAAATCAACTCAAAAGCTCGTACGATTATTGGCTTCTTTTTCTTTGCCAGAAATGAAATTTTTTATTGATTAAGAAAAACACGAAAAATTATATTCAATGGACGTTCTAATGCCTTTTTTTTTTTTTGAAATTATTTGTTTAAAGGACGTGTCATGCAAATATTGAGTTAGCCTCAAAAGTAGCGTGTGTTATGAAATATTACGTATGACATTTAGCATCTGCTGTATCACCTGTTTCTACAAAAGAGAAAAATAAATTATATAATGTATAGCCTCTAGTATATCGGGTATCACTTATAGCCTGTATAGAATTTAATTTCACTCCTTTTGCAAAGCCACGGGTTTTTTTTTTATCCAAAAGTAACTTAGGGGATTATTTGAACCTTGGGTGAAAGTTAGGACGTTTATTTTTAACCTTTGCCCTATAAAACTCGTTTATACATACAACAGGTTTTATACATGCGAGCGGTGTCATCCAAGCCCTACATTTTATTTTTATTTTTTGCTAAATTTGAGTATCAATTTGATGTCGGAAAATTATCAATTAGCTCTTCAAGAGAATTTCGGATATCACTTTGCTGTTAAATGTGTAGCAGTTAGAGTTAAGTACTACTTTTCCAATATAATTTTGGATAATCACTTTGTTATTTAAGGAATAGCAGTTAAGGTTAATTACTACTCCTTCAAGAGAACTCCAGAAAAGCAAGAACGAGAAAAGAACACCTAGCTCGTGAAGTCTTCCAAATAAATTCATCATTGTATGTAATTTTTTCAGCAGTCTTTCTATAACTCTTAAAATTATTAAAATGGTATCGAACCCATCTTTTAATTTATTTTCATTTAAAAAGGGTAATTCTATTTTACTGGGATATTATTGTCTAAAGGCAGATGTTATTATAAAAATAATAATTCACCAATGAAATTAGAGTTGGAGTAAATTTGCATCATTTTACATAAAAATTTGCTATCACTGTGAATTATTGTTTTGGAAATAGCATCATCCTTATTTAAAAATGATAAATATTTTGAAGAAAAACAGAATAAATATGTTAGATTGGTTAAGTTTCCAATAGAGTTAATAATTGATCCAGTGAACTCATTACTTGATAAAGCCAGTCTTGTAAGAGATAGGGGCTCAAATCTATTACAGAATTCTGATATTCTGGAGGGATAGGGCAACTAAAAGAATTATGATAAAAGTTCAAGTCCAAAAGATTGGTCAGCTTTCCAATTTCACCCAATATATATATATATATATATATATATGTATGTATATATATTTTCAACTAAAAGAATTATGATAAAAGTTACTTTTGGATAAAAAAAATGATACTTCAACAAAGTAAAATATATATATATATATATGTATATATATTTTCAAGTATTACTTTAAGAATTTTTTTAATAAAAAAATTGATACTTATGAACAGTCCAAACAGCACTAAAGATGATGTTATTTTCAACCAAACAGTCAAATAAATTGCAATTTAATGTTAACCTATTTTTTACACTGACATTTTGTTGAGTAATTGGGGTTTTGAGTAAGAGAGAATACGTTTTACGATTTGTGTGTTTACAATTTTTTTTTCATTTGTTTTACTATTAAGGGTATTTCAATCTCCTTAATTTTTTTTTCTGCAGTAAACAGGAATTAATACTTAAGGAATCATATCAAAAGTAGAGTGGTATGAATGTTTTTATTCACTTTTATTTATACGTAAAACCTATAAGATATTACTAACTTGAAATTTTATCATCTCAATATTTTTCACGTGACTTTCTTATCGAGTTTTCAACAATTCATTTAAGAGTCAATTTTTAAAAAATATTACCATAATGTACGTGCCACTTCTTTGTGAAATTGGCAAATAATAGTTAGATACGTACGTTGTTCAATTTTGAAAAAGTCCCATACTGTACCACAACCAGGGGTGGAGTTACATTGTCCCTTGCCCCACTTCAATTTTTTCAATATATCTCAATTATTGTATTAAAATTACAAAATATAGATAAAATAGCTGATTTTGTCCCACCAAATATTTTTTTAAATAGGGGTAAAATATAAATAAAATAATTTAGTATTTGATTAATTAAAAGTGTATTTGTTATTGGAATATATACAAGTACTTTTAGTAAATTTTAATTTGGGTAAAGCAAAATATAAGTTTAAAAATTCACCCAATAATATTTAATTGTAGTTGTTTTTGTATTTTTCCACACAAAAAAACTGTTACTATAATATAATATTTTTTCTCTAGAAATTTTGCCCCTCCTGATCTTGGGGGCCTAACTCCGCAAGTGATCACAACAGCTAGTCATGTCACACAAAAATAATAAAGACACAAGTTTTTTAGCCGAACAAATCACAACCAAACCACCAACAAATTAATTAATTAGGAACTCAGCCTCATGTAAATCAATGCAACTAAAGTTCTAAACCTTAATATAATTTAATATTGATAAAAAGGTCGACTGCGAAACCAAACAATAGAATTAATGTATATGTTCTACATATATTTTGAGTCCGTTATAATATAATAATATAATATAAAGAAGAAAATCATTAAGGAATTACTCCGTCACTGAATTTGATCTTAGATACATTACTAATTCAGTTGCATACGCAATCACATATGTCAAATTTAATGACGGAATAATTCTTCTAACGAGACTGTAATCTAACCCATAATATAGATCCCCACATAATATGGGGGCCATGTGCATATGTGGCAAGCGGCCAAAGCCAGTCGTACTTAGTTTAATCGCTTAAATATTTGTTCGTTAGCAGATAAGCTGTCATCAGGTGTTTACTTATGCTTTTACTGTATCTGTGATCTGATGGCTCTGAGTCTCTCTCTCTCTCTCCATCGGCTTCATTAGAAGCACTACCTTTTTAAAACTAATTTGAAGCTCATCAATCTATCTGGATCACAAGTTATGATTCTTACTAGAACCGAATCGGAACCGTATCCGCGGGTTCTGGAACAGGAATCCAAACAGTGGCCACCTATTCTGAAACCAAAACCGAAACCGGCCTTAAACAGTTCGGTTCCGGTTCAAGTTATTGAGGAATCGGAACCGGCGGTTCCGAACCTTAGGAACCAAAATAAACATATGTATATATATAATAATTATACATTATAATAATATATAAATTAATTGTCTAATTTACATTACTTATGTTATAAATAGATATAATATAATTTATGATATATATAATAAAATAAATTAGTATGTAAATTAAAATTAAATTATAGCATCCATGACTCATGAGTTTAAGGTGAAAATATAAGAAATAATATTTATTAATTAAAATGTTAAAACATCTAATTAATTTACAAATTACAACACATATAAATGTTGAAAAAATTAATTTTTAATATTTAAAATTAAATAAAAAAGGAAATAAACCAAAAGGAAAAAAGACAAAAATTCAGAACCATAATCGGAACCGTAATCGGATTTGGAACCGTCCTCCTAAGTTCCGGTTTCGGTTCCCATTTTTCTGGAACCGGAATCGACGGTTCCGGAACTGGGGTCATGTCTACACATAGCATTCAATAATATAATAATTCATCGTCATACAAAGTTTATTGTAAGCTCAGTAATTATTGCCTAATTTGATTGGCCAGTCAAATACGGTCGTCGCTCTGAAAATTATTTATTGTAATCGATCTTGTATAGACCTCAACATCATGAATTGGTATAATAATCCAATATTTATTTGACACTTTATCAAAATTTACCCTCCCTACAAATTTTTAAATGAAAATTTATATTATTATTTTTCTAATTATTCCTTGTTCATAGGGATTCCATTATATCTCTAATCACAACCGTTATCTCCCTCCTTCTTCCCCCATTATCCTCCAATCATCAACATTTTAAATTCGTTTCTCCGCTGCTTTGCTCTCCATCCATGACGCCCATCCCCATCTTCGTGTTTAGAAATTATGTTTTTTAACAAGATGATGTCTTAATGTTTTTTGGGTTAACATGTTGATGGGTAATTGCCATTGAAGTACAGCATGAAACCTTGGTTTGAATATAAGATATTTACTTAACTTTTTAGTCTTACTGGAATTTGATTCTTTATACTGAAAGTATGGTTTAACATAACGAATGAATACTTCTAATGTTGTTAAATTGGGTTTGTCATTATCGACTAAGATAGTTTATTGGAAAAATTAAAATTAGTATAATTTCAATCTATAATTTTATATGGATCATCTGTTATAGTTTTGTTTTTTTCTATTGCAAAAGATTAGAAGAAAATACTCTTAGCTTGCTATATCCGGAGGAACACTTGAACTTCTAAACATGGATATTGCCATGAGTGTGGATGGAGGGGCTTGAACATGGAAATGTGGACATGTGTGGGTTAATGGCTATTGGGAGCAGAGAAACGAGTTCGAAATTTGATGGGGACGACAATGGATGACGTAGATTTAATGGAATCCCTATAAACAAGGAATAATTAGAAAGAAAACAATATTAATTTTCATTTAAATGGTATAGAATGTAAATTTTGATTACATGTCAAATAAGTATTCGATAGTTGTACCAATTTATTATATTGAGGTGTAGATTCAAATAGAACCATAATGTTTCACCAAACCGCCACATAAGTGTTGAAATTTAATTATTTCAAAAGGTAATTAAAGTTATTTATTGAGATAAGAGTATATACTAAAAGGTCAACAGTAGTGGAGAACTGTTGGTAGGATTTTCTGATTATATCAATAATCTCCATCTATAAATATCTCCCCTATTTTCTACGATCGATACAACTGAGTTTTTCAGAAAATCAATTTTCTCTGTTAAAACCTTATTCTCTCGTTCCTCAAATCTTTTGGTTTTGCTGTTCCTGATACCTTTGTTAAGAGGAAGAACTCGTTTAATTATGGAGAAATATTTCTATCCAAAAATAATTTCTTGAGCACAGAGTCTTGCATGACTCGAGTTATTTATAGTTCAATTTCGTAGGCCTACTTTCCCAACAATAAGCTCCTAATGTTACTTTTGGAATTAAAAAGCCTACGACTTTACAAAAAAAAATAAAATAAAAATCCAAATTTAGCTCATTCTCCATTTACTCTCCACCAAATCACCTTTTTTTTTTTTTTTTTTGTTGTTGTTGTAGCCGACTTGGGTTATTTCTTCATAGCCTTAAGGTATGCAGGCTTTGACACTCCAAACCCTTTCCGATTCGTAACCTGAACCATATCCCAGAATCTCTCATAAAACCATTATGAACTAGTAATAGAGGCATCGGGTTCTAAGGTTTGAGTTTAGTCTCTTTTCATTCTCACTCTCACTCTTAGAAACCCATTTGACGAACCTCCGCATCACAGCTGTTAAAACAGGTGGAAACAAGCAGCCGGGATCAGGAGGAACACCGGAGGAGAAGAAGCCATCACCATTGATTGTTGGTTTCTCCTTCGTTCGGAGGCTAGCTGCTCTAGTGGAGGTAGAATGAACCTACATCAGCAACCAAAAAAAAAAAAAAAAAAAAAAAGGTGATGTGGCAGAGAGTGAAAGTACATAAAGTCAAGTAAATAATTATATCGAGTTTAAAGTGAAAGTTTCATTTGTAATAAATAAAGCACGGATATCAAATTAAACATGTGATGTATATATAGAATATTAATGGATCGAAATAAGCGGATATCATGTGAAACCTATGATGTATTTCTAGAATATTAATCAAAACACATACATTAAATTTAACTACTGAAATATTATAGTTAAACTTTTTGATTATAGAATTTAGCTACTCAAATATTACCGTCAAACTATTTGACAGACTGATATGAGATTCTCTCTCTAACTTTCTAACACTAAATTAACTTATACGTACCTATAAATCAATTTAGTGACGGGCCTGACGCCTATCCTTATAAAACTCCAATAACTCGTTTTTGGTAGCAAACAAAGTACAGCAATATTCTTAAAAAACAAAATATGTACACCTTGGATTTTGGGAGTTTCCACCTAGTTATAATTACTGTTTTTTTTAAAGGGTACTTATATTTACCTTCTTTGATACAAACTAGTTTTCCGAATCAATACCGGATTCAATCTTCTCAGTTTAAATGGATTTTCAAAGCCAACTCTTTTCACTCATTCTTTCCAAATATCAGCAAATCTCCCCGACTCTTTGCCCAAATATTTACTTTAACTGAATTTATACTTATAAAATATCAAAAACGTTTTATATAAACTTATTTAAACAAGACCGTTATCTTTTCCTTCTTAATTATACGATAGTTTATATAAATAATCAATGTTATTATACCCGGACCGGATAGGCTAGTGAACCGGATTTATCTCTGATACTGGAATTCCAACTAACTGGTCAACCCCAGTCAAACTCGGAGTTGACCGGTGATCCAATTTGATCCACATGAACCGGGTTTTTGCATTTTTTAATTTTTTTTATCCTTACAAAAGGTGTAAAGACAAAATTTGAACCCCTTGACTTAGAGATAACCAATTATAATAAAGTTAATGTTGATTATTTAGACACTCTTTATTAAACATATTTTATTAGTGTAAAATTATTGAATTTCAAAAGTAAACCAAGGTTTACTACCATTAGTATCTAATTTTAAATTCAAAATTTTAAAGTTAGACTTTTTAATAGAACAGAAAGAGTAACAAACTTATTATAAAAATAACATTAATTCATATGACTTTTTTACTTCATCCATTCGTAGAAAAATCTATTATGCGCACTATCATTAACCCATAAAATTTGTTGTGTTTACATAACTATTAACCCATTTTCAACACAAACATGCAATCCAAACAAAAAGGTCAGCGCCTCTGCCTGATAACTTGTTTGATTGCCCAAGCAGAAAGGTCACTATCTCCCCAGAAGAATCCCGGAGACACACACCCACACTTGTCAGTCTTGGATTGCTGCGGAAGAGCTATCCACATTTAGCTTATAAAATCCTGGAGGGGGTGTTGCCATGCAACAATCGATGCATGCGGCGCGTCCTATAAACCCATCGGGAAATGATCTTGTCTTGGATCAAAACTGTGTATCCGCCAAGAAGCTCGGGGTCTGACCAAACAGGGCTCGAACATCATTCGCCGTGTCTACATCCCGATTTAGCGAAACTAACATTACCTCATAAAATTTGTATTTACATAACCAAAAAAAAAAGAATATGTTACTTGAAATTTTTTAGAACAACGAGATGGTAATGGTAGTTTTCTGAAACTACAGGAGGACAATGGTAGTTTTGTCAATCCTCGAAAGGGTAAATGTAAGGAGAAAAGGACAGGAGTGCCCTCAATTTAATGTAATTGTTTGTTTGGTTTTTTTCTTCTAATAAGCAATTTAATGTAATTGCTTGGACGATCCCATGCACCCATTCGCGGGAATCTCCTGGGAAGTCGTTTTTGTCTGCTTCCTCCTTCTGCCTCTTTACAATTTTTTTTTCCTTGATAAAAATAATACGTTGTGTATTATTTATATAACTTGAATGAATACGATATACACAGAATATCCTTTATATAGAGCTATGGTACAAAATAAGCTCAACCTATTAAGGAAGCTATACAATTAAAATCAATTACAGATACAACATATCGTAACACCCCCCCCCCCTCCCCTCAAACTCAAGGTGATGAAATTTAGCACAGCTTGAGTTTGGAAACCAAAGTGCGAAAACGTACGGGAGAATGAGCCTTTGTAAAGAGGTCAGAAATCTGATATTCTGACGAAACAGGGACCAGTGTCAATGCCTTCTGTAACAGATGATGTCGTACAAGATGACAGTCAATCTCACTGTGCTTGGTACGTTCATGGAAGACATCATTTTGAGAAATCTATATCGCACTCTGACTATCACATGATAGCGGTATGCTGGAGGTGGTCGAAACACCCATATCCGATAGAAGCCATTTGAGCCACAACAATTCGGCAGTAGTGTCTGCTAATGCCCGGTATTCAGACTCTGAACTGGAACGAGAGACGACTGATTGTTTCTTGCTTCGCTAAGAAATAAGGGAGTCCCCAAGGAAGAAACAAAAGCCAGTCGTGGATCGGCGATCAGTTGGGTCTCCAGCCCAATCGGCATCTGAGAAGGCTCGTAATTCTAGTGGGGAGTTAGCCTGAAAATGAAGCCCATATGCAACTGTTCCCCTAACATAGCGTAAGATCCATAAAACAGTAGCAAAGTGAGCTGAACAAGGAGCAGACATGAACTGGCTGACAAGGTGAACAGTATGGGCAATGTCGGGCCGAGTAACTGTCAGATAAACCAAGCTATCAACCAACTAACGATAGCGAGTGGGATCATCAAGAGGTTCACCATCACCTGGGAGAAGTTTGAGATTGGGTTCAGTCGGAGTTTGGATAACCTTAACATCTGTGAGACATGCACGGGACAAGAGATCGGAAGCGTTTTTTGTATGAGTGAGGTGATATTCAAAGGCAGATATGTGGACTTCAAGGCCCAAAAAATAGGACAGAGAGCCTAAATCTTTCATCTCAAATTAGGTATGAAGAAAGTCCTTCAAGTCACGAATACCCAAAACATCATCACCCGTAATGACCATATCATCTACATATAACAAAAGCAGAATATTCCCAGATGAGGATTTCTTGACAAAGAGAGCAGAATCATAGGAACTGATTCAAAAGCCAAGTTGATAGAGTGTGGAGTTGAACTTGGAATACCATGCTCTAAGTGCTTGCTTTAGCCCATAAAGGGCCTTGCGGAGACGGCACACCTTGGAGGAAGATTGGAGGAAACCCGGTGGAGGCTCCATATAAACTTCCTCTGAAAGATCCCCGTTAAGAAAGGCATTTTTGACATCCATCTGTGACAACTCCCAATGACGAGAAAAAGCTACTGCAAGAAGAGCTCGAACATAAGTAATTTTGGCTACAGGAGCAAAGGTTTCTTCATAGTCAATCCCATTTTCCTGAGTGAACCCTTTTACGACTAGTCGTGCCTTATAGCGTTTGATAGAGCCATCAGAATGGGTTTCAATTTTGTACACCCATTTGCATCCAACCACATATTTCCCTGGGGGCAGGTCAATCAAGTCATAAGTATGATTTTTGAGGAGGGCTTGTAGCTCTTCATGCATAGCTTACTGCCAAAGAGGGTCAGAACGAGCCTCTCGAAATGATTGAGGCTCATAAAGAGTAGCAAAAGTAGAAGACAGTGAGGTACTCATTGAGGTAAGGTGGAGAATGTCTTACCCTTATGGATCGCCCAGAGGGGAAAGACGAGGTAGAATCCACAAACTGAGCAACAGTTTCCACGGGGACAAGATTATGAGAGCTAACACCAGGAGCGGGGGTGTCGATGGAAGAGTCAGAAGGACCTGCACCAGAAGAAGAGGTATCGACGGAGGTGTCGATGACTATAGGAGTGGTGAAGTACGGGAGTGACTGAGTAGGGGAAAGATGAAAGGAAGAGATACTGGAGAAGGGTTTATGTTCCCAGAAGGTCACATGTCGGGAGATCCAAAGATGTTTGGAAATAGGATCATAACAACGATAACCCTTATGTTGAATCCCATAACCAAGAAAACAACACAATCGAGAATGAGGCTCTAGTTTGGTCCTTTCATGAGGCTGGAGTATAACAAAGCATGCGGACCCAAAAACTCGAAGGGTATGATAATCGGGAGGGACACCATAAAGACGCTCATAAGGGGAGGTGTTATGGATAATAGGATAAGGAAGTCTATTGATGGTATATACAGCTATGAGAGCCGCTTCCCCCCAAAAGCGTTCAGGAACATTGGTAGAGAGTAGCAATGTGTGAACAGTGTTAAGACTGTGTTGGTGTTTACGCTCGGCATGTCCATTTTGGTGGGATGTACCTGGACAGGAACGCTGAGGGATGGTACCATCTTCGTGAAGAATGGTGAGAAATGAAGAGTCAGTGTATTCTACAGCATTATCAGAACAAAATATTTTAATGGCTTTGGAAAATTGTGTACGAACCATATTTTGAAATTCACGATAGATCTGCAAAAACTCAGATAGATGTTCCATTAAGTAGATCCAGGTAAAACGAGAATAATCCTCAATGAAGATAATGAAATAACGAGAGCCACCCATAGTAGGAGTGGGAGCAGGACCCCAAACATCAGAATGAATCAAATCAAAAGGCTGAGAAGAGACAGAGTCAGTTAATGAAAAGGGCCATGCATGTTGTTTACCAAGTTTGCAAGAAGTACAATCAAAAGAATTATTGTTGACAGATCCTAATGATCCGTTGGATACTAGTTGTTGAATGCGGGACAAGGAAGCATGACCTAGTCTAGAGTGCCAGAGCTGTAGGGACGCTGATTTATTGTTAACGATGACATGAGCTGAAGTAGGGATGGATAGAGATGTGAGCTCAAATAAACAACCGACTTTACGGCCTATCCCAACTTGCTTCCTAGTCTGTGGATCCTGTATGACAAAACCACATTTCGAAAAATGTAAGTCAAGATCAAGATCACAAAGCTGACCCATAGAGAGTAAGTTAAAGGTTAAATTAGGGACACAAAATGTATCTGGAACACAGAAAGTGGATGTGGACACAGTGCCGATGTGGCTAGGAGTTAGAGATGAGCCATTAGAGGTACGTATGACAGATGTAGAGGATAAAGAATGTTTAGAAGTGAAAACAGATGAATCAGGTGTCATATGATTGAAACAAGCAGAGTCAAGAAGCCAAGGAGAACTACCTGGAGTGACGAAGAGTACAGGGGAAGAGGTAGACTCACGGCGTGAGAGAACTTGAGTGATCAGCCCTTCAAGCTCAGCGGTGGTGAGAGATGCAACCGGGAGGGACGGAGAAGCAGAGAGACCTGTCTGGGACTCATGTTGAACTGCAGCAGCAGGGATATCTTGGTGAATGGCAACCAATCATCTACGACATGTATCAATCGTATGGCCTAATAGATTGCAATACTTGCACTATTTTCGACCCTTACCACCATTAGGTCGAGTAGTAGGAGGAACAGACGATGGGCGAGCAACCTATGAAGATGGAACAACCATAACCATATCAGTGGACTTAGGTTGCATGCCTCGAAGATGTGTTTCCTCTGAAATTAGTTCGGAGAGAGCTGATTGGAAAGTAGGCAAAGGGCGACGATACAGAAGAGTAGCTCGAACGGGTTCAAATTCGGCTCTCAAAGCCACCAGAAACTGAATCAGGCGAAGGTTATCGCGATAGGCAACAAAGAGAACAGAATCATCAGGGCAGGCCCACTGAGGTTCAGAAGGGGTCAATTGATCCCATAGAGAGTTCATCTAAGAGTGGAAAGCATTAATAGACTGGCTCGATTCCTGACGGAGAGACTGAACATGAGTGACAAGTTGGTATTGGTGAGCCAGATCAACGGTAGTGTAGCGTTGGGCACAAAAATCCCAAGCTCCCTTTGCAGTCGCAACATTATTTAGCAGAGAACCAACACTGGGGTACTAGTGTTGATGAACCAAGAGACAATTTTATCGTTAACACTGTCCCACTGCTCCAATATATCATCATCGGCAGCCGAAGACATTTCTTTAGCCTGGACTGGTTTAGCTCGTTCACCAATAACGATACGCCAAAATTTTTGACTCTGAAGAAAATGGCGCATTGCAGGCATCCAAAGGCCATAATGAGAATATCCCCAGCAGACCTCTAAACCTTCATATTTGAAAGTTTAGAGGTCTGTTTGGTTTCCCAGCAGAACTCTAATTTGGAGTTTTTTTGTAGAGGCATGAATAATGCACCTCTACATTTGGAGGTGGCATGTTCATGCCTCTACCCAATTTTTTTACTTTTTTTATTATTTTTATTATTTACATATTAGTCCTCAATTTACTTTTTAATTTTATTTCAATTCATTGATTAAAACACAAATTTTTCTAGTAGTATAATTTTAAGAGTTTAATCTATTTAATTGTTATTTCACAAGTAATAAAAAGATTATTAATTATTAATTAACTCTAATTAATTAAAAAATTATTTGTCAAATAATATAAATATGAAAAATGACATATCAAAATATATACAATTATAAATACACTAATTAAAACATGCATATTTATAAGATCACTTAAACATTACTTAATATTAAAAAGTACATAATATTAAAATAAATTACATAATTAAAAAAAGAAAAGAAAAGACATTACATAAAAACACACACACAACAATATAATTATGTAAGTTTGTTTAGCATTATTAATATTGGCGTGTCTTAATTAACTGTAAGTTAATTTGTATTTTAGTAATATTGATTTCAATATTAATATAATTATTGTTTTATTATTAACCTATTGAATTTATTATATTAGACAAAAATGTAAAAGTACATGATGTGCATAAAATTGAAATTTCCATTAGGCCTAGCCCAAAGGGTTAAAACAAAGAAACAGTAATATATAAAGAAGCCCAGATCTATGTTCAGGTCGGAAAGATTATATAAACCTAATTTGTCTGTTATAACTTTAGATCGGATATAAATGCTCAGCTCGGTCCTAAAAGACTCAATAAACTCATGAAGACTTAAGGTTGGAAAACATTATAAATCAACTTGGTAATTTTAGATCGGTAAAAACTTATCAACTCAGATCGGTCAAGATTGAGTCGGAAAAAAGTACAATTCTACTAGAGAAGCTCAGGTCGGCAAAAGCTTAATGGAGTTAGATCGGTCAAGTGTTGAAACTCATCTATATTTAGGTCGGTAATTTAGGTAAGATTAGATCGGTGAAGCCGACCTGAAATAAAGATAATAATATAAAATATCATGGTAGGGCCATTATTTTAATATGTGCAGATCAATTACAACAAAGGAGCCAAAGTTAAAGCCAGTTTTCCCGGAAAGGCAAAAAACATCATTGCAAAAAGAATAATTAGGAGCGTATGTCTCCATTACTCAACGGAACCATCAAGAGTAAGCTTATAAATACTCAGGCACAAGGCTCATTCGGGTAAGTTCCAATCAGCTATTTCTGGCAATTCTCACTAGCATTTCTTAAGCTCTTCTCTCATTCACAATTTTTCTGAGCACTCTTGTTCTATATTGCTTATCTCTTTCATATTACTGACTTGATCGTCGGAGCCTATACAGGGGGGAAAGCCCCGCTCCTTTTCTGAATTGATCATCAATTGGTGAACGAAACAGTACGAAATCATCCAGTTTCATCATCTTTGCCAAGCTCAACAACCTTATTAAATTTTTCCCTCAAACTGCTTATCTCCAGTTGGGCCATTGGGTTCCTCAAAGCTTCATTTGAATTGGGCTATTACTGTCTTCAAGAATTCTTTTGGGCCGAGAAGAAGCATCGTTCCCTCATTGTAATTTTTGCGTCACATCAACTGGCGCCGTCTGTGGGGAACGTTTGATCAGATCATTTCATCAAATTTTCCTCATTTAAATAAATTTGTTGAAACCATGACGCAAACTCGTTCAGGAAAGGGTGCTTCTTCTTCTGACAACCTCAATGGGCTCACCGTTACAACCGCTTTGGTCCCTACTGTTTCTGCCACCAGTTCTAATCCTCCATCTGATCCACCAACTACTACCACCCTTGTTGAAACTCTCACCCCGGAACAGGAACAGGCAGAAAAAGATAGGTTCTTCCGTTTATTTCCAGAACTATTTCACTTAATAAACCATGTTGCTCCTATCATCTCTACTCTTACTACAGAACCTCCCCTTACAACCACCACCACAGAAGCAGTTAACATAGAACACTCCTATGGTTTACACTGGTCCCCAACCGTTCCCCCACCCAGGGCTATCATCAACCCTGTGTCCAACCCCTCTGCTGCTTTAATGTCTAGTCTCCCCCCACAATCTACTACTATATGTCCTCAACAACCTGGGAGAGTTAATTTTTCTTCAATCAGTCATATTGTTCAGACTCTCAGCTCGTGGTTAAACAAATTTTGGGGGAGTATAAGGCTAAGGATCGACAAATGGAGGAGTATTTAACATTGGTGCAACAGCAACTAAAATTCTTTAAAAAATGGGCTATAGAGCGGGTCCCGCGAAGCAAAAATACAAATGCTGATGCCTTGTCCAAATTAGCTTCTTCGGTTTTTTCTCACTTGACTAAAACCGTCCTAGTAGAAGAAGTACATACCAGGAGTACAGCCGAACCAAAAATCTTGTCTATAAGTGAAGGACAGGATTGGAGATTTCCTATATGGCAATACCTACAAGATGGCACTCTACCAGAATCCCGGAAGGAAGCACAACGAATACAAAGGAAGGCTGAACACTATCAGATAATCGGGGAGGACTTATATAAAAAGGGTTTCTTGATGCCTTTACTAAAGTGTGTGGGATCGGGAGAAGCAAAGGCCATGCTGAAGGAGGTACACGAAAGAGATTGCGGGTCTCACATTGGGGCTCGGAATTTGGCTAAAAAAATAATCGGGGCTGGGTTTTATTGGCCTCGGTTATTCCAAGAAGCAGTAGAGTATGTTCAACGGTGTTCCAGTTGCCAACACCACGCGACAATTCACAAGTTGCCGGCCTCCAGCTTTACGGGGATAATTGCCCCATGGCCTTTCGCAGAATGGGGGATAGATCTTATGGGTCCGTTTCCTAAGGTCGGTTCATGCCATTACCTTGTTGTGGCCATAGATTATTTCACAAAGTGGGTAGAAGCAGAGGCACTTACAAATATTACGGGGTGAACCGTAGCTCGGTTTCTTTGGAGGCAAGTCATTTGTCGTTTCGGTGTGCCCAGATCGGTTATTTCGGACAATGGAACCCAGTTCGAATCTAAGGAGTTCACAGCCTTGTGTTCAAAACTTGGCATCACCCAGCGTTTCGCATCGGTAGCCCATCCTCCAGCAAATGGACAAGTAGAACTCACAAACCGAACTTTGTTGCACGGGCTGAAATCCAGACTAGAAGATAAAGGAAAAAATTGGGTAGAACAATTGCCCCATGTGCTTTGGTGCCACCGAACCACGCCTAAATCAGCCACAGGAAAAACCCCTTTCGAGTTGGCCTTCGGGGTCAATGCAGTCATCCCCCCAGAAATACAAAATGGAGCCCCACGAGTTATGCACTTCGAAAGAGATCAAAATCAGAAAAACTTGGAGCTCGGCCTAGATCTGATAGAAGAAGTTCGAGACTCGGCCTATGTACATCAACTAAATTACAAAAATTTAGTTCGGCAACACTATGATGCTCGAGTCAAACATCGAGCCTTTGTACCAGGGGATTTAGTCTTACGAAACCGATCTATCAGCAGACCACAAGAACAAGGCAAGCTATTTTCTAATTGGGAAGGGCCTTATCGAGTAATCGAAGCTCGACCTACCGGAAGTTATATTTTGAAAGACTTGCAAGAACGATTGATTCCACGAACTTGGAATGCAGCACACTTGAGGAAATATTATCAGTAAAGCAGTTCGAGTTAAAATAAGTAAAAGTTTGAAGGAAATAGAAAAGATCATTTTTATTCGATAATCAAGCTCGGTTACAAGGACGATCTGAAAAGTACAAAAAGTTCTTCGAAAGGGACCAGAATCAGAAAAAATTCTACTAAGTGTAAAGCCGATTACATCACTGCAACTGCATCTAGGCCTGCTACCTACATTCCTCACACAGCCGGAAGGAAGGGCAAACCCGATCTAAGGGAAGGCCGATCTCAAGAAGGAGGAGCTTGGGAAGAGGCTTCATCAGCTATTTCCTGGGGGTCGGCCACCGGATCCTCTTCGACCTTTTCTGGAATGGGAACACCGATGTCTCGGCATTCTTGCTTGATTTCTTCTACTAGGTCGTAAGGATCGCGTCCCTCCGGAAGCAAAGAACCCTGGGCTATGGAGTCTTCTGGAGCACCTTCCGCCGACCTGGAGCTCTTTAGCTCATCCCAGCACAGAGTATACCCGCACTGGATTAACTCAAAAAAGTGCCGATTCATCAACTCCAGCAGGGTCCCTTTCTTGAAAGTTTTTAGTTCGGCCTGACGAGCTGCTTCAGCCTCTTCCGAACTGACCATCGCTGCAGCCTTCTTTGTAGCCTCTTCGGCAACTTTCTCCAGGGCAGTTTTCTCCTTCAGCCAGGAAGACTTTTCTTCTTTCAGGGCCTTTATTTCTGCTTCCAGGCCTTGGACCTTGGTCACCAGTTGGCTGGACTTAGTGCTTAGGTCTTGGTTTTGCTGCATTAGCCCGATTTTTTCAGATTCAAGCCCTGAGATCTTGCTTTTCTCGAGCCCCAGCTGCAACTCCAGTTCCTCCACGGCCTTGTTCGGATTCTTCGACCTCTCCAGCTCATAGCTTTGGGCTAATATATCCAAAGCTGTTATTCGTCTGTTTGTGGCCGCATAATTAAACAAGACCTGCAAAAATCCGATAAGAGGATAAGTATGAAAGTAATGTCCCAGGTAACCTTTTATTAAAAAAAAAAAAAAAAAAATTAACCATGTTCGGAAAATCACCTTTTTTATATGCGAGACTATACGAGCCTCCTGTTCCACCACTTCATTCAAATGATCCCGGAGCTTCTCGTTGGCTCGGATAATCTCCTCGAAAGATTGAGAAGACTCGGCCGCCAATTCCTGAAATGGCATAAGATCCTCTGGTGGTGGTTCCGGCAAATCGACCTGGTGAATAGGCCGAGCTAGGGAGATCGGTCTCACTTTTTGATCTCTTAGCACAATGACCCTCTCTTTGGTCACTGGGTCTGCGGGACCCAACAAATCATCAGGATTAGGCAGCTCGGCTCCAGCGGGGGGGCCCGACAGAATTTGTGGAGCCTTGGCAGCCTTGGCTGCCTGGATTTCTTCAGGGGTCGGCCTGCTCTTTTTTGTAACCCGGGTCGTCAATGCCGAGCTGTGTGGATCGGCAACCTCTACCTCATCTGTAAGATCGATCTCAGCCGATCTTTTTGAAGATCCAGAAGCTGCGGCAGGTTTGTTGGTTTTTTTCTTCCTTCCGAACCCACCAAGACCACCTGAAAACAAGCAACATACAAAAATCAAAATTATCGAGCTATGAAGGAAGAAGATATCATAAATAAAAAGTTCAAGGGACAGGTATTTACATTCTCCTTTCACACCGGGGGCTTGGCTCAGCCCGGCCCAAACCAGAAGACCCTCTGAAGGGGACCTAGCCGAGTATTTAACCGTACAGGTATAATTTCTTAAAATTTTATAATCTGACTGCACTACAGGGTTAGATATATCTCGGGTTTGATCAGCCGGAAGTATCACTTGAGACCAACGACAAGGTAAGTTTGCTTCATTGGCCTTTACCATAATATATCTAGCCCTCCAATTTTTGTTAGTATCCGGGGAGTCGGTCAGAAGGATAGGGCTATTCCTACGTTTTTGAAAGGTTACCCACCCCTGGCCATAAGGATACGAGCGGGCAGTGTAAAATTGAAAAAATAGATCTATCGAGGGTCGGATTCCGGCCCCAGCACATACGCACACAAATCCTATCAAAAACCTAAAAGCATTAGGAACTAACTGGCTCACTCCGATATGCAAAAAATCCATCATCTCATTTAGAAAATCGGGAACAGGGAACCTCAGCCCAAACTTCAAGTGATATTCATAAACACCGACCCAGTTCTCATCAGAAATGCTATTTATCCTTTCTACGGAGGTCGGTAAGCGAATTTGGATATTTGGGGTTATATGATTGTCTGACCTAATTTTCTCTAAATCTGACCTAGTTATTTCCGAAGCTATATCTTGAGGTTTAAACTCATGGGTGACTGCCGAATCTACATAAAGCAGTACCAAAATCTCGCACAAATAACAAATAAAATTTTATGTATAAACTGACAAAAACTTTAAAGAAACAATCAGGGAAAAACGCACTCACCTGCAGCCGGAACTCGATGCGATGCTCCGGTGCCGGAACTCGATGCGATGCTCCGGTGCCGGAACTCATTTCTGAAGCCATAGCGGACAGACAAACAGGGACGAAAAGACGCCGACGGAACGATGGTAACAACAAAGTTGTAATACGAACAAGATCGAAGGATCGGAAAGAGAACACTTTCGGATTCCGGCAAAATTCGAAGACTCCGGCCGTCAGAAGGAGAGTAAAGAATTTATTTCTCTTTTGTTCTTTCAGGAAAGCGGTTTAGCAAATGGTGGCAATTAGTTGTCGTTCTTACGATTTTTATAATGGAAGCCTTGGGGAAATCAAAGGAACATGGGTAGACCAAAGGCTGTGCGCATTAATAGCACCTCGGGAGCATCAATGACCTTGGGAGATGTATCGGATTGCTACAATAAACAAAAAGGCGTGTCCAGACTAATCCGCCTCTTCGAAATACCGATCTAAGGTAATGTAAAAGGTACGTCTTTATGATGGCATGTATCTGTCCGAAAACTATTCAAATTCTTTAGATCGATACTATAATTATTACTTATAGGTCGAATAAACACTGAATAAGTACCTAAGTCACAGATTCGGCTTAAATATGGATGTTGCTTAGCTCGGGAAATCCAAGGAGTATTAAGTTTTAGATCGGAAAAACCTAATACTGGGGGGGCTTCTTGATGTGCATAAAATTGAAATTTCCATTAGGCCTAGCCCAAAGGGTTAAAACAAAGAAACAGTAATATATAAAGAAGCCCAGATCTATGTTCAGGTCGGAAAGATTATATAAACCTAATTTGTCTGTTATAACTTTAGATCGGATATAAATGCTCAGCTCGGTCCTAAAAGACTCAATAAACTCATGAAGACTTAAGGTTGGAAAACATTATAAATCAACTTGGTAATTTTAGATCGGTAAAAACTTATTAACTCAGATCGGTCAAGATTGAGTCGGAAAAAAGTACAATTCTACTAGAGAAGCCCAGGTCGGCAAAAGCTTAATGGAGTTAGATCGGTCAAGTGTTGAAACTCATCTATATTTAGGTCGGTAATTTAGGTAAGATTAGATCGGTGAAGCCGACCTGAAATAAAGATAATAATATAAAATATCATGGTAGGGCCATTATTTTAATATGTGCAGATCAATTACAACAAAGGAGCCAAAGTTAAAGCCAGTTTTTCCGGAAAGGCAAAAAACATCATTGCAAAAGGAATAATTAGGAGCGTATGTCTCCATTACTCAACGGAACCATCAAGAGTAAGCTTATAAATACTCAGGCACAAGGCTCATTCGGGTAAGTTCCAATCAGCTATTTCTGGCAATTCTCACTAGCATTTCTTAAGCTCTTCTCTCATTCACAATTTTTCTGAGCACTCTTGTTCTATATTGCTTATCTCTTTCATATTACTGACTTGATCGTCGGAACCTATACAGGGGGGAAAGCCCCGCTCCTTTTCTGAATTGATCATCAATTGGTGAACGGAACAGTACGAAATCATCCAGTTTCATCATCTTTGCCAAGCTCAACAACCTTATTAAATTTTTTCCTCAAACTGCTTATCTCCAGTTGGGCCATTGGGTTCCTCAAAGCTTCATTTGAATTGGGCTATTACTGTCTTCAAGAATTCTTTTGGGCCGAGAAGAAGTATCGTTCTCTCATTGTAATTTTTGCGTCACATCAGTACACAACTATTTGGGGTCGTTGTGTAAATAACCTAAATAGTACAAAGTTAATAAAATTGAATTTAAAATTATATGCATAGAGGAATAAAAATAGAATATTCTTTTAAAATGATATATAGATTTGTCTGCTAGAGATAATTTATTGTATAAAACTGTAGAATAGAAATAGAAGTGACTGTAAACCTCTAAATTGGTGAGATACTCTTAGTGCCATCAAGAATATTGCTGATCGGGTGAGTCACATCATTAAACTAAGAGGAAGCCGTTATAATGTGCAAGCCAAACAAGCCTCACAGAAAACAAAAAAATGAAAAACAACCCCACCAAGGCTTCACGTGACGAGACGAGGACAAGAAGTAAATTAGGCTGACATCACATATATATAAATGAAGATGACATCACGAGGACAAGAAGGAAATTATGCTGACATCACCTATATAAATCAAGATGATGTCACCTATAAAGCAGGATGACGTGACCTAGTCTTCTTCACTGGATGAGAGTTGCGGGCGAAACTCATGGACCGAAACAGAAGTAGCGACCAGCAACGGAATTCCGAAACTTCAGAATTGGGAGGAACTTTAGATCTGGAATGGTCGGAGAAGACGGAAGAGGCGCTGGCAAGCTTTGCAACTGCAGCTTGAACCGTCGGCAATCGAACGTCGGACAGATCCTTGTGGATTTGAAAGGTGAATCCAGATCTGAAACGTCGACGGCACTGGTTTTGAAACGTCGACGGCCTTGAAGTCCACAGATCGCCGGAAAGTATGGCGGCCGGAGGTAGAGAGCGGCGACGGCGGCGGCGCTGTGGAAGAGACCAATTTTAAAGTTTTGACTCTGATACCATGATAAAAATAATACGTTGCGTATTATTTGTATAACTTGAATGAATATGATATACACAGAATAGCCTTTTATATAAAGCTATGATACAAGATAAGTTCAACCTATAAAAAGAAGCTATACAATTGAAATCAATTACAGATACAACATATCGTAACATTACTGATTACATTTTAGCCCTCTAAGCCTTTTTATTTATAAGCTTTCGACTCCACCATCTTCTTCTTCATCGATCGCCACCGTCTTCCTCCACCACCGCCGCTTCCATTCATATATTTCCGAACACACACACGACGGGAATTTCATCTCCCGGCCGCCTGCTGCAGACAAGCCGATCATGTCCACGTCCTCCTCATCACCAGCCGCCCTGCTTCTCCAAACCGCCACCGGACACCACCGATATCTATCATTTACTCCCCCTAATTGGTCGTTACATAGTTCCGTTAACCTCAGTAATGCAAACTTTAATTCCCTCCCTTTTGGTTGGGTGTTTTTTCTCTTCTTTATCCTTGTGCGTTGTGTGTGAATTGTTAGAATTATTCTTTATCGGAGTTTGTCTTTTCTACGCAAATTAAGGTACGTGGCCGTGGCGGCGGGGACGAAGCTTTGATTTCAGACTTCGTCTTCACTGTAGCACGGTTCCCAGTCCACTCACAACTGGTAATTTGGTTTCTTCCTTTTTAATTAATTACAATTCTATCCCATAGAGATTAGGACCAGAAGAAGAATAAACAAAATACAATACAAAATTTTAATGTGGTTCGATTTCAACTCATCGATCAATCGTATTAATTATAGGCAGGACACATTACATCAACATTACAATATGAGAGGCATTATAGGAACACACATCTCTTACATCCTCACAACAACACATGAGTATCACGGTCGGAGACATAAGCATCAACACCCATCTTTTCTTACCTCAGAATAACACACCACTTATGACCTCAAACCTCACAACAATACCTCCTCTCAAACACCTGACACTCACCGCTTTTTCACAAAGTCCGGAGGCTAAGAGCTGAAAAGAATTTCTACATCTCTAGCTTCTCAATCTGTCACTTCAACTGAAAAGCAAACTCTATAGTTCTTTATATAGGCTCATAATTATCAAATCTTTACCGAAGACTAGATTTCCAAAATCAACCAAATCCAAATAAGAAACAAAAACTGAACAAGTAATTATTAAATTTTAACACAAATATAATTTCTTAATAGAGCAAACCACCATTTTGGTCCTTCACAAATTACTCAATGCTCTTTTTTGTCCCTTACATTTTAAATGGTGAGAAAATGTTTTTCACATTTCAAATAGTGTACTCTTATGGTCCCTCACTAACTTTCCATCCAAAAAGTCACATGCCCCTCACTTGCTTAATATTAATGGAAAATTTTCCTTTAGGATATGATAGGATGATAATTTTTTGTAATTATTATTATTAGCATGTAATTATATTTAATATTTTGATTATTTTGTGAATAACTTATTTTATCCATCCTTAATTTTTTATACTCTATATGACTTACAATTATCAAATAATTTTTTTTAAAAAATAAGAGTTTTCTATAACCTATTTCTTTTTTTTTTCTTCCACATAATCCAAAACCCAACACAAAATATTTTACAAATTAAATAGAACATGATCAATAGACTAATTTTTTTTTAATGAATTTGCGTGTTCCACCCCACCCTTTTGGGGTATAAAAAATTGACAGTCCAAATTTAATTTTATTTTTTTCACACAAAAGGTCTAAAATAAATTATATGATGAGAGAAAATTATCTATAAATGCATTGTACCTACATTTTGGGTATGAAGCACCTTAATTGATTCAGACTTTTCAATCTTTAAACATTCGTTTGAAAAAAGATATGATGTTAAACACTAACATTTTTATTAGAACCTACACTAGTACAGAAATGATTAAAGAAGGCTCCCCTTTGGAGGCGGGTGTACAAAAACCCGCCTCCAAAGGGGCCGAAAAAGTCTTTGGAGGCGGGTGCAGCATCCACCCGCCTCCAATAACTAATTATTGGAGGCGGGTGGATATTGCTCCCGCCTCCAAAGAGATAACATGCACCCGCCTCCAAATCTCTTTGGAGGCGGGTGCAATATCCACCCGCCTCCAATAATTAGTTATTGGAGATGCACCCGCCTCCAAATCTTTTTTGGATAGCTCAATGGAGGCCGGTGAAGCCAAAACCCGCCTCCAAAGTGTTTTGCAAATTTTCCAATTTCATTATATGAAAAGGAGGCGAGTGCATTTTTGCAAAATTTTTAATAGTAGTTCAAAAAAAAAAATTTTTTTGGATTGTTGAAAATAATTTTAATAATTTTTCGGGATTCTAGTGAGGCGAAAAATTAGTAAGTAATAAAAATTACAATTTTTAGAAGGAAATATAGAAATATATATTTTCTATTTTAATATGAAATACATAAATATATGTAGTCTAGTGGTAAATTTAATATGCAAGAGTCAAGTGAATATGAAGGCGCGAGTTCGATTCCTATCAAAGCCATAAAGTGTAAAAAAAGAAATAAATTTTTTTTTCGGAGGGTTATTGGAGGCGGGTGCAATTTTGCACCCGCCTCCAATAACCCCCTAAGGGGTGGCAGGTGCGGGCACCTCCAAAGGGAGGCGCCCGCAGCGGAGGCGGGTGCTGCATCCAATGCCCCTTAGGACCCGCCTCCTAAGGGGCATTTTGTGGTAGTGCTAATAGAAAACTATTTTAAATAGAAATAATATTACCTTTCGGAAAAAATAGAAATAATGTTAGTGATAATTATTTTGAAGATAGTGTAAATAAGTATAATTTTGTTATAATTTTTTAATGATTCAAGCGGACATAATATTAATATTTATTTTGATTAAAAAATAATTTTCTTAATATATACAAGTTATACATATATGTATATGAAAAATTTACTTCTATATTTATATTTTTGAGTACAGGCTTTGTAAAACCAAACTCAAATTCTCTAACACAAATAAAATAATTTTAAATTTAAGGTATAATAATCTATAATCCTAGTTTATTTTAGTTATATTTTATCATTTTAAACTTAAGAGTTATGCTTAAAATTTTTTCTTATCACAATAAAAAAATTATATATTAATATTTCATGTATTTAATAATATAACTATGTGCATTTCTAATTAATATAAGAATAAAAATTATTATCAAAATTGGGAAAAAAATAATGATAAGTTACTTAATTAATATCAAGTTTTATTATATATTTTATTTCAATTTTACCATTTAACTATATAACATGTGAGGGTCATGTGATTTTTTGGATGGAAAAATATATGGAAAGTTAGTGAGGGACCAAAAGGGTACACTTTTGAAATGTAAAGGACATTTTCTCAGCATTTAAAATGTAATGGACAAAAAAGAGCATTGCGGTTTTTGTGAGGGACCAAATTAGTAGTTTGCTCTTCTTAATAAGTCAGGTTTAATTTTCCAACATAAATTAATCCAGCTTAATTTTCATGCAGAATTAACAGAGGTGCATGAGGAAGACGACGGCACTGGAAATGAAACTCGCCAGGTGCTTCTGGCCGCCGGCGACTAATTAGACAATGAAATTAACTCTTTTTTTTTTTTGTTTTTTGGAATTTAAAATGAAATTGCTAATTAAAATTGGCGAATTAAATAAAGGTGAGCAGAGGGAGAAGAATAAAAGAGAGAATCGTAAGGATCCAATCAATGTTGCAATCCGTGGAGGATGGGGAGACAAACATATCTCCTTACGACACTGCATGGGTGGCGCTAGTGGAAGACATTGATGGTAACGGCGGTCCTCAATTTCCCGCCGCCATCGATTGGATCGCCAACAACCAGCTCTCCGACGGCTCGTGGGGCGACGGAAAAATCTTTCAGGCTCACGACCGATTAGTCAACACCTTAGGATGTGTAATTGCTCTAAAATCCTGGAACACACATCCTCATATGATCCAAAAAGGTACCTATCCATCAACATTCATTGATTAGTTAATTACTCCCTACATTCCATTCCATTTACAGAGTCGAGTACTTTGTATTATTTATAATATAAAATATATGGTGAAGTTTAATTTAATTTAATTTTGTTTTATAAAAAATATAGGATTGATATTAATCAGCGATAACTTTTGCAAGCTTGAAGAAGAGAATGCTGAGCACATGCCAATTGGATTTGAAGTGGCATTTCCTTCCCTAATTGAGAGAGCCAGAAATCTAAAGCTAACCAGGTAATTATTATTTGTATTTTTATTTCGGAACTAATTATTAAGCATTAGCTGAATAGCTCGAGGATCATCTTCTCAAAATATTCTATCACATCATATCCAAGTTCGTAAAATTGTGCCTTCTTTTAAAAAAGTTCTTCACAGAATTCCGATGGACACATTGCACTGAGTACCAACAACATTGCTCCATAGCTTGGAAGGAATGGCGGGACTTGATTGGGAAAAACTACTGCCATTGAAATTTGAGGATGGTTCTTTCTTCTTTTCACCATCCTCCACTGCCTATGCGTTTATGCAGACTAAAGACATGGATTGCCTAAGATATTTAACTAACATCGTCAAGAAATTCAATGGGGGAAGTACAAAATTAATTTATATATAATATATATATATATATATATAAATTTTCCACGTACGTGTGATTTAATTAATTTTTTGCAACATTTAATATTTGATTAGTTCCCTGTGTGTACCCGGTGGACTTATATGCACGCACTTGGGCTGTTGAACGGCTGCAAAGATTAGGAATCTCTCGCTATTTTCTGTCCAAAATTAAAGCATATGTTAACTATGTATACGGGTAACACTACACCTTATACTCATTAATTTCTACTATATATATATATATATATATATATATGCTAATTAAATTAATTAATTAGCTATGTTATTACGCCTTTTTTTTTATAAATAAAAGTAATTTTTTTTTATTTGGTTGAAAATTGAAATTGTTAACTTGCCAACGTTCAGATACTGGACTGAGAAAGGTATTTGCTGGGCTCGAAATAGCCGGATTCATGACCTTGATGACACGGCTATGGGTTTTAGAGTTTTAAGGTTGCATGGATACGATGTTTCTGCAGGTTGGCTTTCTTGGTTCTGTGTTCTAAATAAATGTCATTGGAGCAAACAATATAAGTTAGAATGTTTCTGCAGGTTGGCTTTCTTGGTTCTGTGTTCTAAATAAATGTCATTGGAGCAAACAATAAAAGTTAGAAAATTGTAGAATTTTTATCTTTATTCTTAATTAATGTTATATTGTTTTTCATTTTTTCAATTAATTACTGTACCAACTTTTTCTTTTAATTAATTAAAATTTTTTTCTTTCTTAATTTATTGCGACAGTGGTAAAAATGAAAATTTATTCAATTTTTGCATTGTAAACCAAGAGCTGACATTTTTTAAAGAGTGAAAAAATGAAACTACAAAAACACTTTTTAGAGGGCGGGGAAGTATATCACTAGAACTTAATGAATTTATTGTTGATGTTTTGATTAATTAATTGACAGATGTGTTCCGACTCTTTAAGAAAGGGGATGAGTTCTTTTGCTTTTAAAAAAATGTCAGGTGATGTTGAACCTGTTCAGAGCTTCTCAGGTGATGTTTCCGCACGAGAAGATTCTAGCCGCCGCTGAGAAGTTCTCGTCGGACTTCTTGAGCGATAAAAGAGTCAAAAATGAGCTCCTGGATAAATCACCAAAGATTTGCCCGGAGAGGTAACAATTAATCAAAACAATTTAAAGGGATATTTTGTTAAAATTATTTAACAGTGTGAGAAATGAAGGGATATTTTCTAATAATTTGTACAGGTGGGTTATGCATTGGATTTTCCATGGTATGCTAGTCTACCCCGTTTAGAAACAAGGATGTTCTTGGAGCAATATGGGGGAGAAAATGATGTGTGGATTGGAAGACAACAGGTAATTCTACATTAACTTTGTATCACAATCATAAAAAATAAAAATATATTTCGGGGTTTTGGTACATGAAATGAATGATTAGTATAGAATAAATGCATTACAAATCTGAGATTTTTTTTCTTTTTCCCTCTCATATTTTAAAATTTTATTTGAATAAACTTTTGAGAAAAGGGAATGTCAGAGGAAAGGTTGAGGTGGTGGTAGCCCCGAGATCATGGGTTCAATTATTGGAGATAGAATTGGAAAAAAAAAAAAAAATGAAAAGAAAGAAAAAAAAAAAAAAACAGGAGAAGTTTGGAGGGGTTGGGTGTGTAGATGAAGACAATGCTTTGTGGTGTCTAGAGTAGTGGCAGTATTCCATGAAAGATTCCTTGTCTAGACACCATATATCTACCATATATACTAGAAACTAATATATGTTTGATATTAGAGTGTCATGTGGCTGCCACATTGGATTATAATTTAATAAGCATCTTTCTAATTTATGTTTAACGGCATCCGTAATGGTTCTACCTCTAAATGAGGTATTTTATTGCATATCATCTGCCACTTCACCTAATACCTTTAACCATATTTCTCTCTAACAATTCTACCAAAAAAAAAGTTATTTTATTGCTACATCATATACCACTATTAATTATCATCTACTCACAAAAAGTATTTAAAAAAAAGAAAAGTAGCCCAGAAGAGCTTCTCTACCTGGGTAGAGAAACCTCTACCCAGGAAGAGAATCTCTACCTTCTACCCTATTTCCCCAACAATAAATACCCAATGGTTGGGTAGATGCTGACGCCATGTCAGCATCTACCCAACCATTGGGGATGCCCTAATAGTGTTTTAATTTAACTATCTATGTGGATGCCATATAAGCTTAATATCTAATAGTTAATTATTGAGTGAACTTATTTTATTTTTTACCATTCAATTAAATAATTTCTTTATTTATTTATTTTTACATATGGCTCTTTCACTCCTTTATAGGAGCATTCTTCCACTTTTTTTTTTAATATATATTTATTAAAATCATATCTCAAAAAAATTATATATATACACCAACAAGTCAACAAAAATTTAAACTTTAATTATATAATTTAAGGATTTTATTAAAAAAAAAAAAAGACATAAGACCAACTTTCAGGTTCCATATATACATTTTTTTTATATAAAAATAAAACTTAATTTTTTTTTTAGACTTATAATATTAAATTCACAACTTTACATTTTCTAAACATTTTCACCATGAAGTTAATTACCCAATTGATAATTGAGAGTATTAGTTTTTAACTCCTAAAGAATAGGAAAAGTCTATTGTCTCTTTATTTCACCATTTATTTATTATAAATAGAAATAATATGTTGTATCCTCTTCTCTTCACCTTCTATCATTATCAATATGAATAAACTATTTCTTTTCTTTCACCTTCTGTTAGTTACAATCAATCAGTTGTGTATTTTCCTTCTTTGATCCATTCTATGAATGACACTTTGAAATATTCTCAACATCTTCGTTCTCTCAATCTTAAACAACACTGAAATTCTCTTTTAAATTGTTGTGAAGTGCATCAAGGTTAGTGAGTTAATTCTGTTCTAGATATCTTAACTAATTTCTCAAAATGAGAAATTTTATTCTTATATTTTACAATTAAAAATTATGACATTTTACACATCTAATAATATGTGATTTACATAAATCCTTTCTTGAATTGTCTTTTCCCATTAAGTTTTTTGTTGATTACTTTAATTTGCTATTTTTTAAAATTGTTTTGTTGTTGGTGCAATTTTCTCATGTGAAAAACTTTTAGTTATCAAGAGTTGAAGGATTATTGGGTTAAAATTCTCTTTCCTAAGTTCACAATGTATCATTTATAAATCTTGATGTATTCTCTAGACTGTTCCTTTCTTTTACAAGCTTTTGTTATATTAATTTCTTATTTTTAAAAAAGGTAGAGAAGTAATTTTATATATGCAAAAAAAAATCATTTTTTTTTCCAACAACCTCAAAATTTTTCACAATTCTAAAGTAGATCTTTAATGGAAGGATGTCAAGTTACATACAAAAACAACAAGAATATGTCGGATAAAGGTAGTGTACCGGTAACCATATACTATTTAAGGAGGGAAAATTTCTTCCTTGATTTTGATATTTTTTTGTAGACTCCAATTGTTCTAAAAATGTATTGAATTAAGTTAATAGATGATAAATTTAAACGAGCTTTCATTCGTTATTCTATTTGTATGTTAGCCTGCGCACAATTAAACTTTTTATTATTATGATACAAATTAATATTTTATTGGGCATAAGCCGCCGTGCATTGCACGGATGTACCGTCTAGTATATATATATATATATAATTTAATGATTTGGGTATTGGCATCTTGATTATTTGGTTGCTTTAAAATTAATTATTTCGTATTCTCTGTTTAATTTTTTCAGGACTATATATCTAATAAATAAATAATTAAAATTTGTGTGTCATTCACTTATTTGTTTTATTATTGAGTGACTGACAAAGTAAATATATTAAATATAATAAGTAGAGACATATTTATTGTTATTTGGACCATTTGGACCGACTATCTAAGCTAAATATCAGATGATAAAGTTTGAGAGTCTAAACTAAGACTATTGTTATTTGTTTTCCTTTGATTTATTTATTCTTTTCGTTACAATGCTCTATTGTTTTTTTCTATTACTTCTTGTTTCTTTGTAAGCATCAATACCAAATAAAATTGTGAAATAATCGCATCAGTAATCAAATAGAAGAGTATTAATAAATGAATAATTGTCTAGTTACATACATTTTAAGAAGTCACGTTCGTAAAATTGATTAAAAAGAAAATGTTATCAAGCACTACTAAAATATGAGAAATCGTCATAAGTAATAATAAAAGGTATGTCAAATTATTTCAATATTATTATAATCATTGAAAAGAATAGAGTGTTAAATATATATTTTTTTTACATTTACTTAAATATATTTTACTTTCTTTGTATTAAAGTGCAATTGTGAGTGTGCCCCTTTAAAAATTAAATAACATGGCCCCGCTGTGGAAAGAACACACAATTTTAACATGGTTTGATTTCAACAGATATACATGTACAGAAATTTACTATGTCAAATTAATCATAAGCGGGGCAAGCCAAAATTACTTTACCTACACACATATTATATCAACCGCACAACTTCAAAGGTATAAGTAGAAACATAGATATTTTATTACCTCACAACAACACATTACTATCAAGGTTGGAAACATAAGCAGAATTACTCATCCATCTCTTATGACAACACATCAACCGGCCAAAGACTTTCTCTCTTCCTCACAAACGTGGAACCTGGAGAGGTTTCTCTAAATCTCACATCAATTGAAAATTATAACACATGGGTTCTTCGTTAGACTCATAGTTATTCTGTTTCTTCTCAAACAAATTTCCCGAAACAAAATTGGAAATAAACTAAACAAGTAGTTGTTAAAATTCTATTATGAACAAGTAATTATTGTCAATAAAATTTCCAAATTAAATTTGGTTTAATTTTCCAACATTTATGTAATAAACAACTGCCAGTTAACTTTTTTATTGCATTAATTAATAAAATGATTAACTAATTCCAAGCCTTCAATTAAAAGAAAGGGAAAAAAAAAAAAAAACTGCTGATTGCTTGCATCACTACGAGAATCTTCAGTAAGACCATCACGAATAATGGAAGCTATTTTTGGCTTCCAATTTTTAAATAATTTCCATCTATCCTATTCTCTCCCATAGCTTCCGTACCTTAAAAGGTTGGAGCCAAAAAATAGCTCAAGCTTTTGCTGGAGCTATTTCTTGCTGCAGCTAATTTTTGGAAGCCATTAATTTCTAGCTTTTGAAATAGCTTTGGTTGGAGAATGACGCAGCTTTATGAACATGTTGTTGGATATACTATTCCCTTGATCACCTCTTTAATTGTTTAACTTCTAATCAAATTAATATTCCTTAATTTGAGTTTCCTGCAGGATGTCAAACGTAAACAACAACACTTATCTTGAGCTTGGTGTCTTAGATTTCAATAACTGCCAGGAATTGCATCTTCTAAAATGGAGAACCATTCAAAAGTAAGTTTAAAAAACATAAGTGGGGAATCAATAGATCACCTGTCTAAGTTATCTTATTTAATGAGACGATGTTCGTTTTACTAACTTAAAAAGAATAACATATTATAATTTGGACACGTGATCAGATGGTACAGGGATTCCGGGCTCGGTGAATTGGGATTGAGCGAGAGAAGCCTTCTCCTGGCCCTGGGATACTATTTGGCCACTGCCACCATTTTTGAACCGGAGAGGTCTAAAGAGAGAACGGCTTGGGCCAAAACAGCCGCGCTAATCAATACAATAAAAGCCCGTTTCAGTAACCACCATTCTTCCCCCGAAGACAAGAAAACCTTTCTACAAGAATTGCAATATTTCTATTGCGACAGTGCAAACTACATCAATGGCGGAAGGTAAGTTACTTAGGCCCTCAGTTTTTACTGTTTTTGGTTCTACGATAAAATTTAGTATACAATTTTTTTCATCATTTTTGATACAATTTTTTATCACACTTTTTTTACATTAAATTTTTTTAAATAAAAAAAAAGAACTTATAACGAACCGAACTTAATGTATCCCCTTTATTCATCGATTCTTTTGAGAATTTGACATGAGATTAATGTTGTCTGACGTACAAATCCAATATTATGGGCACAGGTACATAAAGCCAACACAAAGACTTGTCCAGACTCTGCTTGGGACGTTAAATCAGCTCTCGTTCGATGCCGTGTTAGCCCACGGTAGAGACATACATCATTATTTACGTCAAGCTGTGAGTTCGATCTCCTTCTATCTATGACAATTACTACTAGTTTTTTATGTTTCTTTTAATTTTTTTGTACCTTGGGGTATGCAATATTTAGTACATTTTGAAAGAAAATTATCCAAATTGCATTAGTCTTGTTTTTAATTTCTATATATAGTGGGAAAAGTGGTTGCTGGGCTTGCAATTGCGAGGAGGAGGCGACATGGGTCAAGGTGGCGAAGCTGAGCTCATAGTGCGCACACTGAGCTTGTGCGCCGCCCGGTACGAATCGGAGGATTCGCTAATATCCCATCCCAAATATCAGCAACTTGAAGCTATTACTAATTCTATTTGCCACCAAATTTCTCAATTCCAATCCCTAAAGCAAAAGGTAATTCGAGACACATGACAAATTCCATTGATATTTCTGTTTACTATCTCGTACTGAAAAAGTAGGCTCCGTGATTTGTGATGTGTCCCAACCCAATTGTGAGAAGTTAGATAATAAGGAAAACATAATTGTAATCAAAGAAGATTTCATTTCCAAAAAATTAAAGTTATAAACAGCTAATTTCTTCTTGGTTTAATTTAATACTTTTGGCATTGATTTTTCAGGATATTGCAGCTGAATTAATCTCAAAGGTAAGTTCAATAAAATCGGGTATGCAAGAACTTGTGGAATTAGTTCTTACCAATAATGCCCCCACCGACTTAGATTGCGAAACCAACGACACATTTCTGACCGTGGCGAAAACCTTTTACTACACTGCCCACTGTAGCCCACAAACCATCAATTCCCATATAACCAAAGTACTGTTTGAGAGAATAGTACTCTGATGTCGATCAAATTCAACGCCATTAGAGTCAGTTTCAGAGTTTCACATCACATTAGAAAAAAGAACATTCTTATACAATTCTATCTGGTTGGGAAGGAAAGTCAACCCAATACATGTACACAAGAAAACATCATTTTTACCGATTGTTAGAATCTCTCTGCAGCTTGTGTAGCTAGTGCAATTAAAATGAAATGAGGATGATATTATATTTTTGCAAAGTAGGGGCGATTCCAAGGGAGTGGGGTGGTAGCTAGACCCCTCCAACCCCCTCCCCTATGAAAAAGGCTGCGATGGCGTTAGGCCTTGCACCTTACCAGCCAACTCTTAGCACAAAGTCGTGGAATTACTTTGCGCCCACGTGCGATCTCATAGCCCACTCCACGATCATGCACAACACACTAAGGTTTTTGCCCCTTCAGCGCAGCCACACGAGTTTGGGCAATCTGCCCCAATCCTAAGTACTTTATTGCCACAACTATGAACAATACATAAAGGATTCTCACACATTTCCGTCATCAAGGCTGGACCTTGTCATATCCTTGACAGGGACGAAACAGCAAAACCAGAAGTGCCCGACCAGGACTACAACATGCGAAAAATCTACAACATTGTCCAAAGACTACGATTTTCCCTAACAGGCTAATGTTTTTCACCAAAGAACATCTAAACTATTACAGTAAACCTCAAATAACGAAAATACATCAAATTACAACTTAAAACGGGAAAATGAAATTAGTCCACTAAAATGGGCCTAACACCTATCCTTATTCCCCGTATGCAATTGTGCTCGATCTAATAGAGATATCGCAGCTACTATGATAAAGTAGCACTTTCATTTTTTTTATAAATAAAATTTATAATAACATTAGTACTACTTTTATTTGAAAACAAAGTGGTTACTCTCTGAGAGTAGCAGTTTTACTCTACAAGAGTATCACTACTACTCACTATGAGTAGCAGTTTTACTGAGTTCACGTGTTGCATGTGTAACCCGTTTCAAAGGAGTGCATCTCAATATTATATGAACCGTATAACATCAAATCTTTAACAATTCAACCAAGAACTGTTCAATTGTGATGAAAGGACGGAAACAAGTTCTGCAAGGATGGCATCCGCTTCAAGAACTGGGTAAAAACTTGTTCCATCGTAGGCCTTAACTTAGGGTTGGAATCCACAATATCTTTCAATAATCAAACCATGCTTCCCCATGGGCACTTCAAGAGTTAGGACTCCAAAGCTATAAACATCACATTTTTCATTCACTTCCACAGTATAAGCAAGCAAAGTAAATCATACTCCCTCTGTTCCATAAGAAGAGTTCACTTTACTGTATTGTTTTAGTACAATAAAGTGGACTCTTCTAATAGACAGGAGAGAGTAGTAGTTAAGATAAATCTTCACTTTGATCCACGTGCAATCCAAAGAAACAAAGCTAAAAGTACATAAAATAAATTGATGGGAAATAATCATCACCTGGAACAGCATATCCAAACTTCCAACAAATGAAGTCCAAAAACATGAATCAGGGTTCAAGAGTCTTGCAGTGTCGAAATCACAAATTTGAGCCTGATTTTCTTAATCAAATAGAATGCTTGGCTGCGACAACGGAGGGAATTGGCTGTATGGATTATCACGTAGATTGTTCAACGTTCACTCTCCGAAGGAGGCTGAGGCAGCTACTTCCCTTGCTACCCTTGAACTGGCTGTGGATCGGGGTTGGGAGGCTACTCACTCATTGGCAATGCGGCGGCTATGGTGCTGGCGGTCAGGGACTACAACCACCCCTCGGTCGAGGCATGGAAGATGGTTCAAAAAGGGTTATAACGGGCACAAGGGTGCAGACATGTCAGAGTTTCTTTTGTATAGATAGGAGCAGGAAGATAATAGCCCACTTGTTAACCCAATATGGTCCTACAAGTCCTTGTCTGAAAAGCGGATGGTCTGATGCCCCGACCTTTATATCTCAATCGCTGTTAGACGATTTTTAGCATCAGTAATATAATTTCCTCCAATTTCCCATAAAAAAGCTTATGGTTAATTTAAGAGTAATAAAATCTTTCAAGGCCTTACTTAATTCGAAGTTGTTTATCCGTTCTGTTGATACTTGTTATTCTCAATAGATCTAGAATTGAGGTGAGCTAATTAATAAAGTAAATCTACGCAAAATTTGAGATGCAATTTTTCTGAAATACTAAAATAGGTAAAACAATACATAAATACTGGAATGAATTGAAAGGTTCATAAACAACAGAAAATTAAAAGACCACAGAGTTTTTTGAGTGGCAAAAAAGTTAAAGATGTTACAACTCAAGAGTTACAAGTTGTCCAATTTTAATCATAGCAAACATGCTCTGCAAATTAAGCCTTCGCCTCAAAAACTGATGCGAGACGTACATCATGGAAGGTCTCGACTGTGAATTTGGATCTATACATAACAGGGCCAGTTTTGCCGCCAACACCAATTTTTTAGGCACTTCTTTGTTGGTCGGGAAAGAAAGTCTTGGATCCAAAATGTCTTTCAATAATATGTCATTTTGAGTTGACAACGATGATGTTGAAAGCATTGAAAATACAAGATCACCCGGATGTTTTCCCATGAGTATTTCGAGAGTCAGGACTCCAAAACTATAAACATCACATTTCTCATTCACCTCCATGTTATAAGCAAGTTCTGCATTTTATGGAGTCAATCAGTCAAAGAGTCAAATCAAAGAGAGAGAAATTGAGCAATAATTGTTCAAAAGAAAGGTGAATTCACATTAGCAGAAGATTTAAAAGAATTGACAAACCTGGAGCAGCATATCCGTATGTCCCAGCAAAGGAAGTCAAAGTAGATGAATCCGGGCTTAAGAATCTTGCGCTGCCAAAGTCTGAAACATAAGCCTGATATTCAGAGTTGAACAAAATATTTTTGCTGGATATGTCTCGATGTACTATCGGAGGCGAACAATCATGATGCACATACGCCAATGCAGTGGCCACATCTTGAATAGTTGCTATCCTCTTCGTCCATTCCAAATTTGTTGATGTTTCATCATTGGTCAATACCTGAAGTAGGCTTTGTCCCTCTAAGAATTCGTAGACCAAGAATGTCTACAGAGAATGTGAACAGAATCCATAAAGCTTCACAATGTTGCGATGCTTTATTTTGGTCAGTGCACGTTCACTTGCAAAATTATTCCGTCTGCTCGATACTCCATCCTCCGTTCTATGAAGTTTTTAAACTGCAAAAACTTGGCCATTTGGTAGCTCAGCTCTATAAACACTTCCAAATCCTCCCTCCCCAACGCAGTGCTTTGATTCAAAATTTTCTGTGGCATCAATAATGTTCTCAAACACCATTTTCCCATCAAAGCTCCAAATAGAGACTACATTTTCATTTAACTCTCTTGGGTTACTTTTCACCATGCTTTGTTCGTGACATTCTAAGAATGAAAATTCCAATAACCCCAATCTAGAGAAACAAGGATCCTAGAATTGGAAGGACAATCAAGAAAATAATTCTTTTTCTAGACATCCTTTTACGGGTAATCTTCTTCCTCATTGGTACAGTGCACGGTTTCAATCCATCAATGCTGCCACACAAATCATTGTTGTTTCCTAAGGCATCAAATGGAGCTTTTTGAAAAGCTGTAATGTTCAGCAGAGGACCTTCTAGTTGATTGTATGATACATCAACAGAAACCAAAGAGAAACAATGGTCAAAGCTGGAGGGAATGGAGCCTGATATCCTATTATGAGACAAATTCATCACCTCAATGCTTTTCAGTTCACCTAGCTTGGATGGTATTGTGGATCCTAGCATATTATGGCTAAGGTCAAGCGTTGCAAGTAAAGCCATTTTTCCTATTTGAGAAGGAATATTCCCACTGAGTGAATTATGGCTTAAATTCAAATCCAACAACTGGAGACAATTACCTACTTGATTAGGAATTTCACCACTGAGATTGTTAGCTGACAAGCTAAGATTTAAAAGCTTAGACAGCTGACCAATTTCTGCCAGTATCCCCCCTGAAAGATTATTTTCATCCAATTTAAGCTCAAGAAGAAAGTTCAGCATGGCCAAGCCTTCTGGAATACTCCCTTCTAAGAAATTTGAAGATAGATGAACTTTTTACAATTGAGATGCCTCTCCAAGCTCAATTGGAATTTTTGCAGAAATCTTATTCTTGGATAACAGCAAGGTTGTCACATTTAGATATTCACCCCAATCCCAGGACAACTCTCCATAAAAGTTATTATCCATTAAGTTGAACAATTCCAAGCTAGGATATACTCCAAAGTCTTCAGATATGTTTCCAGATAGCTAATTACCTTGAAGATTGATCTTTTGTAAGCTACAACAATCTTTCAAGCCTTTTGGAATGGAGCCAATAAAGTTATTATAACTCATGCTGAACCAGTTTAATGATCTACCATTGCATACATTTTGTGGTAAATGACCAGTAAAGAAGTTGATACCCACTTCGAGAAATTCTAAATGTGTAATATTATTGAATTCGGAAGGAAAGGCACCACTTAGTTGGTTTTCAAAAAGATAAAGAGCAACTAGGTTTTTCAACTGTCCAATTGAATGAGGAATCTCATCCGTGAGATTGTTTTCTGACACTCCTAAAAGTATAAGAGATGTTAAGTTCCCAATTTCTTTTGGAATGGGTCCTGAGAGATTATTTTTTGAGAGATACAAATGAGTCAAATTTTGTAAATTTCCAATCGAAATGGGAATCTCACCGATGAGATAATTTTTTGATAAGGATAATTCTAGAAGAGATGTCAAACATCCAATTTCTTTTGGAATAGAACCAGTGAGTTCATTTTCATACAAATATAATGTGTTGAGATGAGTCAAATTTAAAATAGAGAAGGGAATAGGTCCCGAAAGCCTATTTTCTGTAAGGGCTAAAAATGTAAGATTAGCCAAGTTTCCAAGTGAATTAGGAATTGATGCCGCGAACTCATTATATCCTAAATCTATGACTGTAAGAGATCTGAGATAGCCAATTTCTGCAGGAATAGACGCACTCAAATAGTTATTGAAAAGGTTCAACACCAGAAGATTGGTCAGTTGGCCAATTTGAGTTGGAATTGCTCCACTGAAATTATTCGCAGGCAAGGAAAGAACAGCCAAACGAGAAAGACTCCAAATGCTGGCTAGAATACTCTCATAGAGTGCATTATCAGAAACGTCAAAGGAAGTAAGATGGGATAATGATGAGAAATTGAGATGACGAACTGTACCTTCAACGCCACAACTACTAATACAGATTTCGGATACCCTTCCGACCACCTTGTCACATCGAATTCCAAACCATCTGCTGCCACAAGGGTTGGAGGAAGGCCGCCAACTCGACAACAGTCTGGTTTGACTATGAAAGTCAAGACTAGCTTTCCATGCTAAAAGGGCTTTGGCTTCGATTTCAACATCTATAGAATCAGCTGCAGTGGCATGAACACGATGGTGCGATTCAGAAACAGCAATAAAAATGGCGATGCAAAAAAGGATGAAATAATTGTGCCGAGTGGTATAAAACTTGTTCAGGAGTAACATTTTGAGTAATATATATATATATATATTTTTTTTTTGCAGTACAACGAGTAAAGATTTTGTGAAGTCAAACCCATAACACATACAGTAATTTATAGACGTAAAAATTGCCTTATGTCTATTCAGTTAAATTAGTTAATCATCCATAGATAATAATTTAAAGTTAAAACCAAGACTTTCTCTCCAACAAACCAATTAATCAAACTACAGCAGCCCCTCTCTCCTTCCCTTTGTTCTCAAATCCTTGGATGAGGAAAGCAGTTTTTACTTTTTTCAAACCAATTAATGAAACTACAGCAGTCCCTCTCTCCCTCCCTTCGCTCTCAAATCCTCGGATGAGCAAAGCAGTTTTAATTTGTTTTAAAACAGTGGAAGGCGGCTTATAATGTTATACTGACAGTTAAATTATTTTTTAAAATTTTCACACTTGACTATCATTATCAAGACTGGTAGCCCTCTAATTAATTAAATGGCTCAGGCTTCAATTTCGACTTTTAATGGTACTATTTTGTGGGAATGATAATACCAACTGTAGATTATGTGTGGAATACTAATTTATAGGCACAAATTAATTGTCATGTTTAGTCGTGTACATAGTTTGCAAGATTAAACTTCCACGTAAATTAAATCTAGATATAAGATTGCGATTGATAGGATAGAATTGTAATATTTAATACTAATTGTTTATGTGTCAAACTATTAATAAATTCTAAAAATTATTCTTATAAATACTTTCTTAATTAATTTTTTTATTATCAACTAAAATCAGAATTAGAATTAATTTGATATTTTGATTCTGTACACCATTGTTACATCACCAGGAGCATCAACATTGATTAGACTAATTTTAATGGGTAAGATTTTGTGGAGCAGCCTCTGCTATTGACCAACAAATCTAAAAATGACAAGACTGTACGTTGACCAATTTCTGCTAGTATCTCTCACGAAAGGTTTTTTTCTTCTAGCTTAAGCTCAAGAAGTAAATCAGCTTGGCCAAACATGATGGGATACTATTCTTCTAAGGCCCTGTTTGGTATCAAAATTGGATCCAAACCTTGATTTAGATTGTAATTTTAAAATATTAAAATTGCATTGAGAATATAGAAAGGTATATTGAAAATGTAAAAATGTGTCTTGAAAATATAAAAATACTTATTGGGATTGATTAAAAATTATTATAAATAAAAATGAGATCCAAACCAAGGCTTGGATCACGTTTCCAGACAGGGGCGATGAATTCTTTGAAGTTGTGATGCCTCTCCAAGCTCATTGGAATTCTTCCATATATTTCATTATTGGGTAGCCTTAAACTTGTCAAATTCTTAAACTTATCCCAATCCCAAGACAATTTCCCATAGAATTTATTATTCATTAAGTTGACAGGAAAATTGCATTTTTTGTCCATCTTCTTTACTCTCGTTACATTTTTTGTCCCTCTTTTATGCAAACTCACACTTTTGGTCCCTTTTCTTTCACTGTTTAGGATTTTTGGCTCCTCTTACCAGTTGACCTATGAAGTCAACGGTAATTTGAACTGTTTTGAAAAAGTTATAAAATTTTTGGGCTAAATAATAATTGCTCAAATATTTAAAGGTTTGGATTTTCGTAATTTACAAAGAATGGTCTAAATTCCCCCAAGAAGAATCGTTGTTGTTGTATAAATTAAGAACAAGCGTAAGTAACTATTTTAAGACTTTTAAAGGGTTTAATTTTTCATAATTTACTAAAGAAGGATTGTAATTTTTTAAAAATTTCATTCTGACATCAAATGACTGATAAGTGGACCAAAAATGTCAAAATGTGAAAGAAGAGGGACCAGAAGTGTAACGAGGGTAAATAAGAGGAACAAAAAGTGCGATTTTCCCTTAAGTTGATGGCTATCAAGTTACGATACACTCATGGGCGGATCCAAGGGGGAGGGGGGGGGGGGTGGTGGTGAGGTAGTCCTCGGACTCCTCCAACCCCCTCCCCCACCCTTATTAGTAGTGTATTTTTTAGTGGTAAAACAAAATTTATAAATGTATTTTAATCTAAAAAAAAAGAAAATGTTCATATGTTGACCCCCTCAAAAATTTTGTTCTAGATTCGCCACTCGATACACTCCAAAATCTTCAGATATCGATCACTTGTAAGCCAGAACAATTTTTCAAGCATTTTGGCACAGAACCAGGAAGTTGTTGCTTATCTCTAGATTCTGTAAATATGTAATATTATTGAATTCCATGGGAAGGACACCACTTAGTTGGTTATAAAAAAGAAGACGGTTGATGCGATCTGGTCTAGCCCAATACGATATTCGAATAAAAAATTCATTGAGTTTTGAGCTGAATTGTTTACATGCAATTAAAGGTGAAGAAATTAAGCCAAAGATCCGTCCAAATGGATGATGAATTTCACTCAAATGCTTGGATTAAGGAGGAGCCAGATACAAGATAAGATGAATTGCTGGAAATTAATTGCTCAATTTGGAAGAGTCCCAAGGCGTTAGAAAATTTCAATACAAAACATTCCCTCAAGGAAGATCAGTTTTCTTTAATTGTTGACAAGTCTCACAAGGCTTAATTGCTGATCAGATATGAAGGGTTATCAAAAAGCCAAAATTCAATGCATTTGAAGACATGAATTTGGAAGGATAAAATGCAGCCAACAATCCTTTATAATTCTACAAAGGTACACGCACAAAGCAACCCAAAAGCTGGACAAAATCCATTCAACCAATTGCATGGACTTCAATAAATTTAAGGCCGAACCTGATCAAATTCCAAGGAGTACCTAGAGTTCATATTTCGGCTATACAAATTTATGGAGTGAATCTGATTTAATTCAAGGCAAAAGCATCATTTTATTTTATTTCTAGAATAGTCTTTTCTAGCCTATAGAAAGGCACTGATAGGGCTTTGTCGTACCTCACGAAACACAATAAAAACACTACTTTTAACCTGCAATAGTATACTAGTTAAAAGTAGCAGTAGCACAGTAGAAGACATGATCGATCCACAAGAACAGTTAATTTCAATTTCTTATTCTACTTAATGTTTTGTAACTAGTTTTGACTAGTAGTCACATTTGTGCATCTTAAGAGACCTTGACAGAGATGATTAAATTGCAGAACTAAAGCAAATAAATTAACTACTAAGTGTATCAATTATAGAGAAAGTACTTCGATATTATGTAATCCATGCACCTTCATCACATGCATATAATCACACACACTTTAAGTTGTCTAATTATCCTATATCAGTTAGTTATAGATTACCGTGGTTTCCTCTGACATAACCCAATTTCTCCTTAACTTCTCGGTAATCCCCGTGAATCCCCTGCAAACAAGATTACTTCTCTAACTAATTCAATTCACAGGTCGTGAGTTCCCAACAGACACCTATTTAACCAATTAGCAGCATTACGAATTAGAGAAACCCAACTCTAATAACATCCTATCATCATAAATAAAGCACTACTACAAAATGAAGCTACTGAAACACAGTAAAAGTGCTGTTTTAGGCCTAGTTTTTGTTTCAATAGACCTAAGGAAACACATTTGCAAGTATTGCATTATGTCCCCTTTCCTTAGATCTAAGGCAACACTTTTTGTATCTAACGCAACACTTTGACAAAGTATTTCTATAGCTATGGAAACACTTTTGTTTAGGCAACATATTTTTCTCACCTACTGCAGCACATTTTAGTATGTTACATTTGATCAAATGCAACACTATTTTGTACATATGCAACACATTTATTTATATTTGATTTTTAAAAAAGGAAACATTTATGTACCTAAGGCAACACTTTTCTGTCACAATAGTATGAATATATATATATATATATATATTATATAGTTGCTCATTAATTATCACCCAATCAAACACACTTTTATTACTTAGACAATCCAAATAATAATTGTATTACAAAAGGATTTAGTTCGAAATACAAAAATAATTAATGAAATAAGTGCACACTATATACCCTAAAGGAATTAACAAAATTTAACCAAACTAAGGGCACATTCTAAAACTACAACTAGGAAAAGTATCAACATTTATATTGTAAGCTAGCATGACAACTTCATGAATATCCTCATAGGCATTCGTACACATAGCACTAAGCGCAGTTGGCCAAAAGTGTAATAATTTCCTGCAACACATGAAAAAAAAAAAGCATAATATGATTATTTGGACAAACTGAATATGTGAGTGCTGACACAACAAAAAAAACTAAAACAAAGGTCAAGATCTAATCTGGCTACAAGCCTTGAGTGAATGTACACACGAACAATGTTCAGATATATGAACTAAATTAATAATGAGCCTATTTCAAACTCCCTTCATACTGATGAGAGGAAGTTTCCCATAACGAAATTTTAAAAAAATGACAAACCTCATAAATTTTCCGGGTGAGAAAGGGTGCAGTTTCTGTTCGCTTTTTCAGTACAACGACTTCAACAGTTTTGGACTGTGTACTCCCAACCAGAATCCTATGTTAATCTCCCAACCAGAATCTTTTGAAAGCATAGTATCTTTATGAGCTGGAGACTCTGATGAGCCCAGATTTGCGACAGATCCTCTATGGAAAGAGCATACTAATAGAAGAATCAACCATGAAAGTTCAAAGAATATTGGTTGTTGAGCTAATTTACTCCATTGATATTGTCAGGCAAGAAAGAGTGGGAATGTACTCACTAGCTAACTAAATATAGTTAATCTCCTACCCCAGGCCCACATTTTCTGTTATGCCAAATTTCCATATTCATGGCCAGATCAGCAAAATTGGTGCTATTCTATGAGCTGAGCTTAATTTTCACCCCACTCAAACTCGAAGTGTTAATGTGAGAGATGCAGAAAACTAATCATGTAAATTTGGCATACAATTTTTGTCAGACTTTGTAATTGTTTCACACAACTTCTCTAACTACTGAGAACATTACGAAAGGACAATATATTTTTATCTACAAAATTCAGAGCTAAAACAGGATCACATATAGTGACTAGCCAATAGAAAACTACAACAATATTGGAAACTGTCAAGATTAGATGCCTCACCCAAAATAATGTAGACTGATAAAATCCTTATCATCTCCTGTGGATACTACAGGTTTCACTTTCACCACATCTTCAAACGAACTGCTCATATAGGGAGTAGCAATGAAATCCAATTACATTGGCAAAAGTAGTGATCACATTCATTGTTGAATAAATCATACGGACTTTCATAACTTTAAAAAAAAGAAGAAAAATAAGTCAAGCCTAAAGAAAAACATACTCACATGAATGATCCAAGTTGGGAAGCTGTATATGCAACTTGCCTAAGAAGATCAGCCCTCAATCCCTGCATATATAGAAAATGACATCAAACGAAAGGAGCAAAAGCTCCACCAGTAACTACCATTTAGAGCTCCTTCCGATACCACATAATACTTTACCGAACCTGACTACAAACAAAATGATCAAGTTACCATAAATTTTCTGCAAGAAATACTCTTTACAAACATTCAATTTCAAGGACAGAGAGATGCTAGCTGCAAAAAGTGCAGAGATTAATCCAAAGTAACAATCAGACAAGACCTAGGCAATTCTACTGATACACAATATTACAGAAGTTGTATAATTGATATTCAACACCCACAATATTCATCCATAGTCACTGAATATATAACTAAAAATATAATCAGACAGCAACAAAAACCAAATTTTAATAGCAAGAAATGGAAAAAAGGAAAAAAAAAAAAAAATCGATAACAGATTGGTGAATAAAAAGCGTATTTCTAATCACATTTCTCCACACATTTTTCATACATTTCTTTCTCAGTAATAATTTTGTTCCACAATCCAAAAGTTGTAATTGTGACTGCAGTACTTCAATGAGACACTAAGTAATTTCAAGAAACACACTCTTCATAGTAGTAATGTAGGAAAAGGCAAAGACTTTACATCCCCAATTCTAGACATGTACTCAAAACCCAAGTCCACAATACGCAAAGAGCTAATAACTAACACCAATCTAACAGCAGAAGAGTCACAACACCAAGAAAGATTGTTTTAGCATCAGAGTAATTTGACATCAGAATAGCAATCTACAATTTCATCATACATGAAAGGGTAGATTCTTTCTACACTGAAACAACACTTCAAAAAATAAAATTCTTCACTACAGAACCACATCACCATCACAGACTATTCAAAATAGAAGGGCAATATTACCCACGATTAGGAACACATTTAAAGCATACTGGATTTCCCCATCTTAAAACCCCTAATATTAAGTTGTAAGACTTGGGCAAAATCCCAAAATTTGTGTTCACTCACTGAAACAAAAGAAAAGCTAATAACTCAGTACAACAATAGGAAATTTGGAATAAGTTTACATATGACACCGGAACAAATTTTGCGGAGCAACCCATGTGTGTGCGGCTCATGATGTGTGTGGGGGGGGGGGGGGGGGGGGGGGGTGTGTTGGTGGTGACCGAGAGGACTCTGGTGATCGACCGAGGTAAGGATTGAGTTCTTGAGAGACAAGACCATGGCTGTTGGAGCAGATCAAAATGGAGACACGCCAGATTCAGAAATTTCAACATAAATAAGATAAATAAAAAAAGAAATCAAAATCAAGAGATGAAACTGAAGAGGACTTCCGCACAAAAATTTTAATAAAAGCAGGAATTAAAAACTGTAAAGAAAATGGATGAAATATGGATAGATATGCGATACTGAGCCTACGGTTTAAAGGCAGCGGTCAGAAAACGCCGTATTGGGGTCTCAACCATCGATTAAAGTGGCGATTCTGGATCCTTGCCGTAGGTCGTCAAGCTCTAAGGAGGGAAAAGGTCGAAGCTGTAGTCGCATCTTTGTTCCTTATATCCTCCTTAATCCCTTTTCCTCCCAAATTGAACTCCCAAAATTTTTGTCTTATGAAGGGAAAACAGAACCCTAAAGTCCCATGGAACAACAACTCCAACACAAGAAGAAAAAAGGAAGGAATTTCTTCAGTTTGGAGGTATGGCCAAAAATCAAAAAAGGGAGGGGAGAGTGAAATTACCCACTAGAGAGTTAGGGCAAAACCAAGGAGCGGCTGTGTCTGATTTTGTTCCTTATTAGTTTTCCTTTTCTTTCTTTTCTCTTTTTTCTTTCCGCATGCACAAAACTTTCTCTTGAAAAAGTTCAGCCAATTTTGTCCCGCCTAATTTTTGGGTATGAGAAACACTTTTTGACAAGTGTCTCAAGCTTTCTCCAAAATTTCTTCTATTGTAACATTTTCTACAAGTGTTTCCCCTAATGTGTTTCAATAGCTTCATTTGTAGTAGTGAAGGAATTACTACCCAATTAACCAGTACCACAGCGTAGAAGGTTCTGCCACTCACAGGCTCTACCCGATTAAACTAAGGTGATCAAACTTAATAAAATCTTGACAATTAGACTTATAAACACCGGTCAATTTAAGAACATAGCAACTAGACTTAGTTTAATCACAGGTTTCATATATGCATAGATTATAGCTTCAATACATGATACCAGAATAATAAATTTAGCTACTCATAACTTTGTAAACAAACCACTTAAGTATGCCATAGAAATTAAAATGCAAAGTAACGTTACTCTAGGACAAAAGTCGCGAATCTTGACAACCTCCTGCTTGGCCAATTTGTAGCTGCGCAGTCGACAATTCCAAACCAGCGAGCAAACTCTGAACAAAACTTTAATTGTATCAAGACGAAAACTTAAACTAAAACTAAGCGTAGCAACTGCTTAAAATCAGTGGAACAAAAGTGGCAGCGTACAAGCGTGCCTTAATATCCAGAGTTCCTATTTATAGGACTTATAAAATTCTAGTAACTTGGAATAAAATCTATCTCCTAATCAGTTAGGGAGATCTATCAATCAGATCTTTGATTGGAAAGAGAATCCTTCTTGCACATGGAGTCTTCTTTACGTGGTACTTCTGACTTTCCTCTTTATTCTCTTCTCCAACTTGGTATTTGGTTCCATCTTTAATACTTCTTCCATACTGAATTAATTTCTGTTTCTTGGTTGATCCATTCGGCAACAAGCTTCGCTGGATTTCTTTCCTTCTTGGTCCAGAATACGTGTGGATCCTTGGATGGTAATTTATTCTCTCCAAATCCTCTGCTTTTGGACTTTTACTTTTCAACTGGGCTGTTCTCCAAATCTGCACATAAACACTCAAAACTTGGGCAAAAGCCCATGAGAACTGCCAACAAGACTCTAAAATATTCAGGATAATAATGGCGGATCGAGCACTCTTGTAATCATTTTAAGATAACCTGATGAAATGTGATTAGTGAGTTTTTAAACTCTTAGTTCTTTTTAGAACTTTTCGAACTTATCAAGACTTCATCTTGTGGCGTTAAAAAATTTATCGAACAATCTTGGTGAGTTGTTCGTGGTGTTTCTATACCGAGGTTCTCAACATTACACACTCGTAGGTTGAGGTTTCTGTACTGAGGTTCCGTTTTGTCCATTTGTTGGTGGGTCGAGGTTTCACTAAACCAACGGCGTAACTCTTAAAACAGTCATTTTAATTATGTTTTAGGCCATCCCTGGGCTGGATCACATGAAAGGTGAACTAGCTTTTTCAACTTTTCAATCTCTGAAGGGATGGGTCTTGAAAGATTATTTTGGGCAAGACCCAATTTCGTCAAATTTGTCAAATTTCCAATTGAATGGGTAATATCATCTGTGAGACGATTTTCTGACAAGTTTAATTCTACAAGAGATGTAAGATAGCCAATTTCTTTTGGAATAGGACCAGAGAGTTAATTTGTATACAAATATAATTGGTTGAGATTGGTCAAGTTTAAAATAGACAGGGAATCCTGAAAGCCTATGTTGAAAGGGCTAAAAATGTTAGATTCGCTAAGCTTCCAATAGATTTAATTATTGATCTAGCGAACTCATTATTTGCTAAATCTAAACTTGTAAGAGATATGAGATAGCCGATTTCTTGAGGGATAGAGCCACTAAAAGAAGTACTCCCTCCGTTCCCAAATAGGTGGCCATTATAGAAATTTGTTTTGTTCTGAAATAAATGTCCCTTTACACATTTCAAGACAAAAAATTAAAATAGTTTCAATATTACCCCTTAATTAATTGATTTTATTTAATGATATTATTTTAAGTGCACAGACACTGCACACATTCCCATTTGAAATGTAGTCAAATAAGAAAACTTAAATAGTGGTAAAAAAAAGAATTCATCCATCTCCTTGATTTGTGTGTTTTTTCTATAATGATCACTTATTTGAGAACGGAGGGAGTATTAAATAGTTCAACTCCTTAAGATTGGTCAGTTTTCCGATTTAAGTTGGAATTTTTCAAGTGAAATCATTTCAGGCGTAGGTTGAGGAAACCTATGTAGGTCTCCAGTGTAGGTTGTGCTGTAGCCGGCGTAGGTTTCCTTAACCTGCGCCCGGCTTAGGCATAGGTTCACGCAACTTGCGCCTAAGCCAAGTGCAAGTTGATGTAACCTGCGCCTGGCTTTGGCGCACGTTTCTCTCTATTTTTATTTTTCTTTTTTTAATATTCTTCAAGCCAACACCTTCCTTAAGTGTTTAAAGGGTATTTACTTTTTTCCAGTCACTAAATTTTAAAACGGTTACTAGTAAAATAGTTACTACATTTAATAATTTCCTAAAATTTTAAGTAGGTTAGAGGATGCTACACTTTGCAAATGCACGTCCCAATCACACAGGACCTCGTTGTTTTACGCCTGGAAGCTGTTCGACCTAATGACTCACCAACCGCAACTGCTGCAAACCTGGAACATATGTCTCACATAACCTTGTTACCAGATTGAAACGTTAGGGAACTGAACCCAATGTCTCCAACAACCATTGGAACAACCCCACAGCTCTCGGACAATAATAATGCACTAATCAATACTCTGCCTCCTTCAACCCCATCTTCAGAAACAATCCAATCCACGATGAAACGCGTTGCAGAAGAAGTTAGTAAAATAGCTACCACACCTATGTTGTCTGATGTAGTACGAGGAGCACTTGAAATGACTCAACATAATTCTTGAAACGAATTTCACTCCCGGTACCTAAATTTGAGCCCTTACTTACGAATTTCACTCATGTTGAAGTACATAGGATGCCTACAGATACTCTATCTCATAATTCACATGCCGAAGAAGCCGTACATTCCAATTAAATCATCTGTGTCACACTCACCAAATGACCTTAATGACGACAACCAAGAAGATGAGAGGGAGGCAGCTCATGGCCCCTGGGAAAAATGAAACAAACAATCGGGTGTCGAAAGATGGCTGCAGAGTTCACTTTTCCATGGTAAAAAAAGGAAAAGTTCAATTTAACATTTCAAATAACATAATCATAATTATTGATACAACTCCTGGTATTGGTACCATAAATCCTCTCTGTTTTGGCATAAAGGTAAAAGATTTCAACTTTTATTTTCACAAAAGAAGAAGTTGCCCTTTTAACTTTTTTTATCGCTCAATGTCTTGGTGAAACATTAAAACTAAACCTCATCTCACCATTGACAAAATACATAAAACAACATAAATACTAAAATCAATGGAAAGATTTCAGTACAACATGAAATCAATTGAAAGATGTCACAACTGAAGAGTTAGCAGTTGTTCAATTGTGATGGTATGAAGCGTGCTCTGCAGATTGGGTCTTTTCTTGGTAAACTGTTGAGAGACATGCAGCATGGTTGGCCTCAATTGTGGATTTGGATCCACACATAACAAGGCCAATTTAGCCACCAGCAGCATTTTTTCTTCTACTTCCTTATTAGTTGGTAAAGGAAGTCTTGGATCCAAAATATCTTTCAATAACATCTCGTTATGAGTTGTAGATCGAGCTGATGGTATTGTTGACAACATTGCCAATATGAAATCACCTGGATGTTTTCCCATGAGGATTTCCAGAGTTAGGACTCCGAAGCTGTAAACATCACATTTTTCATTCACTACCCAGGTATAAGCAAGTTGTGCATTTAATGGAATCAAATGGTCAAGAGAGACACATAAAAGTAAGAGAGACACATAAAAGGCAAAAATTTTGAGTATTAATTGTTCACAATTGCCTAAGATATTAAAAGAATTGACATACCTGGAGCAGCATACCCGTATGTCCCAGCAAAAGAAGTCCAATTAGATGAATCAGGGCTTAAGAATCTTGCGCTACCGAAGTCAGAAATGTAAGCCTGATATTCTGAACTGAACAAAATATTTTTGCTAGATATGTCTCGATGGATTATCGGAGGCGAACAATCGTGATGCATATATGCTAATGCAGCAGCCACATCTTGAATGGTGGTTATCCTCTTCATCCATTCCAACTTTGTGGATGTGTCATTATTGCACAAAACCTTGACGAGACTTTCCCCCTCCAGTAATTCATAGACCAAGTATATGTGCCGAGCACGTGAGCAGAATCCATAAAGCTTCACAATGCTGCGATGCCTTATTGTTGTCAAAGCACGTATTTCGTTTGCAAAACTGTTCAGATTGCTCAATACTCCATCCTCTGTACTATGAAGTTTCTTAACTGCAAAAACTTGGCCATTTGGTAACTCAGCTCTAAAAACACATCCGAATCCTCCTTCTCCAATGCAGTGCTTTGGGTCAAAATTTTCTGTGGCTTCAACAATGTTCTCATACACCATTTTCCCATCAAAGCTCCAAATAGAGAATACATCTTCATTCAATTCACTTAGGTTACTTTCTTCTTGTTGTTTTATGCTTGACCTTCTACGACGAATAAGAATTCCAACAACCCCAATCAAGAGAAAAAAGGTTCCCAAAATTGGAAGGACAACTGATAAGATAATTCTTTTGCTAGTCATCCTTTTATTACTCGTTCTCTTTCTCACTGAATTAGTGCAGGGTCTCAAACCAACAATAGCACCACATAAATCTTTATTATTCCATAACGCAAGGTATGGAGCTTTTTTGAATGCCTTAATGTCAGGTAGAGGACCTTCCAATTGATTGTAGGATATATCAACAGAAATCAAACTTAGGCAACCATCAAAGCTGGATGGAATGGAACCAGATAGGTTATTATGGGAAAGATTCATCTTCTCAATACTCTTCAACTCACCTAGCTCTGGTGGAATTTGGTTTGCTAGCAAATTCTTATTAAGATCAAGGGTTGAAAGTGTGGCCATTTTTCCCATTGGAGATGGAATACTCCCACTAAGTGCATTTTGGCTCAAATTCAAATCCAATAACTCCCCATAATTGCAGATTTGGTCAGGAATTGAACCAGTGAGATTGTTGGAAGACAATCTTAGATTTAAAAGTTTAGACAATTGACCAATTTCTGCTGGTATTTCTCCTGAAAGCTTATTTCCATCCAACTTGAGCTCAAGAAGTAGATTCAGCTTGCCCAAGCTTGCTGGAATACTCCCTTCCAAAATATTTGAAGAGAGATGAATTTTTCGCAATTGAGATGCCTCTCCAAGCCCACTTGGAATTCTTCCAGAAATTTGGTTATTGGATAGTATCAAGCTCGTCAAGTTTACAAATTTATCCAAATCCCAAGACAACTCTCCAAAGAATTTATTATCCATTAAGTTGATTGCTACCAAACTAGGATAAGTTCCAAAATCTTCTGAAATGTTTCCTGATAGTTGATTTCCTTGAGCATAGACATATTGTAAGCTAGAACAATTCCTAATACTTGTTGGCATGGTGCCGCTAAAATTGTTAAAATTGACATAGATATGATCCAGTAACCCACCAAGGCAGATATTTTGTGGCAAATGACCAGTAAAGGAGTTGTTACATAGGTGCAAAAATCGTAAATGTGTAATATTGTTTAATTCTACAGGAAGGACACCAGTTAGCTGATTGTCAAAAAGACGGAGTTCCTCTAGCTTTTTGAGCTTTCCTATCTCTGGCGGGATAGTCCCAGATAAATTATTCACCTGAAATACTAATTCTTTTAGATCTGTCAAGTTCCCAACCGAAGAAGGAATATGACCCCAAAAATTGTTTGCATTAAGGTACAAAAATGATAAATTCCTCATATTCCCAATGGATTGGGGAATCTCGCCTGAGAGACGGTTATCTGACAGGTCTAAAAGAAAAACAGATGTTAGATACTCCATTCCATTTGGTAACGGGCCAGAGAGTTGGTTTCCATACAATGATAGGATGTTGAGTTTGGTCAAATTTACAATTGATGAGGGAATGGGTCCTGAAATTGGCCTATTCGCTGAAAGGAATAACTCTTTGAGGCTAGTTAAGTTCCCAATAGAGCTAGGAATTGATGCACTGAACTCATTATATCTGATATCTATCCATATAAGAGATGTAAGATACCCGATTTCTTGAGGGATAGAGCCATGGAGAGAATTAGTATAAAGGCTCAACTCTTTAAGATTGGTCAATTGCCCAATTTCACTTGGAATTACACCAGTGAAACTATTATAAGGCAACAAAAGAATAGTCAAATTAGAAAGAACAGTAATGTTGGGTGGAATGGTCCCGTAGAATGCATTATCAGTAAGGTCAAGGGAAGTAAGATGAGATAATGATGAGAAATTCAGATCATGGAGTGTACCTTTAACGCCAGAACTAGTAATACTGATTTCGGATATCCTTTCCACCTTGTTACATTGAATTCCAAACCATTTGTCGGGGCAAGGGTTGGAAGAAGGCTGCCAACTCGACAACGTTGCTGTTTGACTATCAAAGTCAAGACTAGCTTTCCATGCTAAAAGGGCTTCAACTTCAGCTTCGAGTTCAACATCTAATGTTGTTGCTTCAGAAACAGCCATGGCGATGCAAAGAAGCATCAAATAATGCAGAGGGGCAGAGTACTTGTTCTGGAGCATTATTTTTGCAGTAGCTGGAATCGATATGTCTATATCTTCAAGTAGAATTAGTGAATATTTAAGTGTAAGTTTTTGTGGAGACATGAAAGGATACCCATCAATCATTCATGGAATAATTTTTTGGCCTAAATTATTGCATTGCTTAGCCGCCTGTATCCTACTCCAAAAGTTTAACCTGTTGTCTGGCAGTTAGTTTTAATTGACAAATATTCAAGAAATTATTTAGTGTATCTCATGCACCACGTAGGATAATGCAGCTAAATATAATTGAGGAATAAGTACTATTTTTTTGGCAAATGATGAATATGTAGGGGGCAGAAATAAAAATTAATACTCTCCGTTTCACTTAAAAAGTCCACTTTGTATTACTAAAACCATTAATACATGTAAAGTAGACTCATTGAATAAGACAGAGAAAGTACTAGTTACTATTTTATTATTTTTTGATTGTACTATTTTTAAATATGCAATTGATACACTCAAAAATTTTCCCAAAAAGCCAATGAAAGAAATACTCTGATTTTGTGAAAAAATCAATTAATAAAAGTAGTAAATTAGTAGGGAGCTGACTTAGCTGGAAGATCTTCTTTAGATTGATTCTTGCAATTATGCATGCATAATGACGATTGATTAAAAATTTGATAATATAGTTATATTGTTGCATTTAATTAATATTTTGTGATAATCAATCTATACATCAACATTAACTAACCACTATTAGACAATTTAAGTAGTGAATGTTTCAGTTGAATAAAAATTTCATTTTCCTAATTATTTATTTAATGAAAGTTGTGTCTTTATTGTAACACTTGCATTAAATATTTCACCTCTTTTATTTTCTTGACTACGATATCCTACCAAATTTTCTTTTCTTTTTTTTCTTTTTTGCCCTTGTGGTGAAAAAGTGTAGGTTTTCTTTTGACAAGAAAAAAGGTCCTCTATACACCAATGCAAATCTTTTTTTCATTTTTTTTTTTTTGGCTGAAATGTAACCGGTTACCGGTGTATGGGTTTTCTTCGATGCCGCTTTTCACCCGGGCATGCATTGTGCAGCCGTTGGTATCTCCGGCATGTGATGTGGATGGGAAGTAGTTGGGCTAGCCTGGAAGATTTTTACTGTTTTTTCCCCGGCTAAGGCGGAAGCGGCTGCCGTCCTCGCGGCTATCGAGCTCTTATCGGCCAGGGGATGGGAGCCTTGCTCTCTTGTTTGAGATGCCTCTCATAAGTGATCCTATGTATGTACAAGGGTTGGGGGAAGCATCCTCAGCTTCTCGTCTTCAGCCGATGGTTACACAGCTTTCGGCTGGGATTGAGTCCGAGAACACAGTGGTATCCTGGGGGTAGATAGGGGGAGGAATGTGGTGGCCAACCTGTTGTCCATTTTGGCTCAAGAAGCCCACACGGGGAATATCACTGGCATGCACTCTGACTCAAGATTTTGTATTTTAATCGTTATTGGACAAATTGCAATGACATTAATGAGATTACTTCCGTTTTGTGTAAAAAAAGAAATTTAGTGTTTCATGCCATTTTGCCAATTGTATTAATTAAATCGGGAATACGTCAACATTGACTAATCACCATTAGACAATTTTGTTAGCCAATTTTTTAATATAATGAAAAGATGCCTTTATTATGCACTCGCATCAAATAACTTGCTGTCCGGCCTCTAATCACCTAATTGGTTTTTTTTATGTGGATTCATTTGTTTTCTTAATATTTATGTTATTTTTATATAATTGTGATATATCAACAACTATACTGGATATATCATGGTCTGATGTTCTTCAAGCCACTTTAGTGGGTTCCGGATTAAGGATGCAAACCGCCCCTGTGCCAAAACTGAAATTTTGAGACCTATTCTAACTAAGCACTCTGTAAATAGGCACTAGACAACTACAAAAAGTTGACTCGCCACTGCCCGTGATGTTGTTTACAACCAATTGCATTTGGCCTACCTTTAGCTTTTGTTTTCCATGTAAATTTTTGGTTTTCGCTTTTTATTTTTGCTGTTTTTCGGATTAAAATAAAACTAGGAGTCGATCCCATCTTTTAATTAAAAAAAAAAAATTTCAGACCCAAATGTAATTAAAAAATCAAGCAAAACAAGGAATCAAGCATTCAGCCTTTTACAGCCGGTGTTACCAGCCTCACGGCTCTCTTTTATGTTTTATTTCTTAAGCCTTTCTCGGCTTTTTCGTTTTCTTTCTCATGCCTATAAATCTCTCTTGTACTAAAATATATATTCTTAAGTTCATAAATTTACCCCAAATCAACTAGAACCCAAATACCAAATCTTCCTCATAAACTAATTTCATAAAGTAAATTGAAAACAACTAAAAATAACAAATCTAACTACGTATAAATATAATTTTCCCATTCAAATTTGGTTTAATTTCTAACATCTAACATTGCATTGGGTCAAAAACAGCTAAAACTTTCCCTAATATTTTCATTTTATTTTTAAAATGATATAATATAAAGAAAAAGTTCAAATATAGAACCTCAAGCAAGAAGCATGTTCGCACTTAATTGGTAAGAATTTTCCTATCTAAATTCTAACATCTTACCAAAAAATATAAGTACGCAAGTGTCATTTTACTATGCTAATTTTCTCATAAAGGTTAAAGGTATCAATAAAAATAAAAATATATCTCCATATATTTAGATCCTTCGGTGTCTTGCTAAAATATTGAAACAAATGATCTAAAATATATACCATTACTAAAATGATCTAAAACAACACATAAATGTCAAATGCAATTGAAAGGTTTCAAAACAACAGGAAATCAATTGACAGAAGTTACAACTGAAGAGTCATCACTTGTTCAATTGTGATGGTATAAAGCATACTCTGCAGATTCAGTCTTTTCTTCATAAACTGATGAGAGACATATTTCATGGTCGGCCTCATTTGTGGATTTGAATCCACACATAACAAGGCCAATTTAGCCACCAGCACCATCTTTTCTATTAGTTGCTTATTAGTTGGCTAAGGAAGTCTTGGATCCAAAATCTCTTTCAATAACTTGTCATTTTCAGTTGTAAATTGAGTTGACGATGATGTTGGAGGCGTTGGAAACAAAATATCACCCGGATGTTTTCCCATGAGTATTTCCAGAGCTACAACTCCAAAACTATAAACGTCACATTTTTCATTTACCTCCATGATGTAAGCAAGTTCTGCAATTTATTGAATCAAATAGACATAAAACAAGTCACATTAAGAAAATTAAAATTTGTATATTAATTGCTCAAAATAAAGTGAAATCACATTAGCATATCGAAGATGTTAAAACAAGTGACATACCTGGAGCAGCGTACCCGTATGTCCCAGCAAAGGAAGTCCAATTAGATGAATCAGGGCTTAAGAATCTTTCGATACCAAAGTCAGAAATGTAACCTGATATTCAGAACTAAACAAAATATTCTTGCTAGATATGTCTCGATGGATTATTGGAGGCAAAAAATCATGATGCATATATGCTAATGCAGCAGCCACATCTTGAATGGTGGTTATCCTCTTCATCCATTCCAACTTTGTGGATGTGTCATCATTGTTCAACACCTTGACTAGACTTTCCCCCTCCAAGAATTCATAGAACAAGAATGTATGCAAAGTATGTGAACAGAATCCATAAAGCTTCACAATGTTGCGATGCCTTATTGTTTTAAAGCGCGTATTTCAGTTGCAAAACTGTTCAGTTTGCTCAATGCTCCATCCTCTGTACTGTGAAGTTTTTTAACTGCAAAAACTTGGCCATTTGGTAACTCAGATTTAAAAACACTTCCAAATCCTCCCTCTCCAATGCAGTGCTTCGTGTCAAAATTTTTCATTTCATCAATAATGTTCTCATACACCATTTTCCCATCAAAGCTCCAAATAGAGAATACATCCCCATTTAATTCACTTGGGTTACTTTCTTCTTTTTTTGTGCTTGACCTTCCACGAATAATAATTCCAACAACCACAATCAAGAGAAACAAGGTTACAAAAATTGGAAGGACAACTAATAAGATAATTCTTTTGCTAGTCATCCTTTTACTTTTCATCATCTTTCTCACTGATTTAGGGGAAGGTTTGAAACCAGCAATGTCACCACATAAATCTTTGTTGTTCCGTACGGCAAGGTATGGAGCTCTTTGAAATGCCTTAAAATCGGGTAGAGGACCTTCCAATTGATTGTACGATAGATCAACAAAAATTAAACTTAAGCAACCATCAAAGCTGGATGGTATGGAACCAGATAGGTTATTATGAGAAAAATTCTTGTTCTCAATACTTTCAGCTCACCTAGCTCTTGGGGAATTTTATTTGCTAGGATATTTTGGCTAAGATCAAGCGTTTCAAGGGTAGCCATTTTTCCCATTTTAGAAGGAATATTCCCGCTAAGGGCATTTTGGCTCAAATTCAAATCCAATAATTGTACACAATTATAGATTTGTTCAGGAATTGAACCAGTGAGATTGTTGGAAGACAAACTTTGGTTTAAAAGTTTAGACATTTGACCAATTCTGCTGGTATCTCCCCTGAAAGGTTATTTCCATCCAACTTAAGCTCAAGAAGTAAACTCAGCTTGGCCAAGCTAGTTGGAATACTCCCTTCCAAGAGATTTGAAGAGAGATGAATTCTTTGCAATTGAGATGCCTCTCCAAGCCCACTTGGAATTCTTCCAGAAATTTGATTATTGATACTACGTCAAGTTTACAAATTTATCCAAATCCCAAGACAACTCTCCGAAGAATTTATTATCTATTAAGTTGATTGCTACCAAACTAGGATAGGTTCCAAAATCTTCTGAAACCTTTCCTGATAGTTGATTTCCTTGGGCATAGACATATTGTAAGCTATAACAATTACTAATGCTTGGCTTGATGCCGCTAAAATTGTTAAAATTGACATAGAGAAGCTCGAGTGACCCACCATTGCAAACATTTTGTGAAAAATGACCAGTAAAAGAGTTGTCACATAGGTGCAAAATTCGTAAATGTGTAATAATGTTTAACTCTATTGGTAGGACACCACTCAATTGATTGACAAAAAGACGAAGTTCCACTAGTTTTTCCAGCTTCCCTATCTCTGATGGGATACCCCCAGACAAATTATTCATTTGAAATACTAAGTCTCTTAGATTAGTCAAATTTCCGAAGGAAGAAGGAATAGGGCCCCCAAGATTCTTATGATTGAGGTACAAACCGGTTAAATTCCTCATATTCCCAATAGATTGGGGAATCTCGCCTTTGAGACGGTTAGAAGACAGGTCTACAACAGTAAGAGATGTAAGATACCCAATTTATTTTGGTAAAGGACCAGAGAGTTGGTTTTCAAACAACATCAGTGTGTCTAGTTTGGTCAATGATGAAGTTCGTATTGCCGGAGGGTTGGACTCGCTGGACCGGAAGCTAGCTGGGAGTCTACTCGGGCGGAAGGGCTTCAAATATCTGTCAAAATGAGGGAAACTGTCAAAGGATTCCGGGGTTGAGTCCCCAGAACAGTCTCTAACGGTCAAGTTAGGTAAGAGCAAGTTGAGAGTAAAAGCTTTAAATTAGAGAGAGAAAGAGAGCCCCTTTACCTTGGAGGTGTTCAATGTATTTATAGAGAATAGTTTTAGAGTGGTTGGAGGATCTCCCTAAAACAAAGGGGTGTCCCCCAACTGTTGCACTGTACTCTTCGAACAGTGTCGTAGGGCACTTTTCGTGCGTCATGAACAGTGCCGGAGGGTACTGTTGAGCATGGTGTTGTTCGTGCGTCATGAACAGTGCTAGAGGGTACTGTTGAGCATGGTATTCCTATAGGTCTGCAGTTCTCTCCTTGACCGGGGGGTCCACTGCATTATTATCCACTATTAAGCCCCCCAGGCTGGAGGCACCATGGGGCTTGACTTGTCATTTTGCCAAGGATGGTTGGACGGTGGCTGTGGCCTGGAAGTTGAATTAGTGGTTGAAGATTAATGTAATAAACTATTGAAGTAGAGTGTAGAAGAAGAAAGAGATTGTCGTTGGAAATCATGAGAAAATGTTCTATGAGTGCGTTAATGACAGGAGACGTTGCGAGTTTCGAGGCGACTCGTGTTTCAGCTTAATAATGTTGCGAATTAATGACGCTCGTTTCAGCTTACCTAGGCGACAACAATTTTCTTTTTAGGTTTTTCTTTAATGGGCGGGTGGTTCGTGAGTGTAAGGCCCATCCGCCTCCAATATAAATAAGGGGTGGTAACTTTGTGAAAATCACTTTTCACCTTTTGACTCTCTCTCCAAGTTTTTAGTTGCGAATTTCTAGTGAGAGAGTCTCTGGTTTTTGCTTGTTTTAGGTGTTTCAAAATTTCTTCTTTTCATTATTTCCTTGGTTGATGGTTTGGTTTTCAAGTATGGGCGGACAGTAGTTTTGAGTCGCGCAGTGGGTGGACGGTAGCTTGTGTCGGAGGGTTCTTGTTTTCAGGTATTTTGTGTTTTTCGTTTTTCCTTCCGTGTTATTTTTTCGTTTATCTGTTTTGTTATTTAAGCCTTTTATTCATTTTGTGTATCTTCCGTATATTCTTGTGTTTGTTATGCAGACCTTTAATTTAGTTCTAATTTTTGGTTTGAACCGGATGGGTAAGGCCTATGCTATAGGAAAGGGTACGGGTATGGAACATTATAGGTCTAACTTTGGTCCTAAACAGTTGGCCTTTTTTAGGGACAGGTTTAAACTACCCGAATCCGATTTTGATTTTTGGACCGTGGATAAGGATCATATGTTAGTTACTAGTCCTCCGAAGGGATATGTGACTGTTTTTGAATATGTTTTTAAAGCTGGTTTGCTTTTTCCTCTTCCTCAATTTTTAGGGGCAGTTTTAAATTTTTATGGTTTGTGTTTAACCCAATTAGGTCCCAACTCTATCCGAAAAGATCTAGGATTGTTAATTTAGTGTTGACTTAGTTCCGTCTGTAGATATGTTTAGGTAATTTTTTTTTTATTTTGTCACCTATTAGTAGGGAACATTTAAATGGTTGGCATCTCTTCCAAGATAGAGCCAACTATCCCAAGGTAGTTTTGAATATGCCATCAAAAATCAAAGACTGGTGCTCGGGCTTCTTTCATATGCATCAAAGGCATTTGTCGGAGGGTTACGTAGATTGTTGGTTTGGGGGGGGGGGGGGGGGGGGGAAGATGGCTAGCTAGGAGAAAATTTGTGTTACCCTCCGATTTTGACCGTCTTTTTTGGGTGAGATGGTTAGCTCCCCTCTACCAGGGATTTGAGTCACTGACAAAATAATGCTTGTTATCTGTGGATTGAGTCAGGTGCTAGAAAAGCCAGATCCTCCCGTTCTAATGTCCGACCTTGATTATGATACGGGTAAAAGAATTTGATTATTATTTTATTTATTTTATTTTGTTTTATAATTGTTACTATTTTTATTTTATTTTCACCGTGTTTTGTGTGTTGTAGTTGTGAGTTTCAATAGGTTTTTGAAGCTTACAGCCAAAGGGCTTATCCAATCACGATGGTGAGAAGAGTTACGATAATGCTGCAAAAAGAGGCGGAGGGTAAAAAGGCTCGCACTTTGAAAAAAGAGGAAAAAATTGTTCCATCTTTGTTTAGCTTTGTTTAGGTCCGGTTTTGGGGGGTACTTTTGTTGATAGTACTAATCGTGGGCCTAACAGTGAGCCTTAATTTGCAGGGAACTGTTGAGGTTTTGTCGGAGGGTGAAGGTATGACCATTTTTTCAGGTGAACTTTTTTGTGCGTCATTAGCATCAGTTTCTAACTCGTGTGTGTGTTTTGCTTGTTTATAGGTCCTTCTGGTGGAAAGAAACATAAGCATAAGCATGCCGCGAAGAAAAAGAAGGAGAACAAAAAAGGGCAAAGGATAGGTCAAAGTGATGAAGCTAAAGGCCCGTTGGGAGGTGGGACATTGAATCAATCAAGTGAAGTCGTGGAAGGTCTGCCATGGGGTGGGGCATTGAATCAATAGGGTGATGTTGCGGAGGGTCAGCCGGAGGGTATGGGAAGATCTTTCTCCAGGGGAGGTGATAAAGATCAGATGAACAGAACTTCCGAAATTCGAAAAGAAGTAGGTCATGATCCTCGGGAGAGTTCTATGCAGGCCAAGGGTTTTACTGGGGATCCGGCTGAGGATGATCTTCCACTGAAGATTGTGTTTTCTAAGCTCCATCAGAAGGATAAAATTACTAACAGTCCAAATCATTTTCACGAATGGGTTCGTGGATGCATTCCTCTGTCCTTGAAGGAGCCTTTTTGTTTTGTGGGTGTGGATCAATTGATCCATAGTTTGAACAAAGTTGCCCTCCAGGCTAATCTTCATACTGAGCACTTACTTCGTTATAGGCAGGAGTGCAAAGATAATCTACTGATGAAGCAAGAAAATACTGAGAAGGTGAAGACCTTGGCCTTGAAAGAAATTTTTAGAACAAAAGAGAAATTAGAATAGGCTAAACTCTATATTACTGAGCTGAAGATGGAGGTTGCCGAAGTTGTCAGTTTGAAGCAGAGGGTTGCCGAACTTGATGCTGTGAATCAACAATTGACGGAAGATTTGTAGTCTTTTGTTAATCGAGTTGAGGATGTTGAGAAGGCTAAGTCTAGTCTTTTAGAAAAATTGGAGGGGATGACTTCTGCACGCGATCAGGTGGAAGGTGAGAGGAAGGCAGCTATAGAGGCGGAGGCTCAGTTTCTTTCTGAGGAATTGGAGATTATTTTGTAAAAATTGTTTTACTCTTACGAGTTCAGCGATAAGCTTGGGGATTTTACCACTAGTTGCGTTGAACGGTTTATTTTTGAGGGTATGGCTACTGCGGCGAAGCAGCTAATTCCAGACTTCCCTGAAGAGAGGCTTAAGGAATTGAAAGGTTATAACCCGGATAGTGGACGTGCCTTTGCTCGAGCCTTTAATTCTTTCCAACGGTCTTCCTGGGATAATCTAGAAGTTTTTCAAAGTGGCCAGATTCGGACTTTGGAGGGAGCAAAGGATTTTAGACCCCACACTGATAGTCCCAATATTCCCTAGGTGGAGAAGGTTATTAATGCCCTCCGTACGGGGCATTTGAAGAGAAAAAGATCTAAAGACTCTGCCTAGGGTGAGTCTAGTAAACGACAGAGAGATAGGGCTAGAAGTTCTGATACTTTACAGATTCCTACGGAGGGTCCTGTGTCGACTCAGGCGGGAGGTTCTGTCCAGGCTCCGACTGAAGCAGAAGGTCCATCCCGACAATCTGAGTTTTGATAGGAAAACTTCTTGCTTTCCCTTTTGTGTAGTACTTTTGTACTTTTTGAAGTTTAGATTAATTATTTGAGCCCAAAATAGCTCTTTTGTATATATATACTTTTTGCGAACTAGTTTATGTTGAATCACAAAGTTGGTTTGATGTAATCCGAAGGATACTTTATTTTTACTGGAGATTTTTTTATCCATTTTGCCTTTAACTAGATGGTTTTAAATTGCTTCCATCAGAATGATTTTTTAATTGTTCCTCCGGAGGGTCTTAATTTTTCCTTTATTCGAAAGGTCATAATTTTGCCTTCATAGGGAAGGTCTTAATTTTGCCTTTATAAGGGAAGGTGTTAAGTTGCCTTTATTGAAAAGGTCTTAATTTTGCCTTCATTGGGAAGGTCTTAGTTTGCCTTTATTGAAAATGTCTTAATTTTGCCTTCCTTGGAAAGGTCTTAATTTGCCTTTATTGAAAAGGTCTTAGTTTGCCTTCATTTTAGGAGGTCTTCAACTGATAATTTTCAACAGAGAAAAAAGGGAAAGTTACCTTTTTTGTCATATATTTCATCATTTTTGCTGATCCCTTACATTTATGTCTTTGAAAACAAAAAGACTTACAAAAAAGACAAGGAACTTTAAAGCAAAAGGTCAAAAGAAAAAGTCACCTTGTTAGTAATTCCAACGGTACGTTCAAAAATAGAACCGTCGTAGATTAGAGATGTGCCGAGTCCTGGGGATTTCTTTTCCATTCAGTTCTAGGTTGTAATTTCCGTTTCCTAGGGTATCGACCACTAGGTATGGTTCCTCCCAGTTAGCATCAAGTTTTCGAGAAGGTTCTTGCCTGCTAGCCTCATTTTTTTTGAGTACAAAGTGCCCCGGATCTAGTTTTGTTTCCCGGACCCTGGATTTGTAGCGTTGGGCCATGATGGATTTGTACTTAGCAGAGCGCAAGGCTGCAACTTCAAGCCTTTCTTCAAGTATGTCTAGATCCAGTTGGAGGGATGCGTCATTTCCTTTTTCTAGAGGGTGTAGAATTCGATGAGAGGTGACTTCTATTTCTGTTGGAATCACTGCTTCCGTCCCAAAGACCAGGCTGTACGGGGTTTCTTCTATTGGGGATCGAATCGTGGTGTGGTATCCCCAAAGAACATTAGGAAACTCTTCCACCCACTTGCCTTTTGCTTTGTCCAGCTTCATCTTTATTGCTTGGACCAGAGTTCTATTTGTGACTTTTGTCTGGCCGTTAGCTTCCGGGTGTAGCCACTGAGGTCCGATTTTGTTGGATATTCATTTCTTCTACCAAAGACTTGAAAGGGTCTTGTGTGAGTTGAGTGTTGTTGTCACTTACAATGTATCCAGGAATGCTGAACCTACAAAAGATTTGTCCCAAAAGAACTTGATGATGTTCCTGCCTGAAATGGATGTAAGGGCTTTTGCTTCTACCCACTTGGTGAAATAATCCACTATCATTACCAAGAACTTGAACCGCCCGGGGGCCTCAGGGAAGGGTCCAGCCAAGTCGATTCCCCATTTTTGGAATGGCTATGAACTGGAGATTGGGATCATGTCCCTTTGAGGAAGCCTCTAGATTGGAGCATGCCTTTGGCAATTGTCGTATTTCTGAACCAGAGCTACGGCATCTTTTGCAATGGTGGGCCAAAAGTATCCCATGTGAATAACCTTTCGTGCAAGGGATCTCGGTCCGGAGTGATTGTTGCAAGTCCCCTCATGCATTTCTCTTATAATAAGATCTGCTTGGCTTGGCCCTACACATCTTAACCATGGCATTGTGTATAATTTTTTGTACAAGATGTTGTTCAAGATGGCGTAATTGGTTGCTCGTCGAAGGAGTGTTCTTTGTGCTTCTTTTGCTGGCGGAAGGGTACAATTGACGAGGAATTTGCGAAGAGGAGTCATCCAGTTGGGAGCATCTTCCTTAATGGTAGAGACTTGGTGGGTTTTGGATATGCTTGGGGCTTCAAGGGTCTCCACAAGGACAACTTTGAGGAATTTAGCCTTTTTTATGATGCCAGTCTGCTAAGGGCGTTTGCATCAGAGTTTTCTGCTCGGGGAACGTTTGCTAAGGAGAAGTCATTGAAGTCGGAGGCCAGGGCTTTAGCTTTGGTCAGGTACTGCTGCATCTTCTCTCCCTTTACAACATATTATCCATTGACTTGACTGACCACTAAGAGAGAATCTCCAAAAGCTTTCAGTTTTGTAGCCCCTAGCCTTTGTGCAATTTCCATCATGCAATGGTTGCCTCATATTCTGCTTCATTATTAGAGGCTTGGAATTTGAAGAGCAAGGCATAGGATGACTTTGTCCCAAAGGGGTCAATGATTATTAAACCTACTCCTGAGCCTTTGGATGTTGACGATCTATCTACGAACAGGGTCCACGTTTGCCCTTCTGCCTGGGCCTTTTTGTCGGATAGAGCTTCCAGATCTGTGGGCATTTTTGCCAAAAAGTCTACAAGGACTTGCCCTTTGATGGAATTTCTTGGTTGAAAGGTGATATCATATTTGCCTAGCTCGATTGCCATTTTACCATCTGGCCGGAGGCTTTGGGTTTTGTTAAGATTTGGCGCAAAGGGTGGTTGGTAAGGATGCACAATGGGTGGGCTTGGAGGTAGTAGCGGAGACTCCTGGCCGCATGTACCAGGGCTAAGATTAGTTTTTCTATGGCAGAGTACCTCAATTCCGGACCCCGTAAGGTCTTGCTCACGAAGTAAATTGGCTGTTGAGCTCTGTCAACTTCCCTTAGAAGGACGGCACTGACTGCTGAAGTTAAGGCGGCAAGATACATGAGTAGTGTGTCTCTGGGAAGGGGTCTTATTAGGGTTGGAAGGTTGGCAAGGTGTGCTTTCAGTTCTTGGAATGCCTTGTCTTGTTCAGGCCCCCATTGGATGTTTCCTTTCCCCATGTTGCCCTTCAAGATTTTGAAAAAAGGTAAGGCTTTGTCCACCGACCTGGACAAGAAACGATTAAGGGTTGCCAAATTTCCTATCAAACTTTGCACATCCTTTAACTTCTTTGGGGGGCACATATCTAAGATGGATGGCCTGAACTTTTTTCGGGTTAGTTGAGATCCCTCCTTCTGTGATGTAGTGACCCAAAAACTTATTGGAGCCTATACCGAACTTGTATTTTTTTGGATTCAGCTTCATGTTGACTCGCCAGAGAATGTCTCGTGCACATCTTGGAGAAAGGTTTGGAGTCCGGTGCTTTTTATGACTATGTCATTGATGTAGGCTTCGATGTTCCGTCCGGACTGATTTTTGAACACTCGATCCATGAGCCTTTGGTAGGTTGCCCCTGCATTCTTGAGTCCAAATGGCATTTTTTTGTAATAGAAGACTCATTTCTCTATGATGAAGGCTGTCTTCTCAGCATCTTCTTCCACCATTAGGATCTGATGGTATCCCTTATACGCATCCAAGAAGTAGTTGATTGGGAAGCCTATCAATGCATCAACTTTGAAGTCAATGAATGGTAAGGGGTGACAGTCTTACCTGCAAGCCTTGTTCAAGTCAGTGTAGTTAACGCACATCCTCCAATTGTTATTTTCTATTTTGGCTAGCCCGGGGTTAGACAACCAAGTTGGGTACTTGACTTCCTTTAAGATGTCTGCCTTCACAAGACTATCCACTTCTGAATTGATGAACAATTTGTGCTCTGGGGCGAAGGTGCGTTTCTTTTGCCGGATGGGTCGGACCTTCGGATCAAGGTGTAGCCGATGAACAATGAGGTTGGGATCAACTCTTGCCATGTCTCGGGGGCACCAGGCAAAGATGTGTATGAATTCTTTCAATAGGATTATAAGGGATTTCTTGATGGGTTTAGGTAAGTTGGCACCAATGGTTAACATCTTGGGAGGCTCCTCTTCAGTGACCTGACATTCCTCTGTTTAGTCTCCTAGTTTGAGGGTGGTTGGGGTGGTTGTCATGAGGACGGAGATGTGGGATTTTGATTGGGTTGTCCTCTCTGCCCCGCTTTCTTAGTGCTATTATGTGGCATTCCCTGGCTGTTTGTTGATCTCCGTGGAGAGTGGCTACGCCATTGGCAGTTGGAAACTAGACGAGAAGCTGAAAAGTGCAGATACTGGCTTTCAATTTGCAAGGGCAGGTCTACCAAGGATAAAATTGTATGGTGATTTTGCTTTCAACATTAGAAACTCTAGGTAAACTGTCTTTGTCTTTGGCTCCATTCCCACCGTCACCGGAAGGGTGATTAATCCTTCCGCGTAGATGGTCTGGTAAGCGAAATCTACTAACGGTGTCTCGGAGGATCGGAGTTGGCTCTTGATTTCGGTGGCAAGTTTTTTGGAAACAGTCCCAATATAAGATTTGCTTCCGTCGTCCTAGTACACACGGTGAACCAACTTATTAGCAGTTACAACTTTTGTTATGACAGCACCGGCTCCCGTCTGGCGGTCTGGGATCAGGTCCAAGTGGGAGAAGGTTATTGTCTCTTTTGGTTACTCTGGTGTGGTCCGGCAACGAGCTTTTTGTGCGGACTCAGAATTTCCTCCGGCCGGATCTCCTATGATTGCAAGAATTTCTCCCATTGGGCGTTTTCCCTCATTCCTGTCTTCATCCCCTTCCCTTGGTCATTTGTCTTCCTTCCTTGGCCAAGTGATCTGCTATCTGTTATCCTCCGCCTTCCTGTTGTCTCCTTTTTTATCATTGATTGATTGGTTCTTTCCTTTGTTGGTCCGGTTATAGTACTTTTTTGACCCTTGCACGAAGTTGTTTAACTATCCGGTCTAAACATGCTGCTCGATCTCTCGGTGAAGGTCTCTACAATCATCAGTATCATGGCTGTGGTCATTGTGGAATTTACAAAAGAGATCTGGGTTCTTTCGGAGGGAAAGGGGGGTATGGATTTTGGCTGGAGGCTTGAGGATGTTCTTCCTAGCTAGCATGGTGTAGACCTCCTTGTGGTGTTCTGTTCAGTGCGGTGAAGTATGATGGGTCTCTTGGTTTCTGATCGAGGACTCTTCCACCCAATCTGTCGTGAACATTTTTCTTGTTCCAGAAATTGGTTTGCTCGCAGCCCCTGTACCTTCCGGACATAGCTGCAATTGCGTTGGACTTTTCTTGGATCGCTTCCTCGAGCTTGGCATCTTTCTCTGCTCGGTGCAGAAGTTCACTAATGGTTTGCGGAGGGTCTTTGATTAAGTTCTTGAAAGCATCACCTTCCTGGAGGCCGCTGATAAAGGTTGAGATAGCTTTCTGGTCCTATAAGCCTGCGACCTCTAGGCACTCATCATTAAACCTATCAATGTATTTTTGCAAGGATTCCCCCGAAGCTTGAGAGATATAGCAGAACTGGGCCTCGTTTTTCTCGAATTTTCTTCTTTGCAGGAACTTTGTGTCAAATGTAATGACAAATTACCACCAAGATGGAATGCTGGCTGGCGGAAGGCTATCGAACCAAAGGCAGGCTTTCCCAGTCAAGGTGGTCACGAAGCGTTTACACCAGAGGGGTTGGGGGGGGTTGTGGATCTTCATGATTGAGGTGAAATGATTCAAATGGTCTGCTGGGTCTTTGGTTTCATCATACTCCTTTAGTCTTTCTTTGAATTTGTACCCTTTCTCTGGCACTAAGTTTGCTATTTCCAAGGTGAACAGAGATGGACGAACGGCTCCTTTGTACGCAGTTAGAATAGAAACATGTTGGCCGGAAGGATTTAGCATTTGGTTTGCCCAATGCTTTGCTACATGCTGCGTATGATTATACGATTGGTGAAGTAGACTTGGTTGGTTTCATGTAGCAGGGTTTGGGTTGTTCTGGCCGGAGGCTGCTGGATTTGGGTTGTTTTGTCCTGAGGTTGCCGGATGTTTATCAACGGATGGTCTCAAGTGAATCTCTTGGAGAAGAAGGTCGGGGAAGGTTATTTCTTGCATGGGGGGTTCCTAGGCTTTGGACTGGTCAGCTAGCTCTTAGAAGGTCGTGAGCATGGCATGGATGTCACCCATATTATTTTGAAAAAACTGCCACATGTCATTCGGGGGTGCAGAGGGACCCGTTCCAGAGTCAGGCCTTGATAAGGTGGTTAGATTTATTGGTGTAAAATCGAGGGTTCTTTGGGGAGCCCTGGGTGATGGTGAATCATTGCTTTTTACTGTAACTTTCTGGTTCTTTTGACATGGTTTTTGGAAAACAGGGAACAAAAGATGATGGGTTCTTCCTCCAGTCAGAAGTGAACTCTGTCTGCGGAAGGAAGGAAAGGTTAACTGTTGGAAATCTTGTTCCCACAGACGGCACCAATGATGAAGTCCGTGCTGCCGTAGGGTTGGACTCGCTGGACCGGAGGGTAGCTAGGAGTCTGCTCGGGCGAAAGGGCTTCAAATACCTATCAAAAGGAGGGAAACCGTCAAAGGATTCCGGGATTGAGTCCCCGTAACAGTCTTCGACAGTCAAGTTAAGTAGGAGGAAGTTGAGAGTAAAAGCTTTAAATTAGAGAGAGAAAGAGAGACCCCTTTACCTTGGGGTGTTCAATGTATTTATAGAGGATAGTTTCAGAGTGGTTGGAGGATCTCCCTAAATCAAGGGGGTGTCCTCCAACTGTTGCACCGTACTCTTCGAACAGTGTCATAGGGCACTATTTATGGGTCATGAATAGTGTCAGAGGGTATTGTTGAGCATGGTATTCTTCGTGCATCATCAACAGTGCCGAAGGGTACTGTTGAGCATGGTATTCCTGTAGGTCTGCAGTCCTCTCCTTGAACGGGTGGATCCGATGGGGTCGACTGCACTATTATCCACTATTAGTCGAATTTACAATTGATGAGGGAATGGGCTCTGAAAAACTGTTTAATCCAAGGTCCATAAAATTCAGACCAGTTAAGTTTCCTATAGAGTTAGGAATTGATTCAGTGAAATTATTGTATCTTAAATCTAATAATGTAAGAGATGTAAGATACCCAATTTCTTTGGGAAAAGGACAAGAGAGTTGGTTTCCATTCAACATCAGCTTGTTGAGTTTGGTCAAATTTAGAATGGACGAGGGAAATGGTCCTGAAAGCCTATTTAACCCCCGTGTCCAAAAAATTGAGGTTGTTAAGTTTCGGATAGAGTTGGAAATTGATGCAGTGAACTCGTTAAATCCTAAAAACAGATCTGTAAGGGATGTAAGAAAGCCGATTTCATGAGGGATAAAGCCACCAAATGAATTATTATACAGGTCCAACCCCACAAGATTGGTCAATTGACAAATTTCAATTGGAAAATCTCCGGTGAAATGATTCGATCTCAAAGAAAGAGTAGTCAAATTAGAAAGAATACTAATGTTTGGTGGAATGGTCCCAGAGAATGCATTATCAAATAGGGTAAGGTAAGTAAGATGGGAGACTGATGAGAAATTAAGATCATCAAGTGTATCTTTAACACCAGAACTAGTAATACTGATTTCGCCTTCCCTCATTATATTAGATTCCAAGTCGTTTGTTGCGGCAAGGATTGGAAGAAGGTTGCCAACTTGACAGCGTTGTAGTTTGACTATCAAAGTCAAGACTAGTTTTCCATGCTAGAAGGGCTTCGGCTTCGGCTTCTATTTCGACTTCCATTATTTCAGCAGTGGCATGATGCACTTCAGAAACAACAATGGCGATGCAAAAGAGCATCAAATAATGAAAAGTAGTAGATTTTTTGTTCTGGAGCAGCATTTTCGCAGAAGAATGCATGAATCTTTTAATAGTAAAAGATTTTGTAGATTGCAGCAGTGTGTAATATGCCTATATTTATAGGCCTATATAGCAGCCTTTAACCTACTAAAATTTTAACCTCTTGTGTTAGTAGGTAATTTAAATTGACCAAGAAACAATGAAAGAAACATTGTGATTTTGGATTTTTTTTTTTTTTGAGATAAATATATTTTCATTAATTATGAACTTACAATTACAAAAGTAAATTGTCTGATAGCAATCGTCGCCATCAAGTGCACCTCGTGCACTAAAGAAAAAGAGCCCTATTGATCGATTCCTGCAATTAGTTCAAAAAATGATAATATGACGTTAAGTTTTCAAGTTGCAGTAAATAATTGTGACCATCCATCGATTTACATTAACAAACCACTACTGTATTAGCAATTAAAATAATAAATTTTCAGTTTTAAAATTTCAGTTTTAAATTAACAAACCACTACTGTATTAGCAATTAAAATAATAAATTTTCAGTTTTAAAATTTCAGTTTTAGTTTTAGAATGTTAAACATATCCCTGTATTTATTTATTTATTTAAATAAAACTATTATAATTAAATTTGTTAGAAATCGTTCAACTACGATTGAATAACAAAAAATCAGGTATGTACATATCATCCCAACTCTCAACACGAGTGGGATACATGGATTTGGCATAACGAGCTAGTTCGTAAACAATTATATCCAAGAACGACTAATTCAAAACACGCCCTTACACACCATTTATCAGAAAAAAAAAATGTAAAGTATCCACAAAGATAGGAAGAAAAATTGCAGGGCAAAATATGATGAGGACATCCCTACGACTGAGACAAGCTAGCAAGAGGATCAAGAAGATGGGCCACAGGTGTTACATCGCGGCCCAGCATTCTTGAAGGACCCAAGTCCTTATCAACGAGATTCTTTAATCGACATCATTGGGCCTATGACTAAGTGACGCCAGAAGACATTAGACGAGGTCCTTCAGAACCTCGTCCTTTCCAGCCTCTCTCAAACCCACAAGATTGAAGAATGCCAGGCCTTTAATCCAAGATTCAGGAAGAATAAAATGATTACTATCTTCTCAGTTACAGAAGAGAAGCAGCCATCGACACCTCAACCTGAATGGAGGCCTGTCTCGTGAAGTCTCCCAACTTCACGGATTTACTACATTTCACAAACTCATACTCCATCAATATTGGGCCAACCCATTCAGCATCCAAGAATCACAAGTCGACCCAACAAATAAATCGCAAGCCAAGCTGCAATTCAAGCCCACGATCGCACGGCCCAAACCCGCGATCGCAGCCCAAATCGTAGCCCAGCCCATTGAATCTGTGCATGATTCGAACGGCCCAAATCGCAAGCTTCTGTGATTTCCGTCAACTTCAGGGAATCCGAGAAGGAATTGGATTTGCATGTTTCCTATTTCTTTTCTAGTTGTAATTTGGATTAAGTCAAGTTACCTAATTTGTTTCCAACTTGACTTAATTTATTAGTTTCCTAATTAGTTTGTGTTTCCGATTTGTTTTATAACTTGAATTTGGATTTACTTAAAAGTTACCAAATTCAAGCTTTCCTTTTATTTTTCAAGGGATAATTCGGGTAACTACCTATTTGTTACAACCGAATTACCCCAACTGAATTCATGCTTCTTTTGTTTTTGGTTTTGTCATAAGAAACTAACTCTAGTTAGTTTCCAATTCTAGTTTTATTCCTTTTCTATTTCTTGTACTTCAAGAATTCGAACACCTCACCTATAAATAGGGGGTTCGAGTTCCAAGTTCTGGGAGAATAATTTGATAGATAACTTGTAAGGTTTATTCCTTTAATTCTCCTTTTCGCATTTATTTGCTATATTGAGCTTGTGTAATTTTCGTATATTAATTTAAAAAAGTTCCGAATTTTAGAAGGGTTTAGGTAATGCTCCACCTAAATTTCTGTTGATTTAACTCTTAAAATCTGGTTAGTTTAAGGCTAAAGTAGACTAGATCTTGGTTAAATTGGCTAGTGCTTTTCGAGTTCCGAGTATTTTACCCCGGCATCTGTTCGACTTTCCTTGGCTTCAATCCACCCCTGAGAGTTCTTTCGAACTGCTCACGTCAGGAGATTTGGCCTGAGACTGCGAGAGAGACCGGGGAGCAATCCGTATGTATTGTTAACTCAGGCAGATGTTTTTCTTGTCCAAAAAAAGAAAGAAAAATTGAAAAGAAAAGGCTTCTACCTACCAATGCAATTAATTAACCAATTGTATTACTTAAATCGGGAAGACTTGACTAATCATCAGTAGAAAAATTTTGTTAGTCGTGCAATTTGTTTTTATATAATGAAAAGATGTCTTTATTAGTCACTTGCATTAAATATAATTCGCCTTTCTTTACTTAACTAATTGATTTCTGTCTCATTGTTGATTTTTTATTTTGTTTTAGAGAAAAGGTTAAGATTTATTAATAAGGGTACTTGTAATGGTAAACCTAGAAAAGCAACTCTATCATGCTACACCAGCGCCACAGCAAAAGTTAAAACCCACCAACTTTTATAAACCTATCCTCTATAACAATAAACCTACAAAAGTAACTTTATCACGGGTCCTACTATATACACATCTATTTACATATAATATATGTTATTTTGATACTATATTTATTCATTATTTTTAATTATAAATTTAATTTAATTACCCAAAATATTTAATTTAATTTCTCAAAATATTAAATTTAATTTCATAAAAACAAATAATTAAATAAGGTAAGTGAAAAATATTAAATAAATAGGAAAGTATTACATAAATTCCGTTATATTAAAAAAAAAATACATCACATAAAAATACATCTACGACAAATTAAGAAAGATACATCAAACAAACACGACATTAAAAAAAAATTTAAAACTACACAAGTTTGAAAAGGAAAAAAATAAATAAATAAAAGAAGATGTGCTGGTGGCCGATAGCCACCAGCCACAAAATAAAAAAAATTAAAAAAACAAAAAAAAAAAGAGAAAGGCTGGTGGCTCTAGGGCCCAACCCCACGCGTGCGTGAGCCACGCTGCACTCTCCACACCAGTGGGGCCCACCAATTCCCATGAACCCAACTCCTGATTTCAGGAGTTGGATTCATGACATGGCATTTTGTAGTGGTTTGAACCCAACAAACCTGCTACAAAGTTGCCATTGCTGGCACCCTAAGGTTCAAGAGCATTTCATATTCTTTCTATTTTATTAAAGTATACATATTTAAAAATATACGTTATTACTTTTTGTGGAAGTGATAATCTCACATGGAATAATTTATGGGCCTAAAATTGCTGATTGTAAGACATGCTCTATATTTTATTGTTAAGTTATTCAAAATTTGGTACCTAGCCTAATTTGATGTAAAGTAATGGAGTATTTTATAGGCCTAAATTGCAAATTGTAGCAGGTTTCTCTAGTGTCAAAAAACTCGAATGCTAAATCTGCATAACTCAAGGGTTGGGTTGGGTTCGGCAAGGATTCACGGCGGCCGGCTGCACTCGCCTCCCTGTAGATATGTACGAAACTAAATTGTCAAAAAAATGCCTTAGACCACCACCTTCCTAAGTACTGGCAAAGCTTTCCAGGACCAAACTCTCTGCTGAAGATAATCCAATAAAGATTTGGAATTCGTCTCAACCTAGATAAAAGTGTATAACTACTCCTTGCATGCCAACAACCCAAAATACTGTGTTAGAGTCCCGAAAAAAAGAGAGGCAGCCATTACTACATAACTTGTGGAATCCCTAGATACAAAATGTAAATTTTACCAAATTAATTTGTTCATGATTACTAGAATCTTAAAATTCTCGTAAAACAATAAAATCCTATATATTTTATGATCAATCATATCCCATAAGGAAAATAAGATATTTTAAATTTGACCAAAAATAACAGAGAGGGAAATATTGTGATTTTGTGAAAAACTAAATACTAATTTGACTATCCAAAAAATATATACTAATTTGATTGTCAAAAAATTATTAAAAAAATACTAATTTGATTAATTTGTAAAAGTAAAATGAAAGAGAGCACTAGGGAGCTTGTTTCATCTATAAGATATCTTCTATGGATTTGATTCTTGCAATCCTAATGTGGATTGGTTCAAAACATGTTAATTAACTTAACTTAATTGATAATGGAGTTCTCGAGATTGAGAAATGAGAACGAGAAAAAGATTTTTTTTTCCTGTAGTTTAATATGGAAAATGAAATTTGAAAGTGTTAATATATGTATAAGTGTGTCCAGGAAGTCTGAAGAAGAACAAAAAAAATCATCACTTAACCTGATAATTATCAGATCTAAATCATAATAGTGTACTGCTTAATCAACCAACATATAATATAAATTTAAACATTGTAAAAGTATAAAATTCGTTATTGCTTTGAAAATTTTCATATTAACGTCATTCGAGTTGTCATTAATAATCTATGAAAGCTCCAAGACTAGATTTTCGATCAAGTTTTCATACACGGCATATAATAGAATCACTATAGTTAGGGAGAAATCACCAAAGAGAGTATGAAACCATAGACATTGATGAAATAATTATGTGAAAAAGAACATTCTTTGTTTATTGCTTCAACTAAAATTTAAAACTGAGTAAAATTAAATAATAAAAAGAGTAAAACTAAAGTAAAATTGTTTCTCTAGGGGCAAAAAAAATGATGATTTCTTTTAATTTCTTTAGGTCACGGCTAATTAAGTGGTTGAAAAATTAAAAACTTTTATTAATTAGGAGGTATAATGGCAGAAAAAGACACTAATGAGAATATAATGAGACTTACCTCGAAAATACAAAGAAAATATAGACGGCATGATGCATAAAAAATTAAGCAAAATACAATAATGGGAATCATAACCTAAGATTATTTTTTTAGAGTTCGTTCGAAAAGGATATAAATCATCAGTGAGAGGCAATTGCATTGCTTATTCTTTCAATATGATTTGATTAATAAAATTATTAACTTTTTTTTCTTGCCAAACAAAAGAAAGAAAAAAGAAAGGAAATAGAAACTACTCTTATCAACAGCTGATTCGAACAGTTCAATTTTCCTTAAATATAACGACTCCACAAACACAACAGAACAACCCATTTGAACTTGTGAAGAATTTTTGAAGCCTAGATGATTTACTATTTATTTTTGGGCCTTAAGTTTTCAGGTTCAGATGGACAGTATTTTCATTTTTATTTTGATTGTAAAAAGTTTGTTTAAAAATTGTTAGTTAAATGACAAGTAATATGTGCTTCTCTTTCTGTTGTATGGTGACTTAGACGATTTCCAATACTTTTAATAAAATTATTACCTACGTTTCAAATATATATACACCCTCTGTTGTATTAGAAAATTCTACTTTGATCAAAGTACAATTTCTTATGAATGTCAAGATACAACAGTGAATATAGTTTATTTGACATCGTTTATTCAATTTATATAGTTATTTATTAAGTATGAGCTAATTGTAGACTACACGATTATATTAGTAAGGGTAATAGTGATGGAACCAGAAAATAATATCAATGGGGACTTGTGTAAATATAAAAGAAAATTCACCTGATTAAGTAAATATATCTAACGACTACAATTTTGAACCTCACAATTATAAAAGCCATAATAATATATAGTTGTATTGTAATAACTATATCATTTACAACTTTAAATTTCCAACTAAAACAAAGTAAATAAATTCTAATAACTTCAGTTAAAAATAAAAAAAAAAAACCTATAACGAATCAAATTATAAAATAAAAAACTAACTTGAGAAAGTAAATGGAGATGGCCTGCGGCTGCAGTCAGCTGCGGAGTCTGAAACAATAAAGCCTTCTCATATCTTGTTTTACATTTTTTTTTAATTACATGAGTAATTAAAAAGCTAGCGCCTTCGTTTTACAAATTTTTCTTCTTTTATATTTTTTTATTTTTATAGAAGGACACTAAGGGCCTGTTCTCTAGCTTGTGTTGAGTCAAAGTTTGAGTTTTGGTTTCAAACCAAATTGGTTTGAGACAAAAACAAAGAAACAAATGTCTCAACCCAAGTTTTAAACCCTCCGTCCACCACCAAATGTGCCGCCACCACCCTAAACCCTAAAAATCCAAAACTAACAAAATTTCAAATCGAAATCAACTCCAATTGACATCTTTCTTCTTCTTACAACTAGACTCGATGAACTCAAAAGCTCCAGATTCTCAAGAGAGTTCCTGAGTGAAATCAAACTTTCCCTTTCCGGGTCATTCTCCAGAATGACTCTACAGGAACCCAAGAAATAGAGCAGGCACACAGAGAAAAAATAGAAGAGAAAATTTCTTCAAAAATAAAGAATGAAATCAGTGGACAAAACCCGAATCAGAAGAATCCCATGAAAACTCAATCAAGAACAACAATAATATTCTCTTCAAAACGATGAAGAGATGAAGATGAAGAGAGGGGAAGTAAAAATCTCCCCTTTTGATCGAAAGAGGAAAACTTTTCAAATTCTTTTGGGTTTTGGGTTTTCAAAAGAAAATGAAGAACGAAAAAGAAGAAGAAGAAGAATTGGAAGCAGCGGGCAGTGGAAAGTGGGTTGAAGAGACGTATTATTTTGGTTTGAGATTAGGTTTGAAACCTCTCAACAGAACAAAGGTTTGAGTGGTTTTGGGTTTGAGTCCAAAAACCAAGACTCACACCCAAGTAAAAGAACAGGCCCTAAATAAAACAGAAATAGAGAAAGAAAAGCCACCGATTCTTGAAAATAGGTTTAAGAACAAGTTTTTTGGATCGATTCAAAGAAACAACGTTTTTAAACCAATTTTCAGAGTGTGTTTTAAAATATCACTACTACAAAATGCCACAAAGCCATCTAACTTCAGCCACCCGGTGCATATTAACTGGTGGCTTTCACAAAACCCGGCATATATTGCCACCGGTTTGTTATAAACTGGTGACTTTTCACGAAAATGAGTTACAAAGCCACCGGTTATCCTTAAACCGGTGGCTTTATTGGATATAGTCACCGGTTTAAGAAAATTCGGCGGCTTTGTTTTTTAACTACAGACAAAGCCACTAGATTTTTGATGAACCGGTGGCTACATCGAATGATTTTTTGGAAAAGCTACCTGTTCATCAAACACCGGTGGGTTTACAAGTTACTTTCTTGGTGAAATGACAGATCCCACATCGCCTGGATACTTATTTCGGGAGGTGAAGCTCCTTTATAAAAGCAACAAAGGGGAGGATGCGTAACTTACTTTCCTAGCCAGGTCAACGCAAAAATTAATAAGTTTCATGGTCAATAATGCAGTTATAAATAAATTTATTTTGACTCATCTAAACTCGTAGACTCACACAAGTAAGTAAATGTTTTTAACTTTCCAAAACAAAGCCACCGGTTATACCTCCAATCGGTGGCTATATTTTATATTTTCCCGCAACAAAGCCACCGAGTATACCTCCACCTAGTGGCTTTGTTTCCTGTGTTTGGGTAAAAGCCACTAGTTTCTTAAGCCGGTGGCTTTTACCTCAAAAAGCCAGCCCTCGTATAGCCACCGGGGGAAAATTGCGAACATGTGGTGGCTTTGTGCGTATGTAGCTGGTAGCTTTTAACAATTTTGTAGCAGTGTATGTTTGGAATGTATTTTGCAATATTTTTTTTAGAATGTGTTTTAAAATATTGTTTGGTAATGTGTTTGAGATGCATTTTAAAAAATAATTTCTTAAAAAGCATTGGGTCAGACCACCGCCGGCCGTTACCAGACCACTGTCGGCCGTTGCGGTCGCCTAGCCGAACAATGTTTTGGATTTGAGATTTGGGTTTTGGAATTGGTTTTATGATTTGGGTTTGGGAATTGGGTTTCAAACCCTCCTAAACAAACCATGTTTTGGCTTTGTTTTGGGTTTCAAACAAGTTAACCAAATTAGAAAAGTCAACTTATACATGACATTAGGGGTATTGTTCAAATGCAAAATCCGATTCGAAACTGATCCTAATCAATCCGAAACCGTGAATTTGGATCGGTTTTGAATTTTAATCCGGATCAACAATTTCAATTGGATTTTTGAATAACCACAATTTTGGGTTTTTTTTTAAGTTTTCCAAATCATGCCTCTCTTCTCAAGTTCCTTCACCTTCTTCACACCTACAACTTCTTAAATAGAAGAGTATACAGATTCCTAAAATTGAGAAGTCTGCACACATTCAAACACCAACGAATAAGAAGTTAAGGAGAAGGAAGAAATGCTTGAATATAATCGATGCTAATACATCGCTACTTATTACGAACATAGGAAGGCTAAAGTTGTCGAGCTAAATTCAAAAATCTTTGAGCTTCACTCGGTTCCCGAACACAAGAAGACTCCTCTAGCAGTGGTAAATTTCACTAAATATGCACTTGTTTGATGGACTAGAAGCAAAATTCCTGGCCCATGAGAGCTCGTGCACCACCTCTAACTTGGTATGACTTGACTACTGTGATGCGACAGACTTTTGTACCCGCATATTACTTTAGGGAATTGTATAAAAAAATTACATACACTTGTATCTGTTGATGGTTATTATAAAAAGTTAGAGATGGCTAAGATTAGTTCAAATGTAATATAAGACGACGCCGCAAGTATGGCACATTTTCTTAATGGGCTTAATAGGGGGATAGCTTTATCAGTAGAATTGTAGAATGTTACAAGTATGACAGATATGCTACATAAAGCCAGGGTAGTGGAGGAATACCTAGACACTCTGAAAATTAGGACATCTACCACCGGCCCTTCTATTTGGAGAAAGAATCAGGTGTACACGCCATCACCTGCAAAGAAGTTGTTCATCTCAGAGAGAAAAGCTATCAAACTTGCCCAATCCATCCCTTATTCTTCAGCAGCAAAAACGCAATGCATATAGGCTTCCAAACACAAGAAGGCTTAACTCAGATATTCCTTAATTCCATCCGTAAAATCCTTGGCTTTTTTATCCAAGCATATAGGCTAAAGTTCGAGCCTACTGTAGAAATATTTACGTATTTTTTAATCTCACTCCTATGTGTGCTGTTAATCCGGATAGTTGGTATTTGTTTCAATATAGGCCAACACCTTCACCAAAAGTTGTATTAGAGTTTCTTGATAAGATAGCTGAGTGGTGCTATGGGTATTTTTACATGTCTCGGCATCACTTGACGGAGGGTTGTGAGGAGGGGGAGGGGGGGGGGGTGGGCATTGGCTAAATGGTAGCGATGGGTTATGGAAGGTGCGAACTGACAAACCTACTAGGATAGATAGATCCATTATTAAAGTATTTTGCACAACATGCTTCTGAATAATTGCATAGCTGATGAGTGGATCTTGGTTCTTTGTGGGTTGAGTCAGGTTTTGCCAAAATGGATCTTCCAATTATGATGAACAAGGCCAAGGTATTTATATGATTTTTTTTTTTTAAATTAAGGGTGGATGGTGCAGGGTTGGACTATGACAGGTTTGTAAAAAATGTGGCGAAGAAGCTGTGGCGAAGGCTATACCTTCAAATATAACTTTTGGTGAGCAGCCTTGTAGTACCTTTTTGCAGGGTTGGACAATGACAAGGCTTATAAAGAGAAGTATGAACCAGAGAAGCTGCGGCGAAGGCTATACCTTCAAATATAACTTTTGAACAGCAGCCTCACGTGTTGCATGACCCGCCTTGGGTACGTCATTGGTAGATTCTTCTTTGCGAGATGGGGATATTGCTGCCGGCGAGGGTCTGTCCGGTGATGCAGTTGCTCAGGCGGATGGTGAGATGGTTTTAGGGTTAATGCTTTAACATGGTTCAGAAAGTGGAACTGATTAGTTGTCTTGTTTTAGATGGGGCCGGACCGGTGATAGTGCGCCAAAAGAAAAGTACGACAAAGAAGAAGAAAAAAAGTAAGTATGTTGCTGTAAATGTTGAGCGCACGTGCCGGAGCCTAAAACAGAGGGTATTAATGAAACTATGCACGTGCTTCTGGATGAGAGCAGCTGGAACCCGTCGGAGCTGCAGTGAGAGTTGTCGACCGACCCAGACAAGTTGAGGGAATGGATTGGAAGCAGCGTGCCTACGACAGAGTGGCCCAGGCTGACTTGGGGAAGGGAAGATGGCCTGCAACGAAAGCTAGACATGGCCGCCTTGGATGCCCATTGTCATGCGGAGTGGTTTGCAAGCTTTCTCGGATCCAATGAGACTTTGAAAAAAACCATAATAATCAGATGGTTGGGTTTGAGAAAGAAGTGACGGATATGAGGGGCTAGTTAGGAAAGTAATTCATCGATATTGTACCTGATAATTTAGAGATTAATTGGCAGTTCTCACGTGCTTTTTGCCCAAGGTTGGTATTAATTGTGCAGATTTAGGAGAACAACCCAATTACAGAAGAGAAGTGCAAAAAGAAAGAGAAGCACAAAGGCATCCAAGCAGATCGGGCCGACCTCGTCAGTGGACGACCTGGGAGCCGACCTCAACAGTGGACACCCTGAGAGCCGACCTCATCAGTGGACGACCTAGAGGAAGACGTCAAGTTGGGATCGGGCCACGGAACAAGGACCCAAGAAGCTGTCTTGCGAATACAAGGAAGAAACGGAAATAAGCAATTCCGTGTAAAGCAAGGAAGTAGAAAAGGAAAGAGAATCCATGAAGGAAAGAAGAAAATCATATTTTCACGTGCAAAAGATCTCCTTCCCAAATATGAAGTGCTGATTGATTAATCTCCTTATTTGATTAGGAGATAGATTTTATTCCAAATTACTAGTATTATAAGTCCTATAAATAGGCAACTTGAAATATTATTCGGATACCTTTTTCTTTACATCTTTTCCTTACAATTTTTACACGTTGTTTTAGTTAGTTTTTTTTTTTTTGCCTTCGGTTTTCCCTCAGAATTCCACAGCATAGTAGTTAATTGATTTGGCTTTTGAAGACACTAAATCTTTGCTGCGTTCTGTTCGTCGGTTCAAAGTTCCCGATTGCGCAGGCACTTTATTCCGGTAAAGTAATTCGTATTTTTCTCATGATTTCTATTCCAAGTTATTACTTTGATTATCAAGTTATGAGTAGCTAAATATATTGTTCTAGTATTATGTATTGAAACTGTAATCCATGCATGTATGAAACCTGAATTAATCTAAGTCTAATTGGTTATGTTCTTAAATTAATCAGTGTTCATAAGTCTAATTGTTAAGATTCTATTAAGATTGATCACCTTAGTTTAATCTGGTAGAGCCTTCGAATGGCACAACCTTCGGCCGTGAGGTACTATTAATTGAGTAATAATTCCTTAAATTACGACGATAGGAGTTGTTAGTGTTAGGTTTCTCTAAATCTTAATGCTGCTAAATAATTAATTAGGTGACTAGAGGGTACTTGTAGCTTAATTAATTAGTTGGTTAGAGAAGTAATCTTGACTAGTGGACTCGCGGAGATTACCAAGAAGATAAGAAGAAATTGGGTTATCACTAGCGGGTGTTCGCGGTAATCTATAACTAACCGGTATAGGATAATTAGACAACATAAGTGTTCATGATTACATGCATGTGATGAAGGTGGATTACATAATACTAGAATACTTTCTCTATAATTTATACAAGTTAATTGTTATTTCTGTTTCTCTTAAGTGTTTGTGATAAAACTAAAGGTCTCTTAAGAGACACAAAGGTGATGACTCTTCAAAATAGTTACTAAAGCATTAATAAATAAAAGGAAATTAAGAATATCCGACCCTGTGGATCGACCCTGACTACCATTGTATTAGAGTCATTTAATCCTTTGATTGCAGGTTAAAAGTAGTATAATTACTGTGTTTGCAGAGGTACACGACAACTCTGTCAGAAAGGCTCGGGAGGATACCTTAACGGCGATGGATAGGGCTTTGAAGGCAAAAGAAACGCAGATTGCGGCAGAGGGATCGGAGGCTCTAATCTGGAAGGATTTGGAGAAAGCCAACTCGAAGATTGGCCATCTAAGGAAGAATAAGTCCATTTTGGAGAATGATTTTGACACGACGGAGAAAGTGCTAAGGCAAGCGATGCAGGAGAAGAAGATGGCGGAAGGGGCGTATCCCAGTTGCTGACGGAGAAGTTTGAGGTGTTACTAATGAAATTCTTTCATTCATTATAGTTTAACGAGGCCTTAGGGGCATTTACTGGAGAATGTAAATGGCGTTTTGTGTCGGATGAGGTGAATATGGGGGTTGAGCATGTTAAGCCTGACATTACGCCAGAGGAAGTGCAAGCACTGAAAGGTATTGATCCGCACGGCCGAGAATCTTTTAACACTACCTTTGGATCTTTTCAGAGGAGGTAGTGGGCTTGTCTTTAGGGTTTTCAGGATGGAACGATCAAAACCTTAGAGCAAGCAAAGGCTTTCAATCCTGAGCAAGAGAGTCGAAATCACCAAATGGACTCGTCGACAGGTGGGGAATCAAGCAAGAGGCGCATGACAGAGCTCGAGGTAGAGACTGCTGATATGGAGGCTGAGGGCAGTACGGACTCGTCATTCGAGAAGGATGACCAAAATGAAAGTGCAAATGTAGCGAAGTAAGCTTAGAAAATTGGCACTTCATTATTGTCAAGGCTTCCGTGCCTCTTTTGTAAAAATATTCAGTATTCTTAATGAAATGAAGACATTTGTGTAATTTATGATAATTTTCCATAAGTGCGTTTGCGTTAATTCATACTTTCAATGGAAGGTCTTTGTTTTTTTCTTTTTTTTTTTTGTGCCTTCACGGGAAAAGTCTTTTTCTTGCCTTTACGGGTAAGGTCTTTTTCTTGCCTTTATGGGAAAGGTCTTTGTCGTGCCTTCAACAGAAGGTCTTTGTCTTACCTTTACAGGAAAGGGCTTTTTATGCCTTTGCGAAAAAGGTCTTTTGTGGACAAAAATTCAGTTAAGAACCTTTGTCATTAATATTTCAAGTAAGAGAAGGAAATTGGGCGCGCAGCCTTTCATTGAATAGGTTCTACAACCAAAACTTACATCTGTGGTGGGGCATTGGATGTACAAAAGTAGAAATGACGTGTTGCCTTTACCTGTGTTTAATAGTAGAAACGACGGAGGTCGGAGATATGCAAGGTTCATGGGATGAGTTTTCCATTGAGTTCCTTCAGTTTGTAGCTCCCATTGGCTAAGGAATCTACGACCAAAATTGGTCCTTCCCAGTTGGTGTCCAGCTTACAAAGGGGTTCCTACCTGCAAGCCTCATTTTTGCTGAGTACAAAGTGTTCGGGGTCCAACTTAGTGAACTGAACCTTGAAATTATGGTATTGGGCCATAAGTGACTTGTACTTGGCCGAGCGAAGTGCTGCTATTTCCATTCTTTCTTCTACAAGATCGAGGTCGAGGCAGATGGATTGATCATTGCCCTCTTCTGGTGAGCTGAGCAATCGTGGTGACGGAACGCCAATCTCTGATGGGATTACTGCTTTCGTGCCAAAAACAAGGCTGTAGGGAGCCTTTGCAGTCAGGGAACGGATGGTTGTTCTGTAACTCCACAGAATGTTGGGAAGTTCTTCTACCAATAATCCTTTAGCTCTGTCCAACTTTGTTTTGAGTCCCTTTACCAGTGTCCTGTTAGTGACTTCTGTTTGTCTGTCTGCGACCGGGTGGGAGACACAAGTTTTGCTTTGCTGGATGTTCATGTCCTTCAGCCAAGATTTAAATGGGTCCTGTGTGAGATATGTATCGTTGTCCCTAATGACGAAGCCTAGAATTCCGAAGAGACAGTTAATCTTGTACCAAAAAAACTTAATGATACTTCTGCCTGCGACTTTTGTGAGAGGTTCAGCTTTCACCCATTTGGTGAAGTAATCCACTGCCACGATTAGGAACTGGAATTGCCCGGGTGCCTTGGGAAAAGGGCCTACCAGGTCAATGCCCCCCGAAGGAAGGGCCAAGAGCTGGAGATGGGAACCAAGTCATGCTGAGGAAGAAAGTAGATTGAAGCATTTTTTTGGCACTTTTCACACTTCTGGACTAGCTCCTTAGCATCACGAGCTATTGTTGGCCAAAAGTAGCCCATGTTGATTAACTTATGGGCCAGGGATAGCGGTCTGGAGTGGTTGCCACATGTCCCTTCATACATCTCTCGCATGATATGTTCTGCATCTGCCAGGTTAACGCAACGGAGTATAGGCATGGAATACGACTTCTTGTAAAGTAAGCCATTCTGGATAAGGTAGTTTGCCGCTCTACGGCAGAGGGTGCGCTCTGCTTCTCTGGTGGGAGGGAGTTTGCCTTAGAGGAGGAAGTCTCGGATGGGTGTCATCCAGTCAGGGCTTGAATCGGAGATATCCAGAACTTCCTGAGGTTGAATGTTGAGGAGCTCTAGTGTTTTAACTAGAACTGTTTTCAGCAGATGGGCATACTTAGAAGATGCCATTTTCCTAAGGGCGTGAGCCTCTGTGTTTTCGGACCAGGGGAGTTTGGTAAGGGTAAAGCTGGTGAAAGTAGATGAGAGGCCTTGAACCATTTGGAGGTATCATTGCATGGTGGTGCCCTTGGTCACATATTAACCATTCATGTGGCTAACGACAAGGAGCAAGTACCCGAAAGCCCACAAGTGTGAAGCCCCCAGCCACTGCACGATTGCCAAAGCTGCGATAAGGGCTTCGTACTTAGCCTCATTGTTGGAGGCTGGAAATTTGAAGGCACGGCGTAAGATGACTTGCTACCATGAGGATCCATAATGCAAAGACCTATTTCGGAACCGTCAGTGCCTGAGAATCCATCAACAAAAAGGGTTCACGGTTGGCCTTGGGGAGAAGGGTCGGCGGTTAGGACTTCAGCTTCATTTTTGGGCATTTCTGCCAGAAAGTCAGCCAATATCTGGCCTTTGATGGCGTTTCGTGGTTGGAAGGAAATGTCAAACTTCCCTAGTTCAATGGCCCACTTAACCAAGCGGCCGGATGCCTCCGGCTTGGTCAGGATTTGGAAAATAGGTTGAGTGGTGAAGGCACAGAGAGGGTGAGCTTGAAGGTAGTGGCGGAGATGACATGCCAAAGGGACAAGTGCGAGCACGAATTTTTCAATGGGGGAGTAACATTGTTCTAGTCCTTGGAGAGTTTTACTGAGAAAGTAAATGGGCTGCTGGATGTGACTTGATTATGGTAGAAGGACCGCGCTGATAGCAAAATCGGAAGCTACAAGGTACATAAAGAGGGTCTCGCCTGGGAGGGATCGGGTGAGGGTAGGAAGTGTGGCCAAGTGTTCCTTCAGCTCTTGGAATGCATTATCCTGGTCGGGACTGGATTGGCTTTCTTCACTTTGACGAGTTCAAGGGGGAAAGAGGCAGAGGCCAAGAGAACTGGCAGTTTGGGTTTAGAACAGCTGGGGCCGTTGTCCTGGTTGTGTTCCAGGGCTCTCTTCCGTAAGGCAATGCGATGGTATTCGCGGGCAACTTGCTGGTCTCTGTGGAGGTTGCTATGCAGGATGGGGTAGGGAATTTTATAAGCAACTTGAATGTGGGCACAATGGCCTTCAACTTGGCCAATCAGCTTGGCCAAAGTTGGGGGGCCAAGAATAACATTGTAGGGGGAGTGGGATTTAATGACAATGAAGTCAAGGTATACAGTTTTTAACATGAGTTTGTAACCAACGATTATTGGAAGAGTGATGAGGCCTTCGGCATAGAGAACGCGGTAGGCGAAATCAACCAACAGAGTATGGTAAGGACGGAGTTGGAAGCGGATTTCAGCGTCCAACTATTTGAAGCAATCCCAATATAGTGTCTCTGCAGAGCTCCCTTCGTCCGAATAGACACGGTGAACAAGAACATTGGTGATGATGGCCTTTATGAGGACTGCATCTACCTCGATGGATCGATCGGGAGTGAGGTTATCGTGGGAGAATGTGATAGTCTCCTCTGAGTGCAGATGGCGAGTTCCATCATCACAATCAGGAGTGGGGTGGCATCGGGCTTTGCGGGTTGATTCGGAGTCACCGCCTGCTGGCCACCAATGATGGCCAGGATCTTGCCCATGGGGCGCTTTTCGTCACTGCAGTCTTCATCCGGCTCACGTGGGTGCTTATCCTCCTTGCTGGGCCAAGTGAGTTGTTGGCTGTTATCCTCTGGTTTGCGGGTGTCCGATCGTTTATCATTGCTGGACTAGCCCTTGCCCTTGCTTTGGGGTAGTACTTCTTGCTTCCTTGAGCGAAATTACTTAACTAGCCATTTTTGATCCCGTCTTCAATTTCCCAATGGAGGCTGATGTAGTCGTCTGTGTCGTGGCCATGGTCGTTGTGGAATATGCAGAAAATGTCAGTGTTACAGTGGAAGGCTGGAGTTTGGAGTTTTGGTGGAGGCTTGAGGATGCCTTTATTGGCGATCACTGTGTATATTTCCTTAGGTGTGCGGTTGAGAAGAGTGAAGTAGGAGGGAGGATCTTTGGGCCGATGGTCTGGTACATGACTGCCTATTCAATTATACACATTGCGTTTGCTCCAGAAGTTCGACTATTCGCGGCCTTTGTACCGTCCGGTGAGGGCCGATATGTTTTTGGCTTTTTTGAGCACCGCATTTTCAATGGTGTCCTATTTGTCAGCCTTGCGCAACAGCTCGCCAATGGTTTGAGGGGGATAAGATATAAAGGCTTTGAAGGCATCGCTGTCATTAAGGTCGCTGATGAAGGCGGCAATGGCTGTTTGGTCCTGGAGGCAGGAAACTTCGAGGCACTTGTCGTTGAATCTATCGATGTACTTCTACAGGGACTCCTCTAGGGCCTGACAAGGATAGGCAAACTGACCTTCGTTCTTGCTGAACTTGTGTCGTTGGAGGATCTTGGTGTCGAAATTTGTTGCGAGCTCACTCCACGAGGAAATACTAGCTGGCGGAATACTGTCAAACCACAGTCGTGCCTTACCAGTAAGGGTAGTGACAAAATGTTTGCACCATATAGGTTGTGGTGGGCTATGGACTTCCATCATAGCAGTGAAGTGGCTAAGGTGGTCTGTAGGGTCCTTCGTGCCATAATATTCTTTGAGGCTCTCCTTGAATTTGTATCCCTTCTCCGGGACAAAGGTTGCGATTTCGTGGCTGACTAGGGATGGGCGAACAACCCCCTGGTATGCAGTTAAAACTAGAATATGTGCTCCGGATGAGAATGGTTGTTGGCTGTAGATTATTAACTCGCTTCTCTCTAAACCCAATTTTCTCTCATCCTTCTCTCTAAACCTTAGAAACCCATCTCCTCATCCCCCCTTCTTCCCTACGGGAGAAGGGGGGATCGAACTTTTAAATTTTTTTCTTTTCTGCTTCTTTATGGTTCTCCCTCTCTGGGAGCTTCTTCTCCCTTTCTGGGAGCTTTGGTCTCTCTATATGAGAGTATTTAATTTGTCCCCTCTTAGGAGGGTTTGGTCTATTTTTGGATAGTTTTTATGAGTATTTAGATCTATCTCCTTCAGATCTGAAAATGGTGGAGTCGGCTGGATCCCACCAAACCGCTTCGGCGCCGGCTAAGGTGCTTGGACATTTAGATGACATGCTGGATCTAGCTCAAGGTTCTGGACTTTTTATGGGTAATCAGAATACTACCAAGTTTAGAGAAGGTGTACCCCCGGGTTTCTCCCCTCTTCCGATCAGGAACCAGTTTGTGGATGGAAGTATGGCAGGTTGGTTGATAGAGCCTAACTCTTCTCCACCACTGTTGCCGGCTGTATCTAAGGTTTTGTCCGACCAGCTGCTACTCGAAGCTGCCCCGATGAGTGCTACATGACTAAAGCGGACGGAGCTGCACGATGTGGTATTCATGGGTGTTCCCATCCAGCTCAATGCTTCACCCCGTTGTATGAATCAGAAGGTCAAGTCTGGTCCACAACAATTAAAAATGGAAAAGACACCTAAGCAATTAAAAATGGAAAAAGCTAGTGTGCTGCCAGATTCCACTTGTGCAAAAGGGAAGCTAGTACACTATATTGCAGAAAAAATGGATGGCATTCTCCCTAAAAAATGCAAAATAGTTTTAATGGTAGGGCCTGGGCATGCAATTGGACTGATTTACAAGATCTGTTATTTGCTGAGGGAGTTGGACTGGGGGCAAAATGGGTAATAATGTTATAGCCCACTTGTTAGCACACTGTGGCAATTAGTCACCAAGATGAGTATGAGTGGCTTGAGTCACCTGCATTTGTATCTCAAACGTTGCTAGACAATTTTCAGCGCCATTAATATATTGCTTTACGTTTCAAAAAAAAGAAAAGAATGGTTGGTTGGCTTGTTGTTGTTGGAGGAATTGTGTATGGTTGTAAGGTTGGTAGTGGGGTGGACTGTATGGAGTTTGGGGAGTTCTGGACCGAGGCTGCGGGGTGGGGGTTGGCGGATGGTCGGGGCCAAACTTCAGTTATGAACGGATCCGTCGAAAGGACGGTGGTTTCATTGGTTGGCGGAAGGTTCCGAGTGTCGTGCTGGGGGTTGTTGGCTTCTAGATTATAGATAGGGACAGATGGCAATTGTTGGAAAGCTCCAGCATTGCTTGCAATGGACCCATGTTGTTAATAAAGAATTGCCACTATTCCATAGTGGGCTACCATTGAGGGACAGGCGGTTGGGAGGTTCTGGCCATATGTCCGACGATGGGTAGCGGCCTGGAGATTGTGGCCGGATCGATAGACGTGAAGTCCAGGGCTCTAGAGGAAGCTGCATGGGGAGATGGGGAACGTGAGCTATCGCTCTCTACCGTAACTTCTTGATCCGGGGGATTTGTGAGGGTTCCACTGCTTTTGACATTATTACTAAAGTTTGGGGTTCTCTACGTCAAACAAGTGTTCTGTCTGTAGAATTAACAAGGGTTAAGGTGTTTTTCCCACGGACGGCGCCAATAATGATGACAGCTTTGGCCGGAGAGTCGTCTGGTATGGAGGTCAATGTTGTCTATCTGAGTCATGTCACACTAGTACAGAAATGATCAAAGAATGCGCCCCTTTGGAGGCGGATGTACAAACACCCGCCTCCAAAGGGGCCGAAAAAGTCTTTGGAGGCGGGTGCAACATCCACCCGCCTCCAAAAAGATTTGGAGGTGGGTGCAACATGCACCCGCATCCAATAATTAATTATTTGATGCACCCGCCTCCAAATCTCTTTCGAGGCGAGAAAAGGCTTTGCACCCGCCTCTAATAACGTGTTTATTGGAGGCGGGTGCATTTTCCCAAATTTTAATCAATATGTTTTCGAAAATTCTCTTTGTTTTGGACTGTTGGAAGTTGAAAATAAATTTGAAAATAATCTACTAGGATAATTTTTAGAGTTGAAAATAATTTTTAAAAAATGAGATAAATTTTTAGGTCATAAAAACCACAAGTTTTAGAAGAAAATATATAAATATATATATTTTAGATTTTAACTTTACATACATGAGTATATTTAGTCTAGTGGTAAATTTAATGTGCAAGAGTCAAGTAAGTCCGCCGGTACGAGTTTGGTTCCTACTGAAGCCATAAATTGAAGTAAGGGAGATTAAATTTTGTATTGGGGGTATATTGGAGGCGGGTGTCCGTAACAATTTATTGGAGGCAGGTGCAATAACCCCTCACAAGGGAGGCGGGTGCGGGCCCTCCTTTTGGAGGCGCCCGCACTGGAGGCGGGTGCACATACTGTGCACCCGCCTCCAAATCCCCTCTACACCCGCCTCCCATGAGCTCTTTTGGTGTAGTGTCAAAAGTAGGGAACCATGAGTATTCCGGGGATGCACTCCCGGGAGACACTCCGACTGTCAAGTCAGTAGTCGTACAATAAGTGATATAGAAAGAATGAGCAAATATAGAGAGAAAAAGTAACCCCCTTACCTGTGGAGTAAATGCGAGTATTTATTGGTGTGAATCTCGATGTGGTAGGTGTCACCTACCACATCTGAGTGCTAAAGGGCCCACGTGGAAGCCACTTGTATGGTCTAGGTCCCACGTGGGGTCCTTAAACACTATTAGTTAAAGGTCTCAATAAAAATAAATATATATTTGCATATGTATAGAACCTTCAATGTCTTGCTAAAATATTGAAACAAAACCTCATTTCACAATTACTAAAATGATCTAAAACAACACATAAATGTCAAATGCAATTGAAAGGTTTCAAAACAACAGGAAATCAATTGGAAGATGTTACAACTGAAGAGTCAGCAATTGTTCAATTGTGGTGGTATTAAGCATGCTCTGCAAATTGAGTATTTTCTTCATAAACTGATGAAAGACATACTTCATGGTCGGCCTCATTTGTGGATTTGAATCCACACATAACAAGGCCAATTTAGCCACCAACACCATCTTTTCTACTACTTCCTTATTAGTTGGCAAAGGAAGTCTTGGATCCAAAATGTCTTTCAATAACGTGTCATTTTGAGTTGTAGATTGAGTTGACGATGATATTGGAGGCATTGAAAACAAAAGATCACCCGGATGTTTTCCCATGAGTATTTCCAGAGCTAGAACTCCAAAACTATAAACATCACATTTTTCATTTACCTCCATGGTGTAAGCAAGTTCTGCAATTTATTGAATCAAATAGACATAAAACAAGTCAAATTAAGAAAGTTAAAATTTGTATATTAATTGTTCAAAAGAAAGTGAAATCACATTAGCATATCGAAGATGTTAAAACAAGTGACATACCTGGAGCAGCATACCCGTATGTCCCAGCGAAGGAAGTCCAATTAGATGAATCAAGGCTTAAGAATCTTGCGCTACCAAAGTCAGAAATGTATCCCTGATATTCAGAACTGAACAAAATATTCTTGCTAGATATGTCTCGATGGATTATTGGAGGTGAACAATCATGATGCATATATGCTAATGCAGCAGCTACATCTTGAATGGTGGTTATCCTCTTCATCCATTCCACCTTGGTTGATGTGTCATCATTGCTCAACACCTTGACTAGACTTTCCCCCTCCAAGAATTCATAGACCAAGAATGTATGCAAAGCATGTGAACAGAATCCATAAAGCTTCACAATGTTACGATGCCTTATTGTTGTTAAAGCACGTATTTCACTTGCAAAACTGTTCAGTTTGCTCAATGCTCTATCCTCTGTACTGTGAAGTTTTTTAACTGCAAAAACTTGGCCATTTGGTAACTCAGCTTTAAAAACACTTCCAAATCCTCCCTCTCCAATGCAGTGTTTCGGGTGAAAATTTTCCGTGGCATCAATAATGTTCTCATACACCATTTTCCCATCAAAGCTCCAAATAGAGAATACATCCCCATTTAATTCACTTGGGTTACTTTCTTCTTTTTTTGTGCTTGACCTTCCACGAATAAGAATTCCAACAACCCCGATCAAGAGAAACAAAGTTACAAAAATTGGAAGGACAACTAATAAGATAATTCTTTTGCTAGTCATCCTTTTACTTTTCATCATCTTTCTCACTGATTTAGGGCAAGGTTTGAATCCAACAATGTCACCACATAAATCTTTGTTGTTCCGTAAGGCAAGGTATGGAGCTCTTTGAAATGCCTTAAAATCTGGTAGAGGACCTTCCAATTGATTGTACGATAGATCAACAGAAATCAAACTTAAGCAACCATCAAAGCTGGATGGAATGGGACCAGATAGGTTATTATGAGAAAGATTCATGTTCTCAATACTTTTCAGCTCACCTAGCTCTGGGGGAATTTTATTTGCTAGCATGTTTTGGCTAAGATCAAGCGTTTCAAGGGTAGACATTTTCCCCATTTGATAAGGAATATTCCCGCTAAGGGCATTTTGGCTCAAATTCAAATCCAGTAATTGTACACAATTATAGATTTGTTCAGGAATTGAACCATTGAGATTGTTGGAAGACAAACTTAGATTTAAAAGTTTAGACAGTTGACCAAATTCTGATGGTATCTCCCCTGAAAGGTTATTTCCATCCAATTTAAGCTCAAGAAGTAAATTCAGCTTGGCCAAGCTCGTTGGAATACTCCCTTCCAAGAGATTTGAAGAAAGCTCAATTCTTTGCAATTGAGATGCCTCTCCAAGCCCACTTGGAATTCTTCCAGAAAGTTTGTTATTGGATAGCTGCAAGCTAGTCAAGTTTACAAATTTATCCCAATCCCAGGACAACTCTCCGAAGAAGTTATTATCGATTAAGTTCATTGCTTCTAAACTAGGATAAGTTCCAAAATCTTCAGAAATGTTTCCTGATAGTTGATTTCCTTGGGCATAGACACGTTGTAAGCTAGAACAGTTCCTCAAACTTCTTGGCATGGTACCGAAAAAATTGTTAAAATTGATATAGAGAAGCTCGAGTGACCCACCATTGCAAACATTTTGTGAAAGATGACCAGTAAAAGAGTTGTTACGTAGGTGCAATATTTGTAAATGTGTAATATTGTTTAACTCTATGGGTAGGACACCACTCAGCTGATTGTCAAAAAGACGGAGTTCCACTAGTTTTTCTACTTTTCCTATCTCTGATGGGATACCTCCAGACAAATTATTCATTTGAAATACTAATTCTCTTAGATTAGTCAAATTTCCTATGGAAGAAGGAATATGGCCCCCAAGATTGTTATGATTGAGGTACAAATATGTTAAATTCCTCATATTCCCAATAGATTGGGGAATCTCGCCTGTGAGACGGTTGGAAGACAGGTCTAAAAGAGTAAGAGATACTAGATACCCAATTTCTCTCGGTAAAGGACCGGAGAGTTGGTTTCCAAACAACATCAGCTTGTCAAGTTTAGTCAAATTTACAATTGATGAGGGAATGGACCCTGAAAGCCTGTTTAATGCAAGGGCCATAAAATTCAGGCGAGTTAAGTTCCCTATAGAGTTAGGAATTGATTCAGTGAAGTTATTGTATCCTAAATCTAACAATGTAAGAGATGTAAGATACCCAATTTCCTGCGGGATGGAACCATGGAAAGAATTAAGATAAAGGTTCAACTGAACAAGATTGGTCAAGTGCCCAATTTCACTTGGAATTGCTCCAGTGAATGCATTTTTAGAAAGGTCAATGGAAGTAAGATGGGATAATGATGAGAAATTGAGATGATCGAGTGTACCTTTAACACCACAACTAGTCATATCTATTTCGGATACCCTTTCGGCCACCTTGTTACATCGAATTCCAAACCATTTGTTGCGGCAAGGGTTGGAAGAAGGCTGCCAACTTGACAACGTTCTCGTTTGACTATCAAAGTCAAGACTAGCTTTCCATGCTAAAAGAGCTTCCGCTTCAGCTTCGGCTGCTATTTCAGAAACAGCAATGGCGATGCACAAAAGCATCAAATAATGCAGGGAGGTAAAGTACTTGTTCTGGAGCAACATTTTCACAGAAGAATGAATCTTTTCAGAGTAAAGGTTTTTGTAGATTGCAGTGTCTAATATGCCTAAATTTATAGGCATAAATTACCTTGTGTCCGTAGCAGCCTTTAACCTACTGAATTTTTAACCTGTTGTGTATAGTAGCTAATTTAAATTGACCAAGAAACAATATTGAAAGAAAAATTGTGAATCTGTGAAAAGTTACAGAAAAAAAATCACTAGGTGAAAAGAACAGAACAGAGCCTAGTTTCAAAAAATATAAAAGAAAGAGAGCACTAGGAGATATGCGGTTGAGTTATCAAGTGGCAGTAAATTAATTGTGACCATCCATCCATATATATCTACAGATTCTACACTAACTAACCTCTACTGTATTAGAGAATTTAAATATTCAATTTCCAATTTTAAAAATTCAGTTCTAACTTGTATAATGAAAAAGATGTCACCTTTATTTAATTTTTTATTTTTAAAATAAAAAAAACTATTATGCTTAAATTTGCTTGAAATCATAGCCATTATTCAATGACAGAGTCAGATACATTTTCCTAACCCTCAAGAGGAGTGGACATGAATTTGACATAACAAGCTAGTTCATGAGCAACTACATTCGCGACTAATTCATGACCCGCTCTTACGCACCATGTATCGACGAAAATGTAAAGTATATCCAAAAAGACAGGAGAACAGACATACAAAACTGGCTAGTGTCAACACATGAAAGAAAATAGACCAAAAAGTGTAACGAAAGTATAAAAGAGAGATTGAAAGTGTGATTTTTTATAAAATAAAATAAAAAATTGATAAGAAAAGGTTTCTACCTACCAATGCAACTAATTTACTGTTTCATGCCATTTTAGCAATTGCATTACTTAAATCGGAATACGTCAAAATTGACTAATCAGCTTTAGAAAACTCTGTTAGTCATGCAATTCGTTTTTATTTAATTAAAAGATGTCTTTATTATGCACTTGCATTAAATTATTCGCTGTTCCTTACCTAATTGATTTCTGTCTCGTTCGCATTGTTGATTTTTTCTTTTTCCTTTTTTTTTTTTTGTTTTAAAAGAAAAGGTTAAGATTTACTTAACAAGGCTTAACTTCTTCAGTATCCAAACGAAGTGGTGTGCCGCAGATTGTTTGCCTCATGCAGCTAATCTATGGGATACAACGTCTTATTCTCATTGTTTATATTTTATGTTGTGAATTGAAAGTTTGATCACTTTACTTTACGAAAGTTCATATTTTAATCTCTTTATTTTATGTAGATAAGGGAAAATTGCAATTTTGTTCCCTCTTTCATAAAATCTTTAAAGTGATATGCCATTTTCCCCTGATTCAACAGCTGGGGCTTTTGATTCCCTTTCTCTTGGTAATTGGCTGGGTTAGTTTTGTCTGCCCTCTGGTTTCTCATAAACAAGTGGCTGAAAAAAACCTACCTTTCGATGTTCTAGCCAAAAAAATCCACATCTAAATCACCAAATTATAAATTATAATTAAGTAGCTGATTCGCTCTGTGCTTTTATCATTCAAAGTCTGTGAAATGTTTGAAACAACATAAATATTAAAAAAAAATCCATTGAAAGATGTTACAATTCAAGAGCTAACAATTATTCAATTGTGGTGGTATGAAGCATGCTCTGCAGATTGGGTCTTTGCTTCAAAAACTGGTGAGAGGCATATGTCATGGTTGGCCTCAATTTTGGATTTGGATCCACACATAACAGGGCCAATTTAGCCATCAGCACCACTTTTACTACAACTTCCTTATTGGTCGGCAAAGGAAGTCTTGGATCCAAAATGTCTTTCAATAACGTCTCATAATGAGTTGAAGACCGAGCTGATGATAATGTTGAAAACATTGACAATACGAAATCACCTGGATGTTTTCCCATAAGAACTGCAGAATTGAACAAAATGTTTTTGCTAGATATGTCTCGATGGATTATCGGAGGTAATCGTTAGGGGTGTCAAACGGGCGGGTTGGGCGGGTATTAAATGGGTGTTAAGTTAATGGGTAATGGGAACCCATTATCTACTCAATTAATGGTTTTAACTCAAATGGGTAATGGGTAGCTATGGGTACCCATGGGTACTCATAATACCCATTATACAAAAATGTAAGGCTTATTTAATAGCTTATTAATAAAAAAAATTTTAAATTTTTTTTAAAATTTCATTTTAATTTTTTTTAAAGTGAATTTTAATTCTTTGAATATATTCTAAAATTTGAAATATTAAATTTTATATAATTTTATATTTAATTGTATGTAATTTTTTTGTCGAAACACAATTTTTAATTTTTTTATATTTATATAAACCCGTGCATGTCCCGACACCGAAACTGGGCCCAAGGCGCGAAACTGGGCCCGGGCCAAAACTGGTCCCGAGGCCCAAAACTGATCCTGAGGCCCAAAATTGGGCCCGGGCTGAAACTGGCCCACCCCTAAATCGGTCAAAAACTGGGCTCGAACTGGGCCGGCCCGGCCCGGCCCAAACCCAAACCCGGCCCTAAACCCGAACGAATTTAGAATTAGTATTATAAGTCGGTAATTTAAAAATATTATAAAAAAATAAATGAAAAAAAACGTAAAGTAATTGTAGGACACGAAAAATAAAGAAAAAGAAAAAATAAGTTTGAAGAAAAAAATAAAATGGGCACACTAAAGTATGTGAGTTATTGGTTTTTTTTTTTTTTATACTTTTAAAGGTAATTGTGGATGGGTATTTTTAATACCCATGATGGGCGAGTTTTAGGGTACCCAATTAGCTACCCTAAATCCGCCCATTACATATTTAGCCGAAACCCACCCAGCCCATTATTTTTTAAAGTGGGTTTTATTGGGTTAATACCCAATGGGTTTGGGCGGTTTTTGGGTTAGTGGGTTTTTTTGCCACCCCTAACAATAGTGATGCATATATGCTAATGCAGCAGCCACATCTTGAATGGTGGCTATCCTCTTCATCCATTCCAACTTTGTTGAGGTGTCGTCATTGCCCAACACTTGCGTTAGACTTTCTCCTTCCAAGAACTCATAGACCAAGAATGTATGCCGAGAATGTGAACAGAATCCATAAAGCTTCACAATGCTACGATGCCTTGTTTTTGTCAGTGCACCAATTTCCCTAGCAAAACTGCTCGGTTTGCTGAGTACTCCATCCTCCGTTCTATGAAGTTTTTTAACAGCAAAAACTTGACCATTTGGTAACTCAGCTCTGAAAACACTTCCAAATCCTCCCTCTCCAATGCAGTGCTTCGGGTCAAAATTTTCCGTAGCATCAACAATGTTCTCATACACCATAGTCCCATCAAAGCTCCAAATAGAGAACACATCTTCATTCAATTCACATGGGTTGCATTCTTCTTGTTTTATGCTTCACCTTCCACGATGAATAAGAATTCCAAAAGCCCAATCAAGAGAAGCAAGGTTACCAAAATTGGAAGGACAACTAGTAAGATAATTCTATTGCTAGTCATCCTTTCATTACTCGTTCCCTTTTTCACTGAATTAGTGCAGGGTCTCAAACCAACAATGTCAGCACATAAATCTTTGTTATTCATTAAGGCAAGGTATGGAGCTTTTTGGAATGCCTTAATGTCCGGTAGCGGACCTTCCAATTGATTGTAGGATATATCAACAGAAATTAAAATTAGGCAACCATCAAAGCTGGATGGAATGGAACCAGATAGGTTATTATGGGAAATATTCATCATCTCAATACTTTTCAACTCACCTAGCTCTGGCGGAATTTTGTTTGCTAGCATATTCTGACTAAGATCAAGGGTTGAAAGTGTGGCCATTTTTCCCATTTGAGAAGGAATACTCCCACTAAATGCATTTTGGCTCAAATTCAAATCCAATAACCCTCCAAAATTGCAGATTTGTTCCGGAATTGAACCAGTGAGATTATTGGAAGACAAACTCAGATTCAAAAGTTTAGACAGTTGGCCAAATTCTGCTGGTATCTCCCCTGAAAGGTTATTTCCATCCAATTTAAGCTCAAGAAGTAAATTCAACTTGGCCAAGCTCGTTGGAATACTCCCTTCCAAGAGATTTGAAGAAATCTCAATTCTTTGCAATTGAGATGCCTCTCCAAGCTCACTTGGAATTCTTCCAGAAATTTTGTTATTGGATAGTTGCAAGCTCATCAAGTTTACAAATTTATCCCAATTCCAGGACAACTCTCCGAAGAATTTATTATCCATTAAGTTGATTGCTACCTAATTAGGATAAACTCCAAAATCTTCAGAAATGTTTCCTGATAGTTGATTTCCTTGGACATAAACATATTGCAAGCTAGAACAGTTCCTAAACCTTGTTGGCATGGTACCAATAAAATTTTTAAAATTGACATACATATGATCCACTGAGCCGCCAAGGCAAACATTTTGTGGCAAATGACCAGTAAAGGAGTTGTTACGCAGGTGCAAAAATCGTAAATGTGTAACATTATTTAGTTCTGCAGGAAGGACACCACTTAGCTGATTGTCAAAAAGACGGAGTTCCTCTAATTTTTCCAGCTTTCCTATCTCTGGCGGGATAGTCCCAGATAAATGATTAACTTGTAATTCTAGTGTTAATAGATGAGACAAGTTTCCAACAGAAGAAGGAATTAGGCCCCCTAGATTGTTTGTATTGATGTACAAATATCTTAGCTCCTTCATATTCCCAATTGATTGGGGAATCTCATCTGTGAGACGGTTGTCTGAGAGGTCCAAATACAGAAGAGATGTTAGATATCCAATTTCTTTCGGCAAAGGCCCATAGAGTAAATTTCCAAACATATATAGATTGGTGAGCTTGGTTAAGTTCATCATTGATGAGGGAATTGAACCTGAAAGTCTATTCGCTGAAAAGTATAGTTCTGTTATGTTAGTTAAGTTCCCAATGGAGATAGGAATTGATGCTGTGAGATGATTTTATGATAAGTCAAGTAAATTGAGAGATCTAAGGAACCCAATTTCCTGAGGGATAGAGCCAACAAAAGAATTATCATAAAGATTCAGCTCCAAAAAGATTAGAAAGAACACTAATGTTGGATGGAATGGTCCCGGAGAATGCATTTTCAGAAAGGTCAATGGAAGTAAGATGGGATAATGATGAGAAATTCAGATCATGGAGTGTACCTTTAACGCCAGAATTAGTAATATTGATTCCGGATATCTTTCCCTCCTTGTTACACTGAATTCCAAACCAGTTGCTGCGACAAGGATCCGAGGAAGGCCGCCAACCGGACAACAGTCCCATTTGACTGTCACTGTCAAGAGTAGCTTTCCATGTTAATAAGGCTTCGGCTTCGAGTTCAACATCTAATGTTGTTGGTTCAGAAATAGCAATGGCGATGCAAAGAAGCATCAAATAATGCAGAGCGAGCATTTTCGCAGTAGCTGGGATCGATATGTCTATTCTTTCAAGACGATAGAATGAATATATTAAGAGTAAATTTTTGTAGAGACATGACATGATACCCCCACCACCACAATCATTCATGGAATAATTTAAGAGAGCACTAGTTCATGGATTGATTCCTCCAGTTATTGCAAGTTGCAATTAGTTATTGTGATCATCCATCGACAAACGTCAACATTAACTAACCACCATTACACAATTTATGTAGTCAGATTAATTTTCAATTAAAAAAGATCCATTTTATAGTTTATATAATGAACAAGATGTCCTCACCATAGCACTTGCATTAAATAATTGACCATTTTTGTTTGTTTTCTTGATCTCGATCAGGGGCTGAACCAAGGGGTGTTCCTCTGCCCCATCAGAGGGGTGTTCATTTGGATTTTAATTGGATGACTGATTTATTTGGATTGGTTTATTCGGGTATTAAAAAAAAAAATCTCTCCACCCAAACACTAAACCTTTTGAAGTAAAAAAACCAAATCACACCAAATCATTTAAGCCACGGCTTACTTGGTTTGGGGTCTAAATAAAATTAAAAAATTCAAACAATATAGACAAAAAACATATGTATCCAAAACATACAAGCATTAAAATACCAAAAGATGAACGTTTTAAACATTAACAATCCGTCAATCACAAAGTTTTCTTCAAAATAATAGTCAATTTAAAATAACAATTGGTATTATCTTACTTGGCTTATTCGGCTCCTTATTTGGATTGAGACTTAAATCCAATTCCAAACCATTTATCTATTTAAAAAATCGGGTGCAGCTTGAGGAAATATTTCACCTTTTTTAAAATTCTTTTTGAAAAAATAGGAGATCTCTCTTTCAGCATGAAAATCTCCATCTTTCTCCCATAAAATAAAAGTCTTTCTTCTGTCGAACATTATTTATTTATTTTTCATTATGGCCCATTCGAATTATTATAATATTGGATGAATCACTCAATTCATCTTTTAACTTGAGTTGAGTTGTAGCCTATTGTCTTGCATACGTCCTTGACTTTAAAATGTCTTATTTTTGTTTTTACAGTTCAAAAATGATCATAAATTATCCCAAATTCAAATTTAGATTACATTCAAAACTAATTTTATTATTAATGATATCATAATTATTCTCTCGAGTGATTAATGTTAAAGTTGAAGCGATCAAAGTTGTCCAACTGTAATTGTAGCAAAACATGCTCTACATATTTTGCCTGGAAAAACCGTAGTTTTGGTCCCTTACATTTGGTCCAGTGGCACTTTTAGTCTCTTTTCTTTTCCTCTCAGCGGTTTTAGTCCCTTATGTTTTTTCCTTTGGCAGTTTTGGTTCTTTTACCGGGAGTTGGAGGTAAAACAGGTAATTTGAGGAATTTAAATAATTTTTCAAATTTCTGGGGCAAATCCAAAATTTCCTTTTTCTTCTTCTTTCTCTCTTCTTCCTCACCACCGGTCCACCCCTCACACACCCAACTCCATAACTGTGAAAGTTAGGTTTATGAACTGAAGAATCGAGAGCAGAATTGGGGAAATTGTGGAATGAGAATGCTTCTGAATTACGCAATCTAAAAACTGACTTTACATGTATTCCTACTGCTATTTATATACTCTGACATCATAAATATCTAACTATTGACACGTCAGCATACTTAACATGTATTTACATATTTTATCATCCCCCCCTCAAGATGAGGCTGAATGAGCAGAATGAAAGCCCATCTTGGACAATATAAAATGAAAAGAAGGAGTAGCCAATGATTTTGTGAAGATATCAGCCAGTTGAGACTTGGACGGAATGTGTTTTGGAACAATAAATCCTTCTTTAAACTTGTCCCGAACCAGATGGCAATCGATGTGAAGGTGCTTCGTTCGTTCATGGAACACTGGATTTTTCGTAATGTGGACTGCTGCCTGATTGTCGCACCACAGTGGAATGGGAAGTGGAACTTGAAGATGAAAATCTCGGAGTATGTAGGTAATCCATTGAACTTCACATAGTGTGGACGCCATACTTCTGTACTCAGCTTCAGCGGATGAGCGAGAGACGGTGGTCTGCTTCTTAGATTTCCAGGAAATGAGAGAGTTGTCGAGGAAGATACAGTACCCTGTGATGGAGCAACGAGTCAACTTGCAAGTGGCCCAATCCGCATCGCAATAATTAGTCAGCTGAAGGGCATTGTTACTAGGATAAAAGATGCCATGAGCAGGATAGCCTTTGAGATATTTGACTACATGAATAGCAGAATTCCAATGCAGCTCAGTCGGACATTGGATATATTGGCTGAGTTGCTGAACGGCATAGGTGAGATCAGGTCGAGTAAAGTTCAGATAAAGGAGCCTTCCCACAAGTCTGTGATAAGGGCCAGGGTCACGGAGAAGTGGAGAGGTTTTGTCAACCAGATCACAGTGAGGTGGCAATGGAGTATTCTTTCCCTTGGCATCAAAAAGCCCTGTATCTTTAATAAGATCAGAAACATATTTGCGCTGATTGAGATAGATGCCAGTGGAAGAATGCACTATCTCAATACCCAAAAAATATCTGGCTACACCTAAATCCTTGATGGTGAATTTCTGGTGGAGAAAGTCCTTCACCTGCTGGATGTGAGTTTCTGAGGTACCAGCCAAAAGAACATCATCTACATAGACTATCAAAGACAGAAAACCATGGTCAGAATTTTTCAGAAATAAACAATGATCATTCTTAGATTGAACAAATCCAAAAAGCTGCAATTTTTTTGTAAACTCCGCATTCCATTGACGAGAGGCCTGTTTAAGACCATAAAGAGACCTTTTGAGGCGACATACTTGACCAGGTTGGGCTTGAGTGTACCCAGGGGGTGACACCATATATACTTCCCCATCAATAAACCCATGTAAAAATGCGTTGTTAACATCTAACTGGTGAAGAAACAATTTGTTAGCAGAAACCAAGGAAATAAGGATTCTTACAGTGACAGTTTTTGCAACCAGGGCAAAGCTATCAAAAAATTCAACACCCTCTATCTGGTTGTAACCTTTGGCAACAAGGCGGGCTTTATAGCGTTCCACTGTACCATCAGGCTTGCATTTAACTTTGTAGACCCATTTACACCCGATGGCTTTCTTTCCAACAGGAAGATGAGATAATTCCCAAGTTTCATTTTCATCCAAAGCTTTTAGCTCAGAATCCATGGCTAGCACCCAAACATCCTGAAACTTAGCTTGAGCATAAGACTGAGGTTCCTGGATGTTAGAAATGTTAGCAATAAAAGTCATATAAGTAGCAGACAGTGGGGAGTGGGATGGATGGGAGGTTGTAATATTGTGAGGATCTTGATGAACATAATTTGCTGAATAATCTTTCATCCAGACAGGAAGTTACCTAGATCTGTTACTATGTCTTAAGGGAATAGGTGTAGGGGAAGCATGATGGATTGGAGACTCTGGATGGGATGTTGTTGAATCAGGAATAGGGATGAAAGATGATTCTGGCTCTGGTGCAGGAACTGAATGATAATCATCATAAAAGGATTGAGGAATTGGTATGTTTGATGAAGTGGGAGAACATGTGGGGTTTAGAGAAGTATGATGATTGGTATGGAAGGGGAATACGTTTTCATGAAAAATAAGATCTCTGGAGATTAAAACCTTTTTTTTTTGGAGGTCATAGACTTTATAGGCCTTTTGGCCTGGAGGATAGCCAAGAAAAATGGCAGGGGAAGCTCTTGCCTCAAATTTGTCTTTGTGAGGCAAAGTGTTAGTTATGTAACATAAGGAACCAAACACTCTTAAGTGAGAAAGTTCAGGAGGTTTTTGATGGAGGAGTTCATAAGGTGTTTTCCAGCCAAGAGTAAGGGTAGGTAATCTATTTATAAGATATGTAGCTGTGAGAATGGCATGTCCCCAAAAAGGTTTGGGAAGTGAGGCATGAAACATTTAGCCACCTGTAAGAGGTGTTGGTGCTTTCTTTCCACCCTACCATTTTGCTGAGGTGTGTATGGGGTTGATTTTTGGTGCAGAACACCAGAATTGGATAAGAGGTTTTGGCAAAGTTCACCTGTAAACTCAGAACCATTGTCAGTTCTCAAAATTTTAACGGATTTCTGAAACTGGTTCTGTGTCATAAAGAAAAAAGAGGTTAGAATTTGTACAGCTTGAGATTTGGAGGCCATGAGATAGGTCCAAGTGGTCCGACTATAGTCATCAACTAATGTTAAGAAATAGTGAGCACCATTTAAGGCAGGAGTTTTATAAGGACCCCAAATATCAGCATGTAATAACTGGAAGGAATCAACAGCATGATGCTTAGAGATTGGAAATGAAGTTCTATGTTGTTTCGCAAAGGGACATACAATACATTCAAATGAGGATGGAAAAGGAATTTTATTAATGCTTTGTAAACGTTGTGTTACAGGAACAGAGGGATGGCCAAGTCTTTTGTGCCATACATCATAGTCGACTACATGCACTTTATTGATGGAAACAGGAAATAAAGGAGCTACAGAATTGTGAATGGAAATTTTATGAGGCATATTTGAGAATTCTTGTAACACAGATGATGAGAATGATCTGGAATCGAGGATATACAAGCCTTTCTTTTCCCATTCAACTGCCAAGACCTCATTAGTCGCTAGGTCCTGCATGAGGCAGTAGTTGGGTAAGAAATCAAAGTGTACAACTGCTTGTTTGGTGATTTTGCTTACTGATAGTAGGTTAAAACGAAAAGAGGGAATGTGTAAGCAATTGTCTATAGTCAGGTTTGGGGAAATTTGGACAGATCCTGTACAGGTAGCATATTTGATGGTATTATCAGGAAGACAAACTGGTGTGATGCGAGTGACAGGTGTGGAAAGATTAAAAAAACTGAGGTTGCTACAAATATGACTTGAAGCTCCACTATCTATTATCCAAGTAGAACAGTCTAATGCACCAAGTAAATTGCAAGAATGGACAAGAACACTACCTGTGAAGTCAGAGAAATGAGTGTAGTTTACCAGCTCCGCTTCATTTATTTTACCTTTGCCTTTCAGCATCCTCCCAAACTCTTGTTGAATGAGATTTGCTACCATCTGTTGCAGGTCATTGCTGCCATTGTTGCTGCCAGAATCATTCAAGTCCAGTGGATTATCTAGTATTGGAGCTGGAACAGCATAAGCATAATTGTTTCCCTTGCCTTTTACAGGTTCTTTAGGTCCCTTCCACCAATCTGGATAACCAAAAATCTTGAAGCATGTCTCCTTGGAATGACCTTTCTGTCCATAGTGTTCACACTTTATGTCATGTTTCTTGCCATTAAAGTCCTTCTTCTTGTATTCACCTCTGCCAAATGCAGGTTTTCTTTCCCCCAAATTTCTGATACTCATAGCACCTTCAGTAGATTCATGATATAGCATCTGTACTAATCTTTGTTTCTCAACCTTTCCTACCATAGAATAAGCCTTTCCAATGCTTGGAAAAGGCTCCATAAGAAGAATCTGGTTCTTAATTGCATCATATTGTTCAGTTAGTCCCATAAGAAACTGCATAAGCTTTTCTTCATTATCTTTGGCAATTACAGACTTAGATCTTCCACACTTACAACAATCACAGTCTTGGATTGGCCTCAGAGCATCCAGTTCATCCCAAAACCGTTTCAATTTGTTGAAATATGCAGCCAGAGACATGCCTCCTTGAGTAATAGAGCTAATTTCTCGTTTTAGTTGATAGAGTAATGGTCCATTGCAGGAACCAAATCTCTCAGCCAAATCTTCCCAAAGATTCTTCGCATTAGTTGCGAACAAAAAACTTTCAACTATTTCTTTCGATATGGAATTCAGAATCCAAGACACAACCATAGAGTTCACCTTTCTCCATGATCTGTAGTACTGTGAATTGACTGCAGGCATAGTTATCTCACCAGTTATGAAGCCAATTTTGTCTTTTGCTTCCAAGGATAGGATCATAGCTCTGCTCCAGGGTACGTAGTTCAAATCAGTCAGCGGCACCGTCACGAGCACCATTCCTGGATGATCGGAGCTCTGCAAGTAGTAAGGATTGCCAGCAGCGATAGTTTTCTGCTGCGATGTTCCTGCGATTCCGCTATTTCCTCCAATATCTAGTGAATTAGCCATGGATAATTGATAGTTAATCGATGCGAGAGGTTTTGATCGGTGAAATTTGGACAAAATCTCCTATATCATATGTGAATTTGCTCTGATACCATGTGAAAGTTAGGTTTATGAACTGAAGAATCGAGAGCAGAATTGGGGAAATTGTGGAATGAGAATGCTTCTCAATTACGCAATCTAAAAACTGACTTTACATGTATTCCTACTGCTATTTATATACTCTGACATCATAAATATCTAACTATTGACACATCAGCATACTTAACATGTATTTACATAGTTTATCAATAACCACCAACCTTCAACCATCAACACCTCATTCAACCACAAAATTAAAACACCCAAAAGCCAAAAACACCCACAAAGATTGGTTTCATAGGATTTATGGGCTAAATTCGGTTTTGGGTTTTCCATTTTCGAAAAATTTTGGTTCCATGACTTCTTGAATCTTTTGAGAATTCATTCAACCAAAAATCGAAAACACCCACAAAGATTTTCTCAAACTCTTTGGGTTTATTTTGTTGGGTTAATTGAAACGCCAAGCCTTAATTTGATGGCTTTGTAATTGAAGGAAATGTTTTCCTTTTACAGATTATATTGTCAATTTTTTGTTTTCGGTTTTGAGTTCTTTATGAGGTTTCACCGAATTTCTTCTGCTCTTCTGCTTTGGGTTTCTTCCAATAAATTGGTGCATTTTTGTTGGGTGTTTTAATTTTGTGTTTGAATGAGGTGTTGATAGTTGAAGGTTGGTGGTTATGGATAGGGCTGAGAACGAACACGAACGTTCACGAACAAGCTCGGGATCGGCTCGTTAAAAGCTCGGTTCGAGATCGTTTATTTATTAATAAACGAACACGAACAAAATTTTATGCTCGATTAATAAACGAACAATAAATGAACAAAAGGGAGCTCGGCTCGATTACGTTCGTGAACAGCTCGATAAGAAAAAATAATTTTTACAAAAGATAAAATACATATATAATTTATCATTCATACATATTAACATGAAACTAAATTTGGTGCAGTGGTAAGACACTGCATGGAGAACCCAGAGGACCTGGGTTCGAATCTCCACAGGCCAAATTTATTTTGGCAAGTGGAGATTCTGCCTACCGAGCTCGAGCTCGAGCCGAGCTCGAACTCGTAAATCTTATACGAGCTCGAGCCCAAGATAATGAAGCCGAGCCGAGCTCGAACATAGGTGTGTTCGGGCTCGGCTCGGCTCGATATCACCCCTAGTTATGGAGTTGGATGGGGGTGGACCGGTGGTGAGGAAGAAGAGAGAAAGAAGAAGAAAAAAGAAAAAGGAAAATTTGGAATTGCCTCAGAACTTTGGAAAATTATTTAAACTCCCCAAATTACATGTTTTACCTCCAACTCCCAGTAAAAGGACCAAAACTGCCAAAGGGGAAAACATAAGGGACCAAAACTGCCGAGAGAAAAAGAAAAAGGGACTAAAATCGCCACTGGACCAAACGTAAGGGACCAAAATTGCCTTTTTCCTATTCTGCCTCATCTTAACCAACGTATCTGTATGTCCCAGTGAAGGTCCAATTAGATGAATCAGGGCTTAAGAATCTTGTTCTACCAAAGTCTGAAACATAAGCCTGATATTCAAAATTGAACAAAATATTTTTGCTAGATATGTCTCGGTGGATTATCGGAGGCAAACAAAACATCTTGAATGGTTGCTATCCTCTTCATCCATTCCAACTTTGTTGATATTTCACCATTGCTCAATACCTGAAATAGGCTATCCCTTTCCAAGAACTCATAGACCAAGAATGTATGCCCAGCATGTGAACAGAATCCATAAAGCTTCATAATGCTAAGATACCTTGTTTTTTGGTTGGGTTGGGTTCCGAAAGGATGAATAGCTGAAAGTATGTGTATGATGCACAAGGCACAAGGCTTCCATTTCTGACCAGAAATTAATTCCACTGTCGCATTCGCCTCCTTGTACGAGACTAAGGGCAGGTTCTTTAAGTTTTAGTTTTGGTCTCAACAGTAAATTTAATATATTATAATCAGTTTTTATCATTTTTAATACAGTTTTTTACTATTCACCTATACCTTTTTATATTTTCAATATATTTTTTACATTATAAAACTATTTTTTTAAACCAAAACTCAACCCAACTAAAAAGAACAAGAATGTCCAAAAAAAATGCCTTATAGAAAAAATACACAAATCAAGGAGATGAGTGAATTTTTTATTTGACCCCTATTTATGTTTTCTTGTTTTACTACATTTTATGGGAATGTGTGCATTAAAAATAATATTATTAAATAAAGTAATTAATTAAGAGGTAATATTAGAACTATTTAAATTTTTTATCTTGAAATGTGTAAAAGAATAGAGAATAAAATAATTTTCTATAATGACCACTTATTTGGGAACCGAGGGATCGAGTATCTTCTATGGATTTGATTCTTGCAATCATAATGTCGATTGGTTCAAAACATCTTAATTAACTTAACATGTACTGTCCAGTAATTATCAAGTTGCATTTAATTAAGTGTGATCATGTACATCAACATTGACTAACAAATAAACTGCTCAATTTTTCACTTTAAAAAAATCACTTTTTTAAATTTCTACTGTTTAAAAGTGTCTATGATTATAGCACTTGCATTAAATAATTCACCTTTATTTTTTTTTTATTTTATTGATTACGACTTTTGGCCCTTGTGCTACAAAAATTCAAAAGAATGTAGGCTTTCTTTCGCCAAAAAGAAAAGCAAGAAAAGAAAAAGGCTATCTTAATTCCTAGCAATGCAATCATTTTTTTCATTTCAAACGATAAAATTTTATAAATTAAAAAAAAAAAAGAAGAAGAAAAATACAATTGAACGAGCTAATGTGTCACGTGAACTTGTCCTAGCTAATGAAGCCAATTGAACGAGCGAGAGTTTCAACATGTTTGATAATAAACTCCATTTCGCCAGTTGTATTTATTATTAGTTTCTGTAGTCTTTCTTTGTTACGGTATTAGTAAGTATAGTTTTGTCTTAAATGTTATAATACTATGTTTCTTTATTAATTGTGGATCATATATTATTATGTTAGTAACAGTATATAATATAAACAAATTAAAAGTGAACTCTTTTAATGGGACACTAATTCTTTTAAGGGAAGTTTTTAAGTGGGACGAAGGGAGAAAATAAATTTGCGTTGGACCATCCAACATGTCTGATACAAGCTTTTGAGATATACAAATTAAGCCCTTACAAAAATTATGCATAATTAATGGAGTTGAATTCGATAATTTCATAAAATTTGTTGCCTATGGTTTAATGTGGAAAATGAAAATTTGATAATGGAGTATTTGCGATTGAGAAATGAGAACGAAAAAAATGATTTTCTTTTTAATTCTTTTTTTGCCTGTAGTTTAATATGGAAAATAAAATTTGAAAGTTGTTAATATATGTGTAGCTGTGTCCACGAAGTCTGAAGACAACCAAAAAAATTGATTATTTAACCTTATCATATCTAAATTATAATAGTGCACTGCTTAATCAACCAACATAATATAAATCTACACATTATAAAAGTATAAAATTCGCTATTACGTTGAAAAATTTCGTACTAACATCAGTCACATTGTCACTCAAAGCTTAAAGACTATATTTTCGATCAAGTTTTCATACACATCAAACAATAAAATCACCTTAGTTAATTAGGGGAAAATTATAAAACACCATAGACATTGACAAAATAACTATGTGAAAAAGAACATTCTTGGTTTATTGCTTCAATTAAAGACTAAAATTTAAAAATAAGTAAAATTATTTCTCTTTAGGGAAAAATGATAATTTCTTTTTTTTTTTAAGTAACAAACAACTAAGCACTTAAGTAATCTAAAGACCCTTTATTAATTAAGAGGCACAAATGCCAAAAAAAAAAATCAATGAAAACACAATGAGGCGCAAATGCCAAAAAAAGAAAAAGAAATGAGAACATAATGAGATTTATCTCGAAAATACAGAGAAAATGCAGATGACATGATGCATAAAAAATTAAGCAAAATACAAAAATGGGAATCATAACCTAAGATGATTTTTTTTAGAGTTCGTTCGAAAAGGATAGAGATCATCAGTGAGGGGGCAACTGCATTGTTTATTCTTTCAAGATGATTTGATTAATAAAATTATTAACTTTTTCTTGCCAAAAAGAGATAAAGAAGAAGGAAATAGAAACTACTATGATCAACAGCCCATTCGAACAGTTCTATTTTCCTTAAATATAACAACTCCACAAATACAATAGAACAGCCCATTTGAACTTGCTCAATTTTTGAAGCCTAACCAACATGGCCCGATATTTATCTTTTGGGCTTTGAGTTTTCAAGGTTCAGATGGACAGTATTTTCATTTCCATTTTGATTGTACAAACTTTGTTTAAAAATTGTTAGTTAAATGACAAGTAATATGTGCTTCTCTTTCTGCTACATCGCACCTTAAAGATTTCCAATACTTTTTAATGAAATTATTACTTTTATTTCTGAAATATATATTCCCTCCATTTTATTTTTTATTTTTTTTGATAAGCATGGGATTGGTTACCTGTTGATTAAAAATTTAAAGAGAGTACAAAGAGGTAGGTAAAAACCTCTAATAAAATTTGAGAATAAAGAAACATAACTATTTTGAGCGTTTTGATCCTCCAGTTATGTTGTGCAATCCCTCCGCGGAAGTAGTCTAGTTTGGATGGTTTTTCCATATAATGAATGATCTTTTTGTCTTCTTGATTTTTTTTGAGATCACTAACATGAATTTTTCTTCATCTGCTATGATATTCAGTTTTTGTTCTGATTCAGAATCTTTCTCTAAATTATGTTCCTCCGATGATTCACATTGAAGCCTTTTCTCCTTCTCTTCAGGTTTCCATTTTTCTTTCTTTTGTGCAACTTATTTTTATTGTCAATTCTTGATGTGTTCTTTTAAGTCCTGCTCTTATTTTTTTGAAAGAGTCCCCCTCAAAATCTGATGGCTCCAACAGACGATATTTTATCATTATTGACTTGTAAAGAGAAGTTGTTGGCTTTGTCTTCATATCTTGGTCTTTGTTTGGCATTTGATCGGTCACCATGACTGTCGTAGAAGTTTGGAAAAATTCCGGTGCAGTTGTATTGTTCTCAGTAGCTGGTGCGTAGGAGATTGGATCGTGACTGGTTTTCCAACAACAGTCTCGGCAGCTTTTACTACCAAAGGCTTTGTTAAAACACTTAAAATAGAGTCTACTTTGACCAAAGTACAATTTGTTACGAGTGTCAAGGTACAATGCTTAAAATAGTTAATTTGACACCATTTATTCAATTTATATTCTTATTTATTAAGTATGAGATAAATATAGACCACATAATTATATTTATAAGGGTAAGAGGAGTAAAAAATTTGAAAGTAGACTCTTTTATTGAAATATATTGATATTTTTTAAATAAAATTTTCCAATAGAACGAGATATATATATATATATATATTGTTAAATAAGTTGACCAGATTGGACAATAACTTTTTTTTTTAAGAGGATTCTTTTGTACCATAGTTTTGTTACAACTATGAAAAGTTATATGTTTGTTAGATAAGTTAACCTATACATGATATGTTTATTTTCGTATATTTGAGTCGAATTTAAACCTAATTAAACCTGTGAATAGTGCACGTCTACCTAATAAATACGTGTTGTGTTTTTGTAAGATTCTCATGCTGTGTCATGACATCTAACAAATACTTATGAATCTATTTTAGAGTTTATATAGACGGGTCCCCGGGTCTATAGCTAGTTCAATGTAATTAAGCCTATTTGTAAATATAGTATTTTCTGGTTATATCGTAAAAGTCTAGCGATACAATTATTAATTATTATTAAGTGTTCATCGGTATCCAATTTATTTAATCTGGTCAATCGGCTCCAATATCAACAACCGAAAAAGTGAATCCTTCCTATATTTCATTAGAAGAATTTATTTTATTGTACTAAACAGCATGGTTGTCTGGGATGGACTGAACGTTGAACGGGTGAGGCCAAGGATTCACTCGAACCGGGGGTTCGACCGGTTTTAGCCAGGGGTCAAATCGGATGACGTCATGTATACATATATATATATATAATATATATTACTGATTAACATGCTTTAATTTTATTATTTTTAGCATTTAAATTTTTTTTTACAACAATTATATATTTTTGTAAATTTTACAACTAAGTTAAACATTAAAATTCATTATTATAAAACCCAATAAGTAAAAAAACTATTAAATATTTCTTAGTTTGTATTACAAATATATAAAAGTATATTAATACATTTTTATTAGACAAAAAAAAAAGATAAATTTTGATGTAAATAAACACTAAACGTATTTTAAGTTAATACATGAATAAATTAAGTAAATTTTAATAGAACAGAAAACAACTAATAAAAATTATGATAGTATTAATTTTATAAATAGTAAGGAATGATAATAAAATTAACATTAGTTTGGATGGTCCAATTAATAGATTGTTAGAAAGTCCATGATTCATATTAAAATGAATTAAAACAATAATTCAACAAAAGTGAACAATTGTATAGTGGTAAGTACTTATATTTTTTATGTGAGTGACCAAGGTTCAACTCTCATTGATAGTAAAATTTTGTAAAAATTGTCAAATTTTTTTAAAAAATTAAAAACCGATTTTTTGGATTTTTTTGAACTGGCAAGAGTGCCGATTCGCTTCCGGACCGGTCCGACCCTGACAATCCTGCGAAACAGTACAATTAAATAGGCTTTTCTAATGAAACAGTGGGAGTGCGTGTTAGTTGTCAACTTTTCTATCCAACAGCAAAATCAATGCCTTCACATGTTTTGTTGAAAGAGTGGATGGGATCAGAAAATTGTTCCCACTATTTTGGCTCAGAACGCAATCAATAAATGGAACCAAACTACAACTAACACACAGAGCAAAAACAAAAAACCTTGCCGACAAATTTTTTTTTTTTTAAGATTTTCTTTTTCTTGGTATTCAGAAAGTTTGAATTTTGTAACCTTATGGGTACGCTTGGGGTATGAAAAAGAAGGAAATGTACATCTATTTCTATATATATTTGGTAAGTACATGAATCTAATTATTTAAACTATTATAACATTTAAAAGTCAATTTAAAATTCTTTTAATGGGGAGGATTTATCCATTCTCCGATTTCAAATGCCTCAATTCTCATTTTCATTCCCGCGCACCAAGTGCATCATAATATTTTAAAGTCCTCCCATATTCACTACTCGAACTCTCCTCCTAAATAGTACTTTTTCTATTATATTAGAAAAATTCATTTTGTATTATTGAAAAACAGTATTATAAAGTGCACTTTTCTAATAAATTAGAGGGGATACACAAATTAATTACTAAATTTTCGAAATCACAAAAAAAGAAAGGAAAAAAGGTAACAACAGAGAGTGAAACTACAATCCCGTTAATCGTTATGGTACCATTCATTTATTAATTTTAGCACTGAATACATTACTAATACAATTTCATACCCAATTATATTAACCGAACCCAATGATTGAATGATTTCTTTAATGGGCTGGTAATCTCATCTCATAATAGATACACACGTACACACATTATCTTTTAATAATCACAATAATTGTGAAAGCCTTAGGCCAAATGGTCCATATATTGAGACTGGTTCCCACAAGTTGGAAAACTCTTTTTTGGAATTAACGTGGCGAACCGCAAGTTGGTATCCCATGGTTCTGGACCGAGGTGCATGTTGATCGAGCTTCCACAATTTCTTTTTAGATTATTAATTATCTATAAACTATTTGAAATTTGTCGACTCGATCTTTTTGTGTCATTTTCGATATATATAAATGTCGAGAAATGAATAAAAGGGATAGTTCCGAAAATTATCGTAGTGAGCTTTTGTACATGTGGGAGATGATGAGAGGATCGAAGGCTAAGGAAATAAATGAAGTTAGTTTTCTGCCTTTGTCTGAATTATTAAATCTACAAAAAGACGTGGAATTTAGAGGTTGGTCCGTGGCCGTGGGGACAATTTTCATTTTCGAATTTTTGTTTTATTCATTTTAATTATTTTTTTCATAAAGATCTGTCGGAATTTTCATCATTTTTGAGATACATGATTGAATAAAACAAAGAACATGAGATAACTAATATAAATTTCATTTTTGCGGATATGTCTCTGTCTATCAGGAAGTGAATGCAATTGTAGATGCCATGACAGGTTGGCCAGACCTTCACTGTAGCTAGTCACACGTGGCCATTCCTCTTTGCCATCCACGGCTCGGGGTCTCGCCACTCTAGATGCCCGTTGTTTTCTATATATTAAGGTATAAGTTTCAATTTTTTTGTATTTTGAAGTCAGGCATTACATGTCCCTAATTTTCTTTTGGCTGCGCATTATTTAATAAAAGGGTACGTTTTTATGTCCCAAACACCATACTGGCTGTTATTAAAATAAAACTTTTAAAAAGAAAAAAGAAAAAAAAAGAGAATATGAATAAATTGATATTGAAATGAAAAATGTATTCTTAGGATGAAAATACTAGCATATATATTTTTTAAGTTTCAGAATGCTCTATTATGAGTGAAAAATGGTTTGCTTCTTATCTAAAATAATGCTCTTTCAAACTGAAGAAGACTTGCCCCCACAACCATAAATATATTTATATAGTCACTATTAGGGGTGATATCGAGCCGAGCCGAGCCCGAACACACCTATGTTCGAGCTCGGCTCGGCTTCATTATCTTGGGCTCGAGCTCGAGTCGAGCCTGGAAATAGAGCTCGAGCTCGAGCTCGTATAAGATTTATGAGCTCGAGCTCGGCTCGAGCTCGAACTCGGTAGGCAAAATCTCCACTTGCTAAAATAAATTTGGCTTGTGGGGATTCAAACCCAGGTCCTCCAGGTTCTCCTTGTAGTGTCTTACCACTAAACCATATTTAGTTTTATGTTAATATGTATGAATGATAAATTATATATGTATTTTATCTTTTGTAAAAATTATTTTTTCTTATCGAGCTGTTCACGAACGTAATCGAGCCGAGCTCCCTTTTGTTCATTTATTGTTCGTTTATTAATCGAGCCTAAAATTTTGTTCGCGTTCGTTTATTAATAAATAAACGATCTCGAACCGAGCTTTTAACGAGCCGATCCCGAGCTTGTTCGTTAACGTTCGTGTTCGTTCTCAGCCCTAGTCACTATAATTTGTTTCAATCAGAACAATGGAGTTGACTGGACCTCCTCCATTTTAAGACTCTATAATTTGGACACGTGGATTTTATTTTAAAATTATGATATTACTGCATCTTAATTACCTTTTTGCTTCTTTAGTTAGAATTACTTTTACAATTTGTCTGGTCGTAATTCAAAAGTGGACACTTATCTTCTTTTTGGATAATTTTACCTTCATAATTTCTTGTTCACATAAAATAAAAAAAAAAAGAAAAAAGCAAAAAGAAAAATGGGTACAATGATTATCTAAAAATGGGATAAAGAGTTTGTTTTTAAAATACAGGAACATAAGGGTCTGTTCTTTAACTCAGGACTCAGTCCAGGTTACCCAAACCAGTGTTCTTAAGCCTTGGGTCTCAACCCAAATTTGAGTCCAAAAACAAACAGCCCCTCACTTAGCGATTTGGCTCTAGGTTCGGGCCTCGGGTCAAGGTTCGTGCCTCGAGTCAGTGTTCAGGCCTCGGGTTGGTATTTGGGCCTCGATTCAGGTTTTGGCCTAGGGTTGGGGTTCAGTCCTCGGGTTGGGATTCGGGCCTCGTTTCGGGATTCGAGCATCGGGTAGGGGTTTGGGCCTTGTTACGGGATTTGGGCTTCGGTTTGGGGTGCAAGCCTCGGTTTGGGGTTCGGGCCTCGGGTCGGGGATCGTGACTAGGTTGGGATTAAGGCCTCGTTTCAAGATTCAGGCCTTGGGTCGGGGTTTAGGCCTCATTTTGGGATTCGGGTCTCGGGTTGGGGTTTGGGACTCAGTTTGGGGTTCAGGCCACGGGTTGGGATTCGGGCTTCAGGTTGGGGTTCGGGCCTCGGTTTAGGGATCTGGTCTTGGTTCGGGGTTTGGGCCTAGTTTAGGGTTCATGACTCATTTCAGGGTTCGGTCCTCAGGTCGAGATTCGGGCCTCGTTGGAGGTTCGAGCTTCGGTAGGGGTTCGGGTCTCGTGTTGGAATTCAGACCTCGTTTCGAGATTCGTGTCTCGGGTCAGGGTTTAGGCCTCGTTTTGGGATTCAGGCCTATGGTCGGGGTTCGGGTCTCAGTTTGGAGTTCTGGCATCGGGTCAGTGTTCGAGCCTCGTTTCAGGGTTCCAGTCTCGTTTCGGGGTTCGATTCTCGGGTTAGGATTTAGGACTCTTTTTGAGGTTCTGGACTCGGATTAAGGTTTGGGGCTCGGGTTAGGATTCAGGTCTTGCCGTCTTGGGTCGGGGTTTGGGCCTCCGGTAGGGGTTCGAGCCTCGGGTTGGGATTCGGACCTCGTTTCGAGATTCATGCCTCGAGTTGGGGTCTAGGCGTCGTTTCGAGATTTGAGCCTCGGGTGGGGGTTCGGGGCTCATGTTAGGATTTGGGTCTTGGGTTGATATTCGGGCCTCGTTTCAGGATTCGAGCCTTGTTCCAGGATTTGGGCCTTGTTTTAGGATTCGGGCCTTGGGTCATGGTTGGGGCCTCGGTTTGGGGCTCTGTCCTCGGGTCGGGGTTTGGGTCTTGGATTGACCCGGATTTTACCTGTCGGTTACGTCAGCGTGAGAGCATCCTAAACTACCTCGCCGTCGGTGACGAAAGGGATGAAGGGATTTTTCGGGATCGGGCACAGGTTTGAAACCTATGTTCTTTACCTAAGTTTCAGTTCTGGTTTTAAACTAAAACTCAAAACCTTGTTTCTTAAAAATAAGTTGTAACTCATTTGGTGTTTTGGGTAAAGAACAGGTCTTAAATTACAAAAGTGATATTAATTCAAGAAGAAAAAAAAGGTAATTAGGCTACAAATGATATCATAATTTTAAAATAAAATCCAAGTGTCCAAATTAATTGGTGTCCCGAGTCCACAATATTTATGCGTTAGAAGTATATGAGTATATGCTTTTTTTTTTTTTCTTTTTTAAGGTTCACAGAGCTATTTTCACACTCGATCATGGACTAAGTTACTATATGCATTGCAGAGTTTGTACGTCTCACTCGCGACACTCATTCACGCCTACAGATTTTACCCCGTGGTGCCACAATAATAATGGAAGCTTCCCTTTAAGAGCTTGCATTTAACGTGCAAAAATGGAAAACAAATGTCATTTATGGGCGTAAAATACTCATTCCTTAATAAAATCTTATATCTTTTGAATTATTTCAGAAATGTGATGAAATGATGAGAATAATTATTAGTTTGTAATTCTTATGTTTAGTTTTGTAAAACAGCATGTTTCATTTTTTAATTTTTTTTCTTTTCTTTTCTTTTCCTCGTTGAGGTGATTCTATTATGCAAGTTATCATATTTCTTTTCATATTCACATGACCCAAAATTAAACATTTTATTTCTTGAAATTAGTTCATTATTCCCTCCATTTTCATTCTCGCGAGCCAAATACACGCTAAATTGTATCCAATAGCAACAAATCGTTTTTCATAGTATAGTTTTAGAGGTACTTCTTGGAGTTGTAAGATAAAACATTTTAAGAACTTGAATATTATTACTTATATATATATATATATATATATATATATGGTCCGACTATAGTCTTCATAGAACCATTCAATCGACGAATAATGGTCTATGCAATTGCATTAGTAATCTATAATAGGCTATTATTCACTGACTGAATAGTTCTATTTATTGAGTGTTATTGAAGTCGTCTCTGTTTTAAATAGATATTTCTGTCTAAAAGTATGAGAGAGTAAGAATATATAGATATTCTAAAACATAGGGGACTAGTTACCAATTGTGCTAAACTACGAATATATAGATATTCTAAAACATAGGGGACTAGTTACCAATTGTGCTAAACTACAAGATGATTTATCATTTTCTAGCGTGATAACAAAAAGATGTAACGTCAATTTCATATTTATTTTTTCATTTCATATTATAATTAGCATCATTTAAAATATATATATAAAATAAGAAAATAAATTAGAAAACAATAATATTGCTATCCATAATTAATTAGGAAATTATATATTACTATTAATTAACAAAGAGAGCGATAAACTAAAAGCACCACACCACTTCAAAAGTACAAACAAAGATGAAACAAACAAAACATCCAAAGTACATATGCATAACCCCAAAGATTATTTTGGCAAGCAGTTTCATGTACACAACTGCATGCACAGAAAATAATTAAACACACTGATCTCCAGGAATATTAATACATATTGACATAAAACCCACACTTGTTTACTAGCCAAAAAAGTGGAACCATTCAGATCTCAACTATGTCATGTATGATTGCTAAATAGGGAACCTAGCTATGAACAATTGATGGCGATGATAAAATTGCTTATACTACAACAGTTGCCATTATGAACGAAAATAAGGATCATCAATATGGGCTTTTGAATAAATGTCGACATAGAAGTTATTGCCCAAGAAAAATGAAAGAAGTAAAAAGACGCAATTATAGTAGAATTGAATTCAATGCCTAAAAGAGAAGTCTTTAGGCGAATAATTCACACACTTAAATATATGTAATTTGCAGGACATAAATAGGTATTTGTGTGATAGCGGAATGAAAATTGAATTCTTATAATATACGGCTTGTTGTACTATATTTTTTCAAAAACCGTGAATTGATTATAAAGGACTTATTCTCCCGTGGTTGATGCAACAAATTTTATTACTTGCTTGATCTGGTAGCAAGGAAAATTTTAATTGCGCCTTATGGATCTTATGACAGCCTATTAGAATGGCTAATAAAATCCCTGAAAGATTTAAATTGCACTGAAAGCACGATATGATTTATCGCAATATTTATTATATTAAATTGTGTAGAGCTCTATATATATGTTTATTGAGAGATTCGAATCCCAATTTTATATTAATTATTTTATTTAGAACTCTTGAAGAGATTAAAACTATTATGAATTGTTTAAGGTATGATTTTGAATTGATACACATGAAGAGATGAAAAATGTTGTTCGAAACGAATGATTTTCGAAATACAACATTTGTTTTCATTTGCAAATTGAGCACTTAGAAAATGTCATCCATTCACATCGATCTTCTTATTCTACTAAGGTGGTGAAACTCTTTTATATCAATAAATCACATACTTAGAGGATAATTATGATTTAAAGATCACTTGATATGCATAAAGATCTACCGTGAGGAAGATGAAGAAATCCTTGGTCCAAAAGTACCATATTTTAAGGGTTATCGAAAATTAGTGTTTCTTGCAAGGCGTACACACAAGTCTTAAAATATGCTTGCAAGTCATGAACCGCATATGTTTCTTTAGCTTGAAGGAATGAATGAGGTCTTTCCTTTTCAAAATACACAAGTCAGGTCTTACAGGTTATAAGGTGTTGGATATTTTACTGATTTTTATAATGCAATCTTAAGCCATTTATGTGCTTCCATGCAGTGGTACATCTATTTCTAGGAGCTAAATTCATGAAAGAAAACATAGCTGCTACTTGTTATAATGCACGTCGAGAGCATGTTTGGTTAAAATCAGTAATCCATTATATGTGAAAATCAAGGGGTTTGCTCTCAGATTTTCAGAGTTTTCACTACTTTGTTTGAAGATGATTTTATATGGATTGTTCAGTTGCAGGAATGATACTTCAAAGATTTATTCACTGTCAACTTCAACATTTTGAAAGTTGATATACAAGATTGGAATGCAACGATTGAACGATTGAAATGATATGCTCAAGAGGGGGAGTTACATACTGTACTATTTTTCCTTAACCAAGTTTTTTCCCGGCCATTAGGTTTTTACTGATTAGGTTTTTTTTAATGAGGCAGTGGTGTATTAAGAAAATGTACTCTTTTTCCTTCACTAGGTTTTTTCTCATTGAGTTTTCTTAGTAAGGTTTTAACGAGATATTTATCTTGATAATGAATATTTAATGGGGAGTGTTATGAATATGTGAATGTCCATCTACATACTTAAGCTCCATCATTATTCTTGTATCTTTCTCTCTACCCCATTATCCTATCTCATGTAACTATTCTTGCCCAGGTGCCATACTGTAGGATATAAAAATCATATATCCTAATAATATAAACAGAATAATATGCAGCGAAACAAAATTCTCTAATACCAAGTTGAACTGAAAATAAATTAACCCACAGGAATTAAAGCCAATAGCCGTAGGAATAATATTAGTAAGAGTATAGAAGCAAAAAGAAATATGAATCTGAAGTATGTATTATTAGAATATTTTATATTATATCCTACAACTAGTCTTCTACACATACATAATTCTCAATACCCACCTAAGATGACACAACCCAACCATGGTTGGAAAGCAATAAATTGGAGGCGTGCCTGCCATGCACGTTCAATATTAATTGGAGAAGACTTCCCAACCTACTTGCCTTAATAAATCCTAATTATTATTTATTTATTTATTTATTTTCAAAAATCGAAGGGAGATACTCAGAAGAAGTGGCACATTATTAACCTTTGGTAGGTAAAACTTCGTCGTATGCAGTTTTTCTACACGGAGGATCCACTCTCTTTGGTAAGTTGGTACTTGTTACTCATCCGTTTCTCTTTTTTATTTTTTAAGGAAACAAATGCAAACGTCATTGATAGAGATTTTAATATTTTCTACATAGAACTGTAATATTGCTTAGTACAAATTAAGGTGACAATTATTTCAAAACATGAGAGAAAGAAGTATTATGAACCGCAAAACATCAAATGTTGGATAATTCAACCATCAAGAGCTGCTCAATTGTGATGAAAGGAAATAAGTTTGGCAAGGACGGCCTCTTCTTCGATAATTGGGCAAAAACTTGTTCCATGGTAGGCCTTAACTGAGGATGGGGATCTGTACAGAACAATGCCAATTTCGCAATCAACACCAGTTTCTCCGCTTCTTGCTTGCTCGGAAAAGGAAGTCTTGGATCAACAATGTCTTTCAGTAATTTCAAATGGGTTGCCGGTTGAGACCAAGCTGGTGCTTGAAACAAAGAGAAAATGAAATCACCCGGATGCTTCCCCATGATCACTTCAAGAGCTAGGACTCCAAAGCTATAAACATCGCACTTCTCATTCACTTCCAGAGTATAAGCAAGTTCTGTAAATCATAGTAATAATTATTACTTCAACAAAAATATACAAAGAAACAACATCAAATTTATTGATAGTAATTGAAGATATATAGCATAGAGAGGGGAAAAACTATTACCTGGAGCAGCGTATCCAAAAGTTCCGACAAATGAAGTCCAAATAGATGAATCCGGGTTCAAGAATCTTGCAGTGCCGAAATCAGAAATGTGACTCTGATATTCCGAATCAAAGAGAATGTTTTTGCTAGATATGTCCCCATGGACTATACAAGGTAAACAATCTTGATGCATGTAAGATAATGCTCCGCTCACATCTTTCATGGTGTTTACCCTCATGATCCAATCAAACTGTCGAGCGGTTTCATCTTTGCTCAACGCCTGCATTAGATTTTCTCCTTCCAAGAATTCATAAACCAAGAATGTGTGCCTTACATGTGAACAATATCCATAGAGCTTTACAATGTTGCGATGCCTGATTTTTGTCAGTGCCCGAATTTCAGTGGAAAAGCTTTTTGGATTTCTCAAAACTCCATCTTCGGATTAGTGCAATTTTTTCACTGCAAAAAGTTGTCCATTTGGCAACTGAGCTCTAAAAACACTTCCAAATCCCCCCACTCCAACGCAACACCTTGAGTCAAAATTCTGTGTCGCATCAATGATATTCTCATAGGCCAATTTCCCATCAAAACTCCAAATAGAGAACACATTTCCATTTGATTCTCTTTGCTGACTCTCATCTTTTTTGGAGAGTGACCTTCCGTAAACAAAGATTCCCAAAATAACAATCAAGAGAAATATAGTTCCAAGCAGTGGAAAGACAATGAAAGAAGTATGGTTCTTATTGATCTTCTTTCTTGTAGGTTGAGTGCAGGATCTCAAACCAACAATGTTGTCACTACATAAATCTTCGTTGTTTCGGAAGGCAGGGTATGGAGCTTTCTGAAATGCTGTAATATTAGGCAAAGGACCTTCCAATTGATTGTAGGATATATCAACAGAAATCAAACTTAGGCAATGGTCAAAGGTAGAGGGAATGGAGCCAGATATATTGTTATGTGAAAGGTTCATATTCTCAATGCTTTTCAATTCACCTAGCTCCGATGGCATTCTATTTCCTAGCATATTCTCGCTAAGGTCAAGAGTTGCAAGTGAAGCTATTTTTCCTATTTGAGAAGGAATATTCCCACTAAGTGAATTCTGGCTTAAATTCAAATCCAACAACTGCACACAATCACCTATTTGATTAGGAATTCCATCACTGAGATTGTTAGCTGAGAAACTTAGATTTAGAAGTTTAGACAACTGACCAATTTCTGTTGGTATTTCCCCTGAAAGGTTATTTTCATCTAACTTAAGCTCAATAAGTAAGTTCAGCTTGGCCAAGCTTGTTGGAATACTCCCTTCCAAGAGATTTGAAGAGAGATGAATTATTTGCAATTGAGATGCCTCTCTAAGCCCACTTGGAATTCGTCCAGAAATTTTGTTATTGGATAGCTGCAAGCTCGTCAAGTTTACAAATTTATCCCAATGCCAGGAGAGCTCTCCATGGAAGTTATTATCCATTAAGTTGATCATTTTCAAGCTAGGATACACTCCAAAGTCTTCTGATATGTTTCCAAATAGTTGATTACCTCCAACGTTGACATATTCTAAGCTAGTGCAGTTTCTCAAGCTCCTGGGCATGGAACCTTGAAAACTATTGCGCTGAATCAGGAACTTCTTTAATGACCCACCATTACACACATCTTGTGACAATGAACCAGTGAGGGAGTTGTCATCTAGCAATAGAAACTGTAGATCTGTAATATTATTGAATTCCACGGGAAGGGCACCACTTAGTTGGTTCGAAAAAAGTCCAAGAATAGATAGTTTTTTTAACTTTCCAATCTCTGAAGGGATGGACCCAGAAAGATTATTTTGAGAGAGATACAAGATAGTCAAATCTGTTAAATTTCCAATAGAACAGGGAATCTCATCTTCGAGATGATTTTCAAATAGGCTTAGTTCCAAAAGAGATGTTAGATACCCGATATCTTTTGGAATAGGACCAGAAAGATTATTTTGGAAGAGACCCAAGAAAGTCAATTTTGTTAAATTTTCAATAGAATGGGGAATCTCATCTTCGAGATGATTTTTAGACACGTCTAATTTCAAAAGAGATGTTAGATACCCAATTTCTTTTGGAATAGGTCCTGAAAGATTATTTTGGAAGAGGCCCAAGAGAGTCAATTTTGTTAAATTTCCAATTGAACGGGGAATTTCATCTTTGAGATGATTTTCTGACAAGTCTAACTGCGAAAGAGATGTTAGATACCCAATATCTTTTGGAATAGGACCAGAGAGTTCATTGTATACAAATACAATGTGTTGAGTCTTGTCAAAATTACTAGATGAGGGAATAGATCCTGAAAACCTATTTGTTGAAAGGGCTAAAAATGTTAGATTGGTTAAGTTTACAATAGAGTTAATAATTGATCCAGTAAACTCATTATTTGCCAAAATCAGTCTTGTAAGAGATCTGAGAGAGGCGATTTCTGGAGGGATAGAGCCACTAAGATAATTATTAAAAATGTTCAACTCCATAAGATTGGTCAGTTTTCCAATTTCAGTTGGAATTTTTCCAGTGAAATTATTCCAAGGCAACGAAAGAACAGCCAGGTTAATGGAAGTAAGATGGGAATGCTCCCGTAGAGTGAATTATCAAACAGGTTAATGGAAGTAAGATGGGATAATGATGAGAAATTGAGATGATGGAGCGTACCTTTAACACCACAATTGGTAATATTGATATCGGATACCCTTCCCAATTTGTTACATTGAACTCCAAACCATCTGCTGCGACAAGGGTTCGAGGAAGGCCGCCAACTGGACAACTGTCTGGTTCGACTATGAAAGTCAAGAGTAGCTTTCCATGCTAAAAGGGCTTTGGCTTCGATTTCAACAGCTAAGACTTCAGCAGCAGCAGTGGCATGAAAATGATGAACTTCAGAAACAGCGATATTGATGAAAATGGCGATGAAAAAAAGGATCAAATAATGCAGGGATGCAGATTTGCTTAGGAGCAACATTTTGATTGTAGTAAGATAGCTTATCATGGATGAAATAATGTATAGGCGTAAATTAATTGCCGTGATTAACTACAGCCTCAGCATTATTTTTCCTTATACGTGAATTGATATTAGTCCGAAAATAAATTATTAAATTAAATTTCTGTGGAGATCAATAAAAATGATTATTTTTATTTAAAAATTTAAAAATTTAATTAATTAGATTGAAAATTGTCCAAAATATTTGATGGGATAATTATCAGATTTGAAACACTACCTAGTTTACTAAACTATAAATTATTTATCATATTGAAAATGTGAGGTAGAAAAAAAAATCTTTGGAGGCCTTACCTAACTCGAAGCTGTACTTAGCTGATATGTTAACAAGTATCAACGTTGATACCTGTTACTTCTTATGTTCTAATGAAAAACTTATGTATTTTATTTTACATTAATATAATAAATTAATTATGTGACTGATATATATAATTAATTTACTCTTACAATGTAAGGACACGAGTAAAAGAATTTCTGCAAATTATTTATTTCAGATATTCTATTTTTAAATATAGATAAAATTTTACACTTTTTATAAGACTTTTTTAATAGAACGAAGGGAATAATAGTAATAGTATTAAAAGTATTGGAAACAATGCAGAATCACAGAAAAACATAATTCTCAGTGACTCCGAAGACACAAGACTTTGGAGAATACCTTCTGCTCATGTCATTCCCAATCCCAATTGCCAAAGTCTAGTCTTTGTCTTTTTCTACTTTTTCTTTTCTTTTTTTCCAAACAAATTTTTTTTTCTTCTCATAATTTAGTGGACATGACAGACTCAGGAGTAAGAAGAAGTTGTATATCATAAAAATTTTCAGTTTTCACCTTGATGATCTATGAGAAACTCTAATTTTTGGTTGTATCAAATGGCAAGGATAAACAATTTTGATGATCTAAATCCCAAATTTATTGTATTTATATCTGTTTTACTAAAAGATTTGATGTTGTACATAAACTATTATTGATCGAGTTACAAGGTACAATTTGATTCAGAGTGAACTCTTTCAGCGGAACAAATGAAACTAGTATTGAATTCCACACCATTTCATACGATAAGGGTTGGAATAAGCCAGTCTTGTTGGACAAAAGTCACGCTTTAAAGACTTATATCAAAAGATAATTTACTCAATAACAAATGAGTCATGTCCTATCAAAAATTTAATTTTCTAAACAAAATTACATAATTCTTCATATTAGAGTGTTAGTTGAACTCAAAATTTCTCTCTTAAAATTTTTTGAAGTCTTTGTAGTAAGGATACGTGTTATACAATGCTTTTCAAAAATATGTTTTTGTAGTTTTGAATATTATACTAATTTTTCATTATTTTCAATACACATTTTTATATTTCTAATACATTTTTCACATTTAAAAATATTTTCCAAAACTATGGTTTAAAAATATGTTATTAAAACCCATCCAAAGAATTAAGCATGCCGGTGTCTATGAAAGACTTTTGTTTTGATTTTTGATTATTTTATTGTAGATACCCTTGCTAATATAACTGATGATGTGATCGATAGTTATAACTTATTGAGATTGAAAAAGTCTCATAAATAACAGAAAGAAAAAAAAAACTATCAAGAAAACTATTTCCCCTATATTCCAAAGTGGGAGATGAGGGAAGAAAGGTGAAGAAAAGAGGAAGCTGGAAAAGAGGGAGGGAGAAGGAAAAAGGAAAAAAAGTCACAGTTGACTATGATTATAAAGACCATGACCTTCTAATTAAAAGACTTTGGCTTCAATTTGACATTTAATGGTACTATTTTAGGGTAATTATAGTACCCACTGTAGATTACGTGTGGAATGCTAATTTACAAGCGGAAATTAATTGCCGTGTTTGGCGGTGATGAACTATATGCTCTACCATAGTTTACAAGATTGAAATTTCACGATTTGGATATAAGATTGAAATTAAGAGAATCATATCATAAAATAATAATATTATATAAAAAATTGTATGTGTAAATTTAATAAATTATAAAAATTATTTATTATTTGGGACATTTTTATAAGGATAATGTTGGTTGCACATATTATGTGCAAATTATTGTCCACATAATAGAATCTTTATATTATGTTTTACTTTATTACCTTAAATGCATAATTAATTACTTCCTTAATTATGGACTCAAGAGTAATCTTTTTTTCTAGTTATTTCATTTTTGAATTATGCAAGATTGATTGTTAATCATTAATTTATTCTTCATTATTTATTTCTTTTTTTAATTATACATGATTGATATTAATAATTAATCTATTCCTTATTAATTTTTTTCTGCATTATTAATTGTAAATTATTTATTTATTTCTTATATATTTGTTATTTCTTTTATTAATTATGTACAAACTCGCATGAACCAATTAACTAATAAAGTCTACTAGAATTAACTTATAATCAACATGCATCATTTGAAAAAATGAGAAAAAAATCAGTAGTAAGTGCAGGCGCAACGCTTAGTTTTGTCCAAAAAATTATTTTTCGGCCCCCGTAAAATTACCCAAACTTGACTTATTCTCGAATAAGATTAGGAAATCTTGTCACACGTCTCGAGTAAGAAAAAAACATATTTATAGTTCATTTTCAGGAAAAATTAGAGCGGAGGACAATCAATATTTAAGAAAGGGAAACCATTAAAAAACGAGGACCGATTAGTACTAAGTTAAGGCACAATGCTCAATTTAGTTACAAATGTATTTTTTCACCTACGGCTAAAATGACCAAAACATGAGTTATTTTTGAAGAAGGTAAGAAATATTTTTTGCATGTCTCGAGCAATAAGAAAACAAATATTTATAGTTCCTTTTTAAGCAATATTAGTGTGAAGGGCAATCAATATTTATGAAAATGGTAACCTTTAAAAAACCGAGGACCAATCAATACTAAGTTGAGGCGCAACGCTCAATTTTGTCTAAAAATTTATTTTCCCGCTCCCGTAAAATGACCAAAACATGAGTTATTTTCGAAAATGTGCAGAAATTTTTTCACACATTCCGAGTAATAAGAAAAAATTATTTCTTGTTCATTTTTAGGCAAAATTAGTGTGGAGGGCAATCAATATTTAGATAAAGAAAAGCCTTTGAAAAAATGAGGCCCAATCAGTAGTAAATGTGGGCACAACGAGGACCAATCATTTAAGAAAAAGGTTGAAATCAACTTTTAGCATTGATCGGTCCTTGATTGTTTAAAGGTTGTCATTTTCTTAAATATTAATTTCCCTCCACACTAATATTGCCTAAAAAGAAACTATAAAAAATAAAAATTTCAACTCGGATGTGTGATCCTAACCTTCTCACTACTACAAAAATGGCTTTCAATGGCGGTTTTTAAGGGCTTCTAACGGCGGTTCTTGGCCTTTTTCAACCGCCATCTATCTGGCAGCCGTAGTAAGTTAGCGGACTTTCTACGGCGGTTAAAACCGCCGTAAAAAGTGGCCACTTTCTACGGCGGTTTAGAACTAAACCACCGTAGAAAGTGTAGACTTTCTACGGCGATTCATCGTTGAACCGCCGTAGAAAGCCTACACTTTCTACGGCTGTTTAGTTCTAAACCGCCGTAGAAAGTGGCCACTTTTTCAGACCCAAATCGCATGAAAAAGAGAAATTAAAAATTAATCTGCTTTAAAGCAAAACCTGCTGCTAAAATTTGAAATTTAATACAAATATCACCAATATATACAAATCGAAATCGCTATTATATTACAGGGGAATATCCAAAAATATTTGTACAACTATAATATGAACAAGTTTAATTAGTATCCTTCAACTACTCCAAAATATAACTAGCGAATATTTTTCGCACTGCATCTATATCCACAATGCTTAATGGAGTGCGGTCGAGTTTGAAGTGCTGCAACAGAGTTTTTGAACTTAAAAAGTAACTGAGTAGCAAAATGAAATACAGTCAATTAAGTAAGTTATGAGAAACAAATACCTTTTCGAGCGCCAATGTGTCGGATTTCATTGCTATTTGGTACATGTAGTGCATTACATAGTACCCACACTCCCAGTTAGACGTTTGCTTTTTATGCTAATGAATATTAGTGTACGAGTTAGAAGATCATACAATTAATTGTATACAACAAAACGTTGAGTAAAAAATTTAATAAGAACCAATTTTACCTTAACTACTATCCACTCAGGTTGCATATGCGCATTTCTAGGCAATCCTAAGAAAGCTTGATAATTAAACATCACCCTATAAAAATGAAAGTTGAACGAAAATAATTAGCAACATATATATATATATATGATTGGCATTAGAAATTATATAGGCATTCTAACAGTAGTTAATATATATAACTCACTCATCTATAAGCACCACTGCCTCCTCTTTCTGTGGGTTTTGTAAAGAATCAAGCCAGTAGACAACATTTTCTATCGGTCGAATGGCTATAAGCATCCAATGTTCACTGCAAACAAAAAATTTAATGACGTCAGATCTTTAAATCAGTGTTTCTTAAATATTAGAGAAGCGCTTACAGTGTCACTTACCCCTGAAGATACGACAACAGATAAATTTCTTTATTCCGATCCTTCAAGTTTCGTGCAATGTAGGACACCCTATCTTCATAATCATTTCCTATGGCTGTGACATGATCAGCTGAGAGGAAACCTATCCCCTTTCTCCCATTCCTTTCAACTAAATCATGTAAAGCTCTAAAGAATTTACATTATCATGCATCATTGGTTAGTCTAGCCACATGGAATGCATACTATATACAACAATAATCAGGAATAGGTTATAAAATTAAGTGGAAACTCACTTGGTGAACAATTGCATCAAACAGTTTGTGACCATGCTTTCTCTCTTTAATAATTCTCCGACATCCTCTCGATCCATCGCAATAGGAAGCTCTACATCTATGGCATCTATTGTCATTTGAAACAAGAAGCCATTGAAGTCCGAATCTTTCTCCATTCGGAGCTGTAACTCTTGCAGTGGATCAGATGTCGATGAGGATGACATCTCAATCGGAGTTGTCGCCGAAGGAGATTTTATATCATCCATAGAATTCATCCGGCCTTTTTTCTTTTTCACACTTTTATCCACCTAACAACATTTAAAATAACATTAAATATAGAAAATGGTATTAAGTAATTCATAAATAAATGTAAGAATATACCTTGTGTTACCGGATCCGGCCGAATAATTTCAATCAACTGTATAGGCCATTCCACGAAAAAGGATCGGGCCATTCCCACAGTTGTAGCCTCTTCCTCAGGAAATGGTAGCGGGGCAAAGTCATCATATGAAATTTTAATTGTAACCCTCGCGCAACCTTTCCTAACCTCGCGGCCGTGGTGCTTTCTTTGCTTGTAAACATTTCCCTTGGCCACAAGCTTACGCCGCTTTTGCGTATCCTCAGAGATGAACATGTGACATTCACACCCGTCCTGAGATAATAGGCAAGCGAATGAACATTAATCAACTATTAAGTCTAACTTAACAAAGCAAGTGTAATCATGAAACCAAAGTCAAGCGTCTTTAATTAGCTAGAAGTGAGAATATGAAAGAAATTATACATGAGACATTAAAAAATTAAATAAAAACCAAAATATAAATGTAAGATTTCATTTTTGTAAAATAAAAATAAAAGAAAGATGTTTAATATATTAAAAAAATTCATAATTTTTTTAATTGCAGTATTATTTTTTTAAAAGGAACATATAAACTTCATTTCAAAAAAAATATAAAGTGTTTGAATACTTGAATACATATGCAAAAAAATAAATAATAAAAAGAATTTAAAAGAAAATAGAAAAAAGTATACCCAAGAAGAATAGCAGTGATACTCTATAGAAAAATGAAAGACATAAATGTATTTTAAGTACCTTGTATTTGCCTAAAGAACCCCCATCCTCCAAGTTTGTTGCAATAGGCCTACTCTGAACCTCGGAGGCTTTTATCGGGTCCGTAGATGAAACATGTATCATCTCCAACTCAGGCAAACTCGTAGGGATAAGAGGAGAAACATCTTTCCTACGAGTTTCTTTAGGGTGTACTGCCGGACTCACAGGGGAAACAGGGCTGCTATGAACCTCAAACATCTCTGGGTCCATTCCGGAGGTCTCTGGGGCCATGCTCTGCGCTTTGGCACTGTTGATGACAGTGGCTCTTAATGTATCGTAGTCAGTCCCCATCTTACCACATATAAACCCAACCATCATCTTCAGATGGGTTTGACATTCATCGAGCTGGGCAGTGGTTTTCTGAAGCTGTCGCTTAGTTAAATCTAGTTCATCTTTAAGCGACGGCCTTGTTTTCGGAAAAACCTCCGTGATATGTGCCCTGGTAGAATGGCCGCGATAACGACCGGGGTGATCGGTCTTTCCCGTTGCAATGACAAGAATGTCATTCCTACCCTCTGCAACTTTCTCCCCTTGGGACTAGCGGGAACATAGATTTTCCTAAATATTTTGCCAAAAATATGAAATGTAAATAGATCAATTATATATAGTTTTAAATATATGCGTAGCTTAAAGAACTGAAACATAAGAAAATGTATGGTGCAAAACTTACAATTTCCATCCCAACACGACCAGCCTCTGGCGTGAAGTATTCCCCTTTCTTGTTTGTGTGAGCCTGTCTCCAAAGTAGATGACGGCCTGGCCCTGCATAAGAATCTTCCCCTTCTTCTTCGGACTGACCGTCCTCTGAAGGCTTCTTCCCAGATGCAATCACCGCCTCGTCATGCAACTGCTTCTTCAGCAGTCGGTAGCCACCGCGAGATAAATTATGGTAGAAAGCATTTAAAGTGGCATTCTTTTGCGCTTTTCCACGAATTGCCTAGAGAAAAATATAATGAAAAATTATTATCCATAAACTGAGCAATTTCAAATATCCAAAAAGAAGAAGGAAATCAATTTAAAAAATATACCTGCCATTCTTCTGTCTCGCGGCTAGCCTTGAACTTAATCCATGTCTCCCTAGGGAGATATTTATATTCCAAGCATGGGTCCTCACCCTTCAAGTCACCATGTACATATCTCCCTAAAAAGGATTTCCAATCTTTCCACCGTTTACCGGCATAAGAAATCCACTTTGTTTCGAGTTCTTCAGTTGACTCAAAAACAAATAATGCCTACAGTAAAAATTAGAAGTAAAAATTTAGGTAAATTTGGGTTCATTTGTATGAAAGAAGAAACAAACAATGCATTATAATTAAAGAAAATACCCGTATTTCCATCCACACTCTCTTCTTGATCTCGTCGGGAACTTTGGGCCATGATGCATATTCCATTATGTCCACTTTGCTCCGGGCCGTGAATGCCACAAAGGTAATCCACTTTGTATGATACTTTTTAGGCTCGAGCTCGGAATCAAAAGAAATGTTAAGAGTTTTCCCCTTCAGACGCATTTCCAATAGATCATTGCAATTTGTAGGCCCTCTACCTCTTCTAGATCTAGTAGAAGAACCATCTCCATTGCCATTTCCCTCATCACTATGCTCCTCATTTCGTTTTCTTTTAGGGGCCATTGAAATACCTTAAACTTCATGTACATAGAAAGAGAATTCAATATAACATATATGCAATTAAAGAAAAGCTTTAATGTCAAATACAAGAATGCTTGTAATGTGAAAAAAAAAAAGGCAAGGTACATTCGCAAAATTCACTCCTAAAAATACACAATTACCATTATCCAAATTAAACCAAAGGAGGCCCAAAAAAGTGGACTTATAAAGGGTACCATTGATAAAGTACTTCACATTTCACAACCAACAACTAATGAGAACAATCATTAATTTCTAGTAAAGGAAAAAGCCAAAATTTAGTGAGGAATGTAAAAGATTCAAGGAGGAGTACTTCACTCCTAAAAAATACTCTCCTTCCCTAAAGCAATAGAAATACTTTGTGATTTCGCAATAAAGAAGCTTTACATTGATGCAAAGATAGCCTCACTTTCAATATATTAGTTGCATTCATGACATTAAACCAAGGGAGGAACACACCTTCAACTCAACCACAAAGCATTACCCTCCTTTCCACTAAAGAAGAAACACTACATCGCAAAAGGTAAAACATTTAAGGAGAAGTGATATTTCAAACTCTACATTCATGAAAAAAAATCCCCTTCATCAAGGAGACCCTCACAAAGCATATTTCACGCTTTTGAAACAAAGATAAGGGAAAGCGAAGAGGAGATAGTGATATTTGCAATACACAAGTCCCATTATCCAAATTAAACCTAAGGAAGCCCAAAAAAGTGGACTTATAAAGGGTACCATTGATAAAGTACTTCACATTTCACAACCAACAACTAATGAGAACAATCATTAATTTCTACTAAAGGAAAAACCAAAATTTAGTGAGGAAGGTAAAAGCTTCAAGGAGGAGTACTTCACTCCTAAAAAATACTCTCCTTCCCTAAAGGTACTTAGTGCTTGTGCAATAAAAAATGCTTCACATTCATGCAGATATCTTTACTTTCAACATATAAGGGGCTTTGAAGACATTGAAACAAGGGATCCCCAAAGAAAGAACCCTATAAAGATTAAATTCACATAGTGGAATCAACAACAAAGCATTTTCCTCATTATCACTAAAGGAGGAACACTAAATCGAATAAGAACCGAAATCAAACACCAATGTTCTAAAATTAATCAAGCAAAACCGAAATCAACATTTGAGTTTCTCATATTCATACACTAAACCCGAATTGAAAGGGTACCTAATTGAAATCCCAATCAAAACCCTAGGTTCTCAACTTATGTAGGACAAAACACGAAATTCAACAACCAAACCAATGCAACCAACAATCAATAAATCCAAAAGCATTCCAATCATTCATCAAGGAAAACCGAAATGAAGAACATATTATGCACAAAAACCCTAGGTTCTCAATGTAGAACAAAACAAGAAATTCAACAACCAAACCAATGCAACCAACAATCAGTAAATCCAAAATCATTCCAATCATTCATCACAAGGATTAAAACCGAAATGAAGAACCTATTATGCACAAAAACCCTAGTGCAATGGGAAGCAATTACAAAATGGAAGGTAACATTGCAAAAGTTTTAAAATGGAAGCATAGAAGGTGGATAACCTTTTGTGTGCACTCCTACAACCAAGCCCGAACTATAGGAGGGGGGAAATGGAGAAATACAACCCGGGAAAGTGAACCCACAACCAAGGATCGGCTGCGATGGTCCAGCCGATCAATCGGCCTTGCTGCAGCCGACGGGTTGATCGGAAAGTGGCCGAGCTCGCCGGCGACGGGAGAAGCCGCGAAGAAGCCGAACAGCCGCGGGAGAAGGGTTCGGGAAACAAGGGAAATGCAGGGGAAAAAAGGGGAGAAGAAGGGGAAGAGAATGAGGGAGGAAAGGAAAGTTCAAAAAATTTTAACTTTAATTTGGACCGGCTCGTTGGTTCAACGGCGGTTCGCGGTTGAACCGCCGTTGAATGGTCTCATTTTTCTCTGTTTAGAATAGGAGAAAAAATTGGAGCCAATTCCCGTGCGGGCATATTTTAATATATTAAATTTTTTTTTTCCATTTTCAAAAAACTAACCCCACAATTTTGTAAATATAATATTACATACCCAGATTGTGTATATTTATTAATTATGTACACAATCTCGACTTTTATGAACCATTTCATAATTAAATTTCAAATTTTCCATTAATTGAACAATATATTTGCATTTAAATTTCCCGTGCCATTACACAATAATTATAGGTCAAATATAAAAATTAATAAATTTCGTAAATTTACATATGTAATAGTCGATAAAGTAATAAGCTTCATTATCTTCCCTAAAATTTATACTTTTTCGACTTGGGCGAACGGGATAAAATAATCAAATCCACAAATGCATTAGGTACGTATAGTAATATAAAAATTAATATTGGTTAAGTGGCCGAAAAAAATTAAAATACTTACTGGATTTCATTACCTTACATGCATATATATATATATATATATATATATAAACATCTTCCTATTTTCTCCTTTCCCCTCTTGTACCATTTGCATTTAAATTTCCCGTGCTATTATACACAATAATTATAGGTCAAAGATAAAAATTAATAAATTTCGTAAATTTACATGTAAGAGTCGATAAAGTAATAAGTTTAATTATCTTCCCTTAAGTTTCTACTTTTTCGACTTGGGTGAACGGGATAAAATAATCAAATCCATAAATGCATTAGGTACATATAGTAATATAAAAATTAATATTGGCCGGTTAATTAAGTGGCCGAAAAAAAAATTAAATACTTACTGGATTTCATTACCTTACATACATATATATATATAAAAACATCTTCCTCTTTTCTCCTTTCCCCTCTTGCACATCATCCAACTCTCTCCTCTCTGCACTCGATCTCTTGTAAATTTACACTACATATATAAAATGTTTTCATTCGAAAAATTGAAGACTTGAAGACAACTTTTATAATTAAGTCTTATATATATATATAAATATATATTTGCAATTACGATAATAATAATCAAATATGTATAGTGAAAAACATTAAATTTAGTATATATGCTGCAAAATATAATGTATTTCATTTACTTGCACCGGTTCATCATGATTAAATTGCATATACAATATTACAGGAGAATGCTGGGAAAAGCAGGGGAACTGCGGGGAAATTAGATAGTATAACAAAACTGTAAACCCTAAAACCTAAACCCTAAACCCTAGGCCAACAAATTTGAATTTAGACTGTAGCTTTATTATACGGCGGTTCAAAAATTAACCGCCGTATAAACTACTTTTCTACGGCGGTTCAACCGAGAACCGCCGTAGAAAGTATTTTCTACGACGGTTCTCGGTTGAGCTGCCGTAGAAAAGTAGTTTTTGGCGCCAATTCCCGTGGTACGCATGAATATATTTTCTATTTTTATATCATTTTCTAAACCCTAAACCCTAAACCCTAAGAAAATTTTTTTTCCCTTTTTCATAAATTAACCCCAAAACTTTGTGAATATAATAATACATACCCAATTTACATTGTATTTATTAATTACAGAAGCTCGATCGCCTATTATGAAACATTTAATAAGTACATTTCAATTTTTAGGTATAAGTTAAAATTAGTAAATTTCATAAAATTACATGTAAGCTATGATAAAGTAAGAAGGTTCATTATCAGACCGTGCATTTCCGCATTCTCGACTTGGGCGAACGGAAGAAAACAGTTTCATATCGATAATGCATTACGTACGTAGTATAAGAAAATTAATGCTTAAGGGCCCAATTAATGAAAAAAGAAATACTTACTTGATTTCATGAAGTTATATATATATATATATATTTGGACTTACGGCCTATAACAATAATCAATTATGTATAGTGAAATACATTAAATTGAGTGTGAATCAAAATATAATTTATTTTATTTACTTGCACCGGTTGATCGTTATGAAATTGCATCTACAATATTACAGGGGAATGCAGGGGAGAAGCAGGGGAAATGTTTAGGGACTATATATGCTTCATAAAATGAAATAAAAATAGAAATTCCCGCATGCGGGCAGGAATTGGATGCAATTTCCACTTTTCTACGGCGGTTCATAAACAAACCGCCGTAGAAAGATGACTTTCTACGGCGGTTCATAGTTGAGCCGCCGTAGAAAGTTATCTTTCTACGGCGGTTCTTCATTGAAGAACCGCGGTAGAAATTTTTTTCTACGGCGGTGGTTTTAGAACCGCCGTAGAAAAGTGGGAACAAATTTCTATTTTTAGTGATTTTTTTGATCCGTGATTTTTTATCTTTTAATTTTTTGGCTTACACCGTTTTTCAGACAATACCCAACCTCGCTAAATGCATATCTTTTTTCCGAGGCACAGACAAGTAATTTATGAAGAGTTAATATAAAATCAAAACAAAAATCATTGTATAGCTTCCCCTGTAAATCTTACCAAAAGTACTACTCATTGAAAAAAAATAATAATAATACATGAGACATTTATTCATAAATGACAAACAAGGAAATCAATTTGCCATAAAATTCGACAAAGTCTCCCCTATAAATGTAACATATTCCCTGTCAAGGATATGCACATACTTAAATACTTCATTAACATACCCAATTTCAAATAATACAGAATTCAGTTTCAAATCAATTCAGACAAAATATCCCCTGCTTGTTTTTGACCAAAACACAAGTGCATTATAACATCAACACAGAAGCTTCACACAATTTCCAACAATAACATATTCATTTATAAACATATCGCTATATGAAGTCCCTGCAAATTTTGCCCCTTGATTGCGCGGCTTCATCCAAGTTGTGACCTGTTTCAATCAGACAGTACGAAGGATAAAAATAAATGTTGTTATAAAACTATATCCACCTGGTGTCATTAAAATCAAAGAAACATATACAAATACACACACACACATACACACCCACAGAAAAAAAAATTAATAAAAACAAAAAATATACCGGAAAATGATTATTAACTTATTCTCTTTCTCTTATGGGATACTTGATCCTCGAACCATAATCCTTCGCTGTGGTCATCACGAAGTATGTATTTATCAAGTTCCCTATCTTCCTCATCTGCTCTCGATTCAGGTAACCCACTAGAGAAAGGGCCAGCCTCATAAAGCCCTTCTTCTGTATCAATCCCTTCCACTCCGTGATGTTGTTTACCATGAAGAACAACAGACCAATGTTCGTCGCAAGGATCGGTGATATAAAAAACTTGTTTCGCCTACGATGCAAGTATAAATGGTTCCCCCTTGAAACCCTCCCGATTAAGGTTCACCAAGGTAAAACCCAATGGATCATCAGTTCGAACTCCACTTTTTTTATCAACCCATTTGCAGTGAAATACAACTACTTTGAAACAAACATAGTCAAGCTCCCAAATATCTTCGATCACCCCGAAATAAGCCATGTTTGCATACAATGGATTTTTATCCTTCCTGCTAGAAACATGTAAAGCCTCTGAGATTAATGTAACACCACTGTTTTGTGCCGTACTCTTCTCATCTTGACTCTTAGTAGCAAATGAATATCCATTTATGTCATAGCATGAAAATGCTCGTACCGTAGGGCTGGGCCTAAACGCCAACCATTTCAATGTCTCCGAAACGTTTTTGCCCAGGACAGCATTACCAAACCAATAGACAAATGTCCGAATATGTTCATTGAGCACACGTTGATCCGTCCAAGCAGGATAAGACGTTCTTATTGAACGGATATGGTCTGTCACATAGGGCGCAACTTCTTCAGAATTGCGCAGTATGTAGAGATGCGCCTTCATCAATTCAACATTAGACGGCAAAAACATTTTTCCTCCCCTTGTGCCTATACCTGTAATCCTCCCATCGTGCCGATTCTTAGATATTCCAATGGATGCGGTATCGGCTAAGTACTCAGTGCAAAACTCAATTACCTCCTCAGCTATATAACCTTCAACAATACTAGCATCAGGACGATAACGATTCTTAACATACCCCTTAAATACTTTCATATATCGCTCGAATGGGTACATCCATCGCAAATGAACAGGCCTGCATATTTTTATCTCTCTAACAAAATGAATCACCAAATGCACCGTAATATCAAAGAAGGCGGGTGGAAAATACATTTCTAATTGACAAAGGACAACAGTTATTTCATCTTGTAACTGATCAAGTCTTTCGCGGGTGATAACCTTGCTATATATAGCATTGAAGAAGAAACAAAGTCTTGTTATACTGGACTTAACATGCTTGGGCAATATAGAGCGAATAGCTACAGGCAACAATTGTTGCATTAAGGCATGGCAATCATGAGACTTCAAACCAACCAGTTTTAAATCTTTCAAGGAAACAAGTCTGCTTAAATTTGAAGAATATCCAAATGGAACTTTGATGCTACACAAACTTGAACACAGTTGTTTTTTCTCTTTTCTGGACAAAGTGTGACAGGCAGGGGGTAGATATATGCGTTGTCCTTGAGCTACCGGTGCTAAATTTGCTCTTATGTTCATATCAACCATATCAAGTCTCGCGTTATAACCATCCTTAGTTTTACCAGGGATGTTCAAGAGCATACCTAACAGGCTTTCACAAATATTTTTCTCAATATGCATAATGTCGAGACAATGTCTGACATCCAAGTTCTCCCAGTATGAAAGTTCAAAAAATATGGATTTTTCTTCCAACAACCTGTATCATTATTGCTGGACTCCGAAGGTTTACCAAACTCCACATTAATATCCGTCACACGAGCTTTCACCTCTGGCCAGCTCAAGGGTTCTGGAGCTTTTCTGAACTCTTGAAATCCATTGAATGCTCTTTTCATACGGCGATACGGATGAGTCTCGGGAAGAAATCTACAATGCCCAAGGTATACTGTCTTCCTCCCATGTGCAAGCTAACAAAAATCTGTACTCTGCTCACATATTGGACAAGCTTTATGCCCTTTAACAGAGTACCCAGACAAGTTTCCATAAGCAGAAAAATCATTAATGGTACAGAACAACATGGCACGTAATGTGAACATTTCTTTACGGTATGCATCAAACACAGGTGCGCCTTCATCCCATAACTTTTTCAAGTCTTCAATGAGAGGAGCAAGATACATATGATGTCATTTCCTGGTTGCCGTGGGCCTGAAATCATTAGAGACATAAGTATGTACTTGCGCTTCATACACAAGTAAGGTGACAAATTGTAAATAACCAACATCACCGGCCATGAGCAATGTGTGCTACTCAGACTGCCAAACGGGTTCATTCCATTAGTACACAAACCAAGCCTCAAATTTCTGGCTTCTCCCCCAAAAGAAGGATACATCGAATCAATTTTTTTCCACTGATCTGAGTCTGATGTATGCATTATCACCTTGTCATCATCACTGGGAATACACCGATCTGAATGCCATGTCATTAGTTTTGCATCTTTTGCATTGGTGAACAACCGTTTAAATCTCGGTATTATAGGAAGATACCACAAAACCTTAGCCGGCGACCCCTTCTTTTGCGCATCAGAACTGTCTTCAACCTCATCACACAGCTGCTTATTTTTGTATCGTGAAGTTTTACACTTAGGACAAAGCAATAAATCCTTATGCTCATTCCTGTAGAGGACGCAATCATTTGGGCAAGCGTGGATCTTCTTATACTCCATACCCATTGGACACAATATTTTTTTTGCCTCGTAAATTCGATCTGGAAGTTCATTATCTTCTGGGAGCATATCTTTCAATACCCTCAATAAGGCTGTAAAACTAGTATCTGACCACCCATTTGCCGCTTTCAAATTAAACAAATTCAAAACACTAGACAAGCGTGTATATTTAATGCAGCCCTTGTATAGAGGCTTCTCATTGTCACAAAAAATGAAAGCAAGAACTTCCAGTTTATCAGCAAACTCCTGGGCCACATCGTCAATCATGTCATCTAATCGATCTCTAGTAATCGGATCATCTCCAATTGCATGAGATTTTCTTTGATAAGGTAAACCATCAATACTTTCACCATGCCAAATCCACAGTTTATAAGAAGGATCAAATCCGTGCTGATATAAATGGAATCTTATTGTTTCTGAGTTATCAAACCGCACACCATTTTTACAAGCTTTGCACGGACAATGGACGTACTTTGTATTCTTATAAGCGAATTCAATGAAATTCTCAACTTCTTTCGCATAAGAATCGGAGGTCCGATCACCATACAACAAGATATTTCGATTCATGCGTAACTAACTACTTGAAATAATTAAAAATACCAAATAATAATTCAACAAACAATGTACAAAGTATCAAGTTGCATGCTTGTCTTAGCACATGTCATACTAATGTTACTAAGATAATCAAAACTACTATAATACCTCAATGAAAAAAATAATGCATAAACAACACATGCGCAATAGACATAATCAAATGAAGAAGAACCCATAAGTTTTTCATTTATGCATTTCGTCAAACACATGAAATGCATAAAAAAATAATAGACACTCTAAGTAGTGCTAATTATAGGAACATCCTCCATTAAAAATCAAACACTATAAATCAAATCACATCACCAAGAAACTACATAGTATAACTAAATAGGGTTCCACAATACTAAGGTTCACCATATACATGGAATATATGCAACTTTAATTTTTAGCCCTCTACCATAAATAAAAATAAATTCTATAGGATGACATATCTAAAGTACAAGCATAAGAAATTACTGAGAAATTTTAGAAGTTTCTAACCTTAAGGTGGTAAATTTTAGCTCCAAATGACGATTCTTTACATCAAACGTGCAAAACCGTAGTAGAAATTTGGAGAAGAACACTTTCGGCCGCAATATGGAGATACATGTTGTTATTTAGGGTTAAATACGTCAATACAACGGCGGTTTTAAAATAAACCGCCGTAGAAAGTCCCTTTCTACGGCGGTTGGGACAAACCGCCGTAGAAAGGGGGCTTTCTACGGCGGTTGGAAGGCAACCGCCGTAGAAAGTGTGGACTTTCTACGGCGGTTAACTTCCAACCGCCATAGAAAATCCACTTTCTACGGCGGTTAACTTCCAACCGCCGTAGAAAGCCCACTTTCTATGGCGGTTCGTCCCAACCGCCGTAGAAAGTACCTTTCTACGGCGGTTTATTTTAAAACCGCTGTAGAAAGTCCTGTTCTACGGCGGTTCATTTTTAGACCGCCGTAGAAAGTCCGCATTTCTTTTATAACTGCGGTTTTCTATTTTCAGCCGTTAATTCGCAGCCGTTAATTCGCAGCCGTTAAAACTCTATTTTGTAGTAGTGTCTTCAAGAATAACTCTTGTTGGGTAAGTTTATGGGGGCCGAAAAATAAATTTTTGGACAAAACTGAGCGTTGCACCTACACTTACTATTGATTGGCCATCATTTTTTCTAAGTATGCTCTTTTCATAAATATTGATAGCCCTCCACACTAATTTTGTCTAAAAATGAACTGGAAATATTTTTTCTTAGTACTCGGAACGTGTGAAAATTTTCCGCACATTCTTAAAAAATAACTCATGTTTTGATCATTTTACGGGAGTGAGAAAATAAATTTGTAGAAGAAAAAATTGAGCGTTATTGATCATTTTATTAAATATTGATTACCCCCACACTAATATTGCCTAAAAAGGAACTATACATATTTTTTTCTTATTACTAGGGACGTGTGAAAAAATGTCATTAACTTCTTCAAAAATAACTCATGTTTTGGTCATTTTACGAGAGTGAAAAAATAAATTTTTGACAAAATTGAGCGTTGCGCCTCAATTTAGTACTAGTCGGTCATCGTTTTTTTAAAGGATCCCCCGCCAGCAATATTCTCTTCCGTGACAAAATCTTCTAACTTTGTTCGAGAATAACTCATGTTTGAATAACTTTACGGGGGTCGAAAAATAATTTTTTGGACAAAATTGAGCGTTGCACCTCCACTTACTACTGATTTTTTCTCATTTTTTCAAAGGATGCATGTTGATCATAAGTTAATTCCAGTAGATTTCATTAGTTAATTTGTTCATGTGAGTTTGTGCATAACAAATAAAGGAAATAACAAATATATAAGAAATAAATTAATAGAATTAATAATGCATAACCCAGAAAGAAAATAATTAATAAGAAATATATTAATTATTAAAATCAATCAGGTATAATTCAAAAAGGAAATAAATAATGAAGAATAAATTAATGATTAAGAATCAATCATGCATAATTCAAAAAGGAAAAAACTAGAAAAAATGAATACTATTAAGCCCATAATTAAGGAAATAATTAATTATGCACTCAAGGGTAATAAAGTAAAACATAATATAAAGATTCTATTATGTGCACAATAATTTGCATATAATATGTGCAAATAATGGCATCCTTTTTATAAATGTTATTGCGGAAGACTAATTATCATGACAAGACTTGCTTTAGTTATGAAGTCTTTGTAGTACTCCATTTTCTCTATATTTAATTGTTAAGTTATCTTGGAAGACTAATTATGACAAGATCTTCTTGCTTTAGTTATGAAGTCTTTGTATTACTTCATTTTCTCTATATTAAATTGTTAAGTTATAATGACCTAATTGAACGGGTTTATTTGATTAAATGAATAAAAGATTTATGAAAATAAATAAAAATGATGCTTTGATAAGTATAAATAGTAACACAATACAAATACATATGACCATATATAGTATAATTTACTATAGGGGAAAATTATAGTCCTTTCAAGCGATCATTTAGTCATTGAATTATGCCTATGCAATTGTATAATTAATTAATACAAAGTCAAATTCAATGGTTGAACGGTTCTTTTGAAAGAATTATAATCTCACCCAAAATTATAACCTACAATTCATCAAATATTGTGAGGCTTTAAGTTAAAACACTTACAATAAAGAATTTTATAATTATTATTTTCACACATGTGTCACCGTTTATAAAATATTGATAATATAGACTACGTAGAAATAATATGGAACTGGACTTGACTAAATTTAGTGTATCCTCCACTAGGACAGTTGTGGAGGAACTAGTGGAAGACTTGTGTGATCTTGCCTAAATTTCTTCAACAAATCATATCAGACTAGGGGTGAGCAACACACTAACCGACCCGACCCCACCGGAAACCGAATGTGTGATCTTGCCTAAATTTCTTCAACAAATCATATCAGACTAGGGGTGAGCAAACACACTAACCGACCCGACCCGATCCAAAACTGACCCGAACCATCGGTTTCGGGTCGGGTCGGGTTTTGGACCGTATTCTTTTTTTTTTAACTCATTCAGAAATGAACAGCTTAAAAAATTATAATGTTTAGTACTAAAGATGAGATTCAAACACGCGACCTAAATTTTAATAGAAAGTCTTAAAATAAACTAATTAACTACTCCACTTACTTTCTATTTGGTTATATTATCTTATTAGTTTTATTATATTGTATGTTTATATATATATATATTATTTATACTACATATATTATATTATAATAATATATAAACTTATGGTAATTTACATTTTGTGTTTTTTTAATCTATTTTGTGATGTTTTTTCTTCATTGTTTGTACATTTCTATTATTATTAAAAATAAAATATCGTAATAAAAAATAATAGAGTATAATTTTATTTATTTAAGATATCAGTTTTCAATTGATAAATTTTGCATAGTATTTGAATTTGAAACAATATATAAATTCAATGAATAAAGCATTGTTATTCTTTTTATATAAAAAATTAAATTTTGCTAAGATTATGAAATTTAAATAATAAAGATAATATTGTAATCCAAAATAACAATAATAATAATAATAATAAAGATAATTGAAAAAAATATTAAATGATTCATAGTTTAATTATTTGTGTAATATAAGAATAATAAGAAGAAAAAGTAACAAAGTAAAGAGTAGTTGGAGTGGCAAACTAGCTTTTCTTAAGTCTTACTATAAAATATAGGTTGCATGTGCAAATCCTACCTTACGCAATGGACATTATAATTTTATAGGTTTTAGGTTAGATCAGAATTGGAGGGAGAAACAAACCGACTCGCGGGTCCGAACCAGAATCGGACCCGCGGACCTAGGCCATGTAAAAGAAAAAAAAAAGGCAAAAAAAGTGGGGCCGACCCGAGGTCCAAACAGGGTCGGGTTCGGTCTGGGTCTGTTCCGGGTTGACCCAAGGGTAATATGAGGATTTGATTTTTGTTTCTTATTCTTTTCTTTTGCAATTAATAAAATGGGTAGCTGGATGGGTAGCCCATCCAGCGCCTAATTGAAAAAAAAAAAAAAAAAAAAAATCTTGCCCAAAGAATTCAATTTTATTTTATTTCAGTTATTGAATATTGAAGAATATAGCACATGCAGCCGAAAGAAACAGCATAGTGAGCAGAACGAAACAGCACAGCCAGGCTGCTTCTTCGCAGCCTTCATCCTCTCAGAAGTTGGCACTGGATTTACGGTCGCTTAGGCCGGAAAAGTAATCAAACTCAGGATTATGTGAATAAGCTAAAATGCATAATAAGATATTTTCTGTAAAGTTGGTGTAGGTTAGCTGCAGAGTATATAAATTGTAATATGATCACAACTCATAATAATAATATCTCTTCTTCTGTAGGGTTTTCTTACTTGTCACATTGTGCTACTTTATACATGGTATCAGAGCCTTCCGATCAGAATTAATTCCTTTGCTGCGGTGGTTTTCTGTTTCTTTGATATCTGCATTTTCACTTCCCCAATCGTACGGAAGATGTCGACTTAGGAGGAAAACTCAAATTTTGAAGAATTTCAATTGGAAGCCTCAATGTATGTAAAAGGACATGAGAACACCAATATTTCTCTGGTTTCCAATGTTTTGACTGAGAAAAATTATCTGTCATGGAGGAGATCAATGTTGCTTGAGCTAGGGGCAAAAGAGAAGTTAGGATTCATCATTCCTACCGGAAAATTGCAATCAGAAACCTCTTCTGACTACATGAAGTGGAAGAAATCAGATTGGATGGTGATTTCCTGGATTCTAAGCCTTATGTCTGAGGATTTTGTTGATGCCTTCCTCTATTCTCCTCCTGTTAGAGAGCTTTGGGAAGAATTTGCTAGCAGTATGGTGCTCGTCACCGATCGATACTCTATGAAATTCGTAAAGAAGTGAGCTCAATTACTCAAGGAATCTGAGCAGGAAGCCTGATGGAAAGAAAACTGACCTCAAATGTACATTAAGGTACTGATCGAAGATCATCTAATGAATCTGGTCTGGTGTGAATTTTGCACACATGAATGATTTCTCAACAAAGCAAATAATTCGCCAATTAAATTAGAGTAGGAGTAAATTTGATCCTTCAATGTCATGCTGAAATACTCAAACGAACTCGCATATCTCCATTACTATAATATGTAAAACAATACACAAATACTGGAATGAACTGAAAGTTTAAAAAACAACGGGGTCCACAGATTTTTGAGCCGCATAAAATCTAAAGATGTTACAATTGAAGAGTTACAAGTTCTCCAATCGTAATCATAGCAAACATGCACTGCAAATTAAACCTCCGTTTCAAAAACTGATGGGAGACGTACTTCATGGAAGGTGTCGACTGTGGATTTGGATCTATATACAACAAGGCCAGTTTTGCCACCACCACCACCAATCTTTCAAGCATTTCTATATTATTCGAGAAAGGAAGTCTTGGATCCAAAATGTCTTTCAATAATATGTCATTTTGAGTTGACGATGATGTTGAGAGCATTGAAAACACAAGATCGCCCGGATGTTTTCCCATGAGTATTTCGAGAGTTAGGACTCCAAAGCTATAAACATCACATTTCTCATTCACCTCCATGGTAGCAGCAAGTTCTGCATTTTATGGAGTCAATTAGTCAAAACACAAATAAAAGTGTGAAAATTGAATACTAATCGTTCAAAAGAAAGTGAAATCACATTAGTAGAAAATATATTAAAAAATTGGCACAGCTGGAGCAGCATATCCGCATGTCCCAGCAAAGGAAGTCCAATTAGATGAATCAGGGCTTAAGAATCTTGCGCTGCCAAAGTCTGAAACATGAGCCTCATACTCAGAGTTGAACAAAATATTTTTGCTAGATATGTCTCGGTGTACTATCGGAGGCAAACAATCGTGATGCATATAACCCAATGCAGCAGCCACATCTTGAAAGGTTGCTATCCTTTTCATCCATTCCAACTTTGCTGATGTTTCATCATTTGCACAATACCTGAAGTAGGTTTTGCCCCTCTAAAAATTCGTAGACTAAGAACGTGTGGAGAGAATGCGAACAGAATCCATAAAGTTTCATAATGTTGCGATGCCTTTATGTTGTTAGACCACGTATTTCACTTGAAAAAGTACTACTCAGTTTGCTCAATACTGCATCCTCCATTATGTGAAGTTTTTTAACTGCAAAAACTTGGCCATTTGGTAACTCAGCTCTAAAAACACTTCCGAATCCTCCCTCTCCAACGCAGTGCTTTTCGTTGAAATTTTCTGTGGCTTCATCAATATTCTCATACACCATTTTCCCATCAAAGCTCCAAATAGAGAATACATCGCCATTTAATTTTGTTGGGTTACTTTCACCGTACTTTATTCGTGAGATTCTAAGAATGAAAATTCCAATAACCCCAATCAAGAGAAACAAGGTTCCTAGAATTGGAAGGACAACTAAAAAGATAATTCTCTTGCTAGTCATCCTTTTACTGGTAATCTTCTTTCCCACTGAAACAATGCATGGTTCTAAACCCTCGATGTTGCCACATAGACCTTTGTTGTTTCTTAAAGCCTCATTCGGAGCTTTGCGAAATGCTGTAATGTTCGGCAAGGGACCTTCCAGTTGATTGAACGAGAAACAATGGTCAAAGGTAGAGGAAATGGAGCCTGAAATTCTATTATGAGACAAATTCATCACCTCAACGCTTTTCAATTCACCTAGCTCTGATGGTATTCTGTTCCCCAGCATATTCTGGCTAAGGTCAAGAGTTGCATGTGAAGCCATTTTTCCTATCTAAAAAGGAATACTCCCACTAAGTGCACTCTTGCTTAAATTCAAATCCAACAACTGCACGCAATTACCTACTTCACTAGGAATTCCACCACTGGGATTGTTGGCTGACAAACTTAGATTTAAAAGTTTAGACAACTGACCAATTTCTACTGGTATCTCTCCTGAAAGGTAATTTTAATCCAGCTTAAGCTCAAGAAGTAAATTCAGCTTGGCCAAACTTGTTGGGATACTCCCTTCCAAGAGATTTGAAGATAGATGAACTCTTTACAATTGTGATGCTTCTCCAAGCCCAACCGGAATGCTGCCAGAAATTTTGTTATTTGATAGCTGCAGGAGTGTCAAATTCTTGAATTTATCCAAATCCCAAAACAATTCTCCATAGAATTTATTATTCATTTAGTTGATCTTTTCCAAGTTAGGATACACACCAAAATCTTTAGATATGTTTCCTGATAGCTGATTACCTCCAACAATGACCACTTGTAGGACAGAACAATTTTTCAAGCTTTTTGGCATGGAACCAATAAAATTATTATAACCTATGTTGAACCATTTTAATGATCCACCATTGCATACATCTTTTGGCAAATGACCAGTCAGAAAGTTGCTACTAAGTCCTAGAATTTCTAAATCTGTAATATTGTTGAATTCCAAAGGAAGGACACCACTCAGTTGGTTCCCAAAAAGATAAAGACTAAACTGTCCAACTGAACGAGGAATCTCATCCATGAGATAGTTTATCGAAAGGTCTAAATATAAAAGTGATGCTAGATACCCAATTTCTTTTGAGAAAAATCCCAAAGTGTGATGGAAATAGGAAAGGTGGAAAAAAATGGGATGGTTTTTGGTCTGTGGAAAAAAATAGGGTAGTTGCATTCATGAAATGCAACTCTACAGATAAAGTTGCATTTACCAAATGCAACTTCATATTTGCACTCGTCAATTTTGTAAATGGTAGATATTAATTTAAAATGTAGTAGTTGCATTCTTCAAATGCAACGTTTAAAATTTTTTTTGCTGTTATTTTTTTCCCGTTTAGTTGACGGAAATATTGAACTTTACGGAAGGAAGATGAAAGTTGCATTCGTCAAATGCAATTTTGTAGAATATATATATCTAAAGGGTCTTCGTCGCAAAATTGGGGAAAAAAAAAAAACCCGCAGAGGGAGTACCGCCGTCTCCAAGCCACAAGTGCAGCTCCGGCGGCCGATTCTCGCATTCAGCACCGCCGTCTCCAAGCCTAAACCGTGGAAGACGAAGCCTGGTGTCGCCGACCGACCCATCTGATTGACTGCCTCCATTGTATGTCAAATGAAGCATGGCCCGACGGAACCCTAGTTCCCAAAATAGTCGTGTTCCAGCAACAAGCAAAAAGAGTATGCTTTTAATCTGTTCCAGCAACATTGTCTTTACTATGATTCTTCTCTATATCTAGAAGCAGGTCAATGCCTATTCTCCTATGAAATACTCTGTTCCAGCAACAAGAGTATGCTTTTAATTAACACTCATTAAAAGGGTATTTCAGGTTCTGAACCAATGCTTTGCAGCCTTAGGAGAGCTTCTAAAGTTTATATGTTACAGGGGTGCCTCCATTTATTTTAATACTGTGAGTGATTTAAGTTCTAAGTCCAATTATCTAACTTTAAATGAATCATTTACTGTGCTTTGGTTGGATAATGCAAGACTGTACAGTTTAAGGAGTAAGCAATCTATGATTGTTCCATAACTTAGTTTTCAGGTTGATTGCCTATAAGCTGTTTGTGAAATTGTCTTAATGAAGTATAGTTTATGCTCTCATTTTCAGTTTTAAATTCTGTTTCTCCAAAAGGGATTGGGAGCTGAAATGTTGTTCTGCTGTCATGTTTTGTCGAAATGAAACTTGGAAATTCTACCATTTGAATGAAAAATACTGCAGCTTTCATTTCTGATTTCTTCAAAATGTAAGGGGTTTAAAATGCAGTTTTGCTTAGTCATTGGTTTTTTTGGTTCTATGTGAAGTACTTGATAGTTTTCCTTAAGTAAAATATAAATGTAGACTCTAAAGGAACTGGACCACAGTTACAATCACATGAGAGTTTGGAGGGTCAAAGTTTGTGGTTCAGTTTTCATTGGTGCTAAGCTTTTTGACACTTTACTGATCAAGACATGCTTCAGATTTGTTGGCTTTAACTAAATGCTTTCTACTACTGTCGGAATAAATTTGGTGCCTAAGAGTTTAAATTGAGAGGAGTAAATGATCTTGAAATCCTATCTAAAATAGGAACATGGGACAGTAGTTCTGAGCATAAACTTCTAATACTACTAAGGTTGATAAGGGAAAGTGAATGGGTATAAGTATAGGGAAGTTGAGAACTGCTTTAATTTCAAACATTTTAATACTGATTAATAGGATCAATTGAACGTCTAGGAATGCAAGGAGTAAAACATTTCAGGTTTGCTAGTATCCTTTACAAGTTTCAAAACTTAGAAATTATCCATTGTTGCACAAAATGGTTCACAGAAACCTTAACCAAGAGGGAAGCTTAGAAACTTTGTTGCTGAAATGTGATTCTGCAGAACAGTAGCCTTTTGAAAATTCACCATAAAATGTATACTTTAATAAAAATTATGAAATTTTGTAGGTACTGTTCAGACAGTTGGTTTTAGCTACCTGCAAGTTTTTGTGCCCATTGGACCTGTAATTTTCGAGTTATAAATTTTTAAAGGTGACAGTTCTGTACAGGGATTTTTCAGGAAATCAGTGAATTACGAAAGCGATATTTGAATAACCCTATTTTGGAATATTCTGAAACTTATACAGTATGTTAACGGGACATAGTTCTACCTTTTTGTCAAATTTCGTCTAAAGGCGATCTGTATTTTGAGAGATATAGGCATTTAAAGCTGGATGCTCTGCATAGTGTTTTCAGGAAAACACGGGAGTGCGATTTTGATAATTAATCATTCATTCATCCAAAAATTCTGAAATTTTTACATTATCTGGAAAAATATTCCCTTTAGCTACTGCTAAAATTTTGGGCTAATCGGACTAACCAATTGAGAGAAACATCCACTTAAACATGTTTCTGAAGTTGCTCCTGTTTCATGTTTTCATACTGCCTCAGACAGAGCTGTCTTTAACATTTTTCTTGCTTTCTTATGATGTTTGCTTTTTCATACTGCCTCAGACAGAGCTGTCTTTAACATTTTTCTTGCTTTCTTATGATGTTTGCCTTTGTTTTGCTAGTTTTGCAGCCTGTTGTACATAGTTAACTAGGCTAGTTAGGCAGGCCATGATGTTGCTGCTCTGTCTTCTGGAAACGGGACTGTGTGATTCGTTTTCATTATTTTTGGAATTCTGGCTGCTGGATTGCAGTTTTGAAGGCTGAACTTGTGGAATTTGGGCTGATTATTGCTGGCTCGGACCAGTTTGGGCTTCCCTGGAAATCTGTGACACTTGATTTTTGCATATTGTTTGCTGCGAGGGAGTTTGGACTGCAATTCGAATGTTGCAATTTGTTTTTGTGCTATTTACTGCTGAATTGTGGGGGCGTAGATTTCTCGATTTTCAGAATATGTGCTGCAATTTGGGATAATTCGAAGCTGTTCTGTGAAGAGAGTTAATATCTTCTACCTTTTCTGTTTTCTGGAAATGGATTTGGTGATTCTGCGTTTGGGTCGTTTTGGGGCTTCTCTGAACTGCTGAATTGTGAATTGTGAATTAGGGATGGGACTTTTGGTCGTCGGTTAACATTCGTCTAACTGGTACAATCTTGAAGATTCTATAGGTGCTGAAGTATCTCAGTTCAGTCTTTGTTTTAGTGTATTTGCAAAGGCTATTCATGTTTCCTCTTCATGGGTTGTACTTTCCTGTACATAGCAAATGCTCCTTTAGTTTTAAAATAGAGTAAATTACATTTATGTTTTGTAATTTTTGGTCCTCTTATATGTAAATGCTAGGAATTGTTTTGTTCAATTAAATTAGAAATTTAAACTTCTCCTTAATCCCCTTTAATACATTTATCTCGCAGACATAAGGTATCATTTATGTGTTCTTTCTGACATAAGGGATTATTACACGTTATGACACGCATGGATGAGTGGAAGGAACCGTTTGCATATCAAAGATTCTGCTTGACACAAGTGAGGAGTAATGTGACCAAGAAATTTAGAGATGCAAAACTGAATAAATTGGTTTGGTCCCTAGGTTGTACTACCCAGATTAACTAGTAACTATTGTAATAGAAGTAGTAAATTGCTTAATCGATGACTTTATGAGAATATTATCTTCAATATTAACTTTTTTTTTTTTTACACCAACTGTCTATATTGATAGGTATAAAAAATTTATCGGGGACAATGGATATATTGAGCTTTTATATATATATATATATATATATATATATGACCCAACTTAAAAATCCTAAACCCATCTAATACTTTAATTGGATGGTAAAAAGTAACATAAAGAATTTCTTATGCATCAATAATATTTTTAATTTGAGAAATGAGAAATGAGAAGGAAACAAAATTTAGATACATCTTTTTCATTTCTTAGTACAATATTTTATATTTATAATAATAAAATTAGATATGTATAAATTTTAATCAATTTTTAAAAATAATGTTAAAATATAAACTATAAAACTTTAATTTGACAAATCCAAGCACACGTTCACAGAATACCCCCCCTTCATTTCTGTAAACTCCCCTCAATTTTGAGGGAAAATTTTAATTTAAATTATGATAATTTCCACAGTTGCATTTGCCAAATGCAACTCCCATCTCTTAAGAATGCATCTAACATTCTGTAAACTTCCGTCAATTTTGACGGCACCCCTCAATTATTTAATTTTTTTTTTAAATTTTTTTTTAAAGTTGCATTTACATTATGCAATTTCAGTATTTTAAATCAATATCTAGCAAATAAGTAATTAAGAAGTGAAAATATAAAATTGCATTTGAGAAATGCAATTTCATTTATAAAGTTGCATTTTGCAAATGCAATAACCCTACTTTTTTCCAGAGAACAAAAAGCATCCCATTTTTTACCACCTTTTTCATTTTCATCACATTTCGGGAATTCCCTCAATTTCTTTTGGAATGGTCCAGTAAGATTATTTTCAAAGAGATATTAGAGAGTCAAATATGTTAAATTTCCAATTGAACGAGGAATATCATCTTTGAGATAATTTTCTGACAAGTCTAACTCCAGAAGAGAAGTTAGATTATTACTCTTTTGGAATAGGACCGGATAATTCATTTTTATACAGATATAATGTGTTGAGGCTTGTCAAGTTTACGATAAATGAGGGAATAGATCCAGAAAGATAATTTCTTTGCAAGTCCAAAAATGTAAGATTAACTAAGTTTTCAAGTGAATAAGGAATTGATCCTTTAAACTCATTATCTCCTAAATCTATCTTTTCAAGAGATCTAAGGAATCAAATTTCTGGAGGGATAAAGCCACTTAAAGAATTATTAAAAAGGTCCAACTCCAAAAGATTGTTGAGTTGGCCGATTTCAGTTGGAATGGATCCAGTGAAATTATTCGACGACAACCAAAGAATAGCCAAACGAGAAAGACTCCCAATGTGGGTGGAATGCTCCCGTAGAGTGCATTATCAAAAAGGTCAATGGAAGTAAGATGGGATAATGATAGAGCCCGTCGTGAGGCTACCAAAATGCACAAAAATTAGTGCTTAAACCTGCAAGAAATTACTACAAATAGTATAGAAAGCAGGGTCGATCCGCAGGGAACAGCTGACTTAAATTCTCATATTCCTATCGATTTGAAAAATGGTTTGATTTGCAATCACCTTTGTGTCTCAGAGAGACCTTTAAAATTTGCCACTTATAAAAAAAACTAAAACTTCGCAAGAACAAATAAATTATCACTTAAAAAAGTATTCCAACATTATATGAATCAGATCAATCTATGCATGCAATCATTAACGTCACAAATAAATCCAAGAACAATGTATCGGCTGGTTATAGGTTACCGCGGGCTCCCTACGACATAACCAAATCCCCCCTTAGTGTGTCGGTAATCGTCGTGGGCTCCCTACGACACGACTACCTCTCTAACTAACCAAACTAACAGGCCGTGGGTTCCCTACGACACCTATTAATATAATTAGCAGCATTAATTATTAGGAGGACCCAACACTAACACTTCTATCGGGTTAACTTTAGAAGTTGTTACCTATTTATCTTGTACTACCCGACGGTAGGTTTGTCGCTAGTTGACTTTACCGGATTAAACAAAAGTTGATCAGACTTTAATTAAATCTAGCATTTAGACTTATGCGCACAAGATAAATAAGAATACAAGAACTTGACCAATATTAATTCTATGTTTCATACATGCATAGATCTACTTCATCACATAATGCCGGAATAAAAGAGTTTAGTTACTCATAGTCATGGCAAATACACACATATTTAATGTAAAAGCCATAGGATGAAGCAACAAAGAAGAAGGAAAAGAAAAGGAATACTTATTAACAATTGCAGGTCTGAACAACCCTCCGTTTGGGCAAATAGAGGCTTGAACGAGAACAATTCAGCAACAAGAAACAATTCCAAACTTTATTGTACCAATTTTTCCTTAATCCCAGAACGAGAAACAAAGGAAAAACTGATATAAAACTATTTGAAGAACTTAAAGAAGAACTAAATAAAACTAAAGATTGTATCGAAAGCTTTAAAGGAGATAAGTTGAACAAAAGAGAACTAAGAACTAAAAGAATTCTTGCTGGAAAAAACTAAACTAATGTATGAAACTAAAAGCTAAAAGCTGAATGATGAATGCTAAATGCCTCAAAGGCTCCCCTATTTATACTAGATAGCAATGGCTCTAAAATAGGAAGTAGTATAATCCTCCAAATCTCCCAAGAATATTTCCAGCAATTAATTTCCTTCCAATCAGCATAATATCTTCATCAATTATATCCCTACAAATCAGCATTTTGAATTCCTTCCTTATCCCTTTGATTTTCCTTCCTTATCACAAATTTCTTCAAGTAAGGAAACTGAATATTTACTTCTCTCTTCCCTTATTTCCAGCAATTACTTTCATCCAAGATAATTCTCCAAAATTACTGCTGCTGGAATTTTGCCTCTTGATTTACTACGGTAACAACTGGAATTTCTCCATGGCTGCCCATTTCCTGCTGCTACCTTCCTTTTGCTCAAACGGACCCCTTTTTTTCTTCTTTTAGCTCACTCCTTTCTTTCTTGACTCAGCCTCTAAATACCTGCTCTTGGCTTCATAAAACAATAAATATACCCGTGAAAAGCACCTAAAAGACGCTAAAATAAAACAACTAAAAGACACTCATCAAATATCCTCACACTTGAATAACGCTTGCCCTCAAGCGTGAAGTGAAGAACCAAAACACAGCCTTACTTTAGTTGCTTTTGCACTGACTCAAAACTAGACATAGAAGATGACTCAAATAGAAAACAAGAAAACAACTGATGACACAAGACTCACAGGACTTAAAAAAAAAAAACTGACTCAACAAGAAAAATCAAAACACACATGTACTGCCTCTTTTCATGCTCTTCACACCTACTTGCCCCACATAATTTATGATCATGTATAGCATATATATACCCCACCAATCCACCAAGCAACCAACTTATTGCTTTAACACAATCATTCAGTAATTCCCTTAGAAACAGCACTCTATGGAGAGTAAAACACACATTCTCACAATTAAAAAATTAAGGACACTCTCCCTAGTCTATACAGAATGATCCACTGCTTGAAAATTGACCCATCGCCACAGTACCGTATTGAGGGGACACAACTGTTAAGAACAACCCTTCATTTTTTGGACACAACGGGGCTTAGGGATTCAAACTTGGTATGGCCCTAATTGGTCCTAGGTCACCTGTACGAAATAGAAACTCAGTGTGCATACAAAAACAACATTTCATCCTTCTCAGCATTTGCACAAAGTTGCCTCTCGTTTAGGCAAATAGAGACTCATCTCTTCACAAATTCAGGTCATTACTTCATAATTTTTCATTCACAATTCAGCCACCAAAGCAAAAAAATTCAGCCAGCAATCTCAAGATTTTTTTAACATTCAAACACACAATCACTGCTGCACAATTCAGCACTTTGCTTCTTTTCTCTTCTTTTTCACACCCTTATTTCAGCACAATAGCATACCAATATAACATTCAGCAAGGTTCACATTTTCATACTTGCTTCTCTTGTAGCCATTATATCATCTTTAATTCAGCAAGCACAAATCCAACATTCACATTGCATGCACACTAAGGGGGTATGAAAGAGAGGATAAAAATTAGGCCTTGGTTCATTTACTAACTCAGAAGAAATACAGTCAAGGCTTCAAAGTGGCTTCTATGGATTAATGCACAGGAAAGTTTAGAAAGTAAAGCCAAACTTGGTTATCCTACAAGGGTCCCCCATCATCCAGTTGTATCCCACACAATGACCATCTTGACAAGTCAGACCGGCAAACAGTGGGATTCCCACTTCTCATCAAAAATCATTTTAGGCTCAGCAACACTCATTTTCAATGGCTAAGAATGGGAAAAAGTAGCCTGATTATGCTAAAGCAATAAAAACATACCCAAACCTCAACCAAAAAGAGTAAACATATGCCAACTCAATCATGCATCCATGGTGCTTATTTCAATGTTCCGATCACAATAAGGGCAGTACTTGACTCAAAACAGACTTAAAAACACAAAAGACAGATCCGGACAGGATCGACACATCCTCACACTTAAATTTGTGCATGTCCTCAGCACAAAACAAGAATAAGAAACACACCAACACTAAGAAAATACCATGAACATCCACAAATACTAAATTCACAAACTTAGAAAGACAGACCCAAAACAATAAAAACATAGAGACTGAGACAAGGAAGGAGAGATAGTTACTCTGCCCGGGTCTGGGCTAAGTAAGCCCGAAGCTGATCAAACTGCAGCTGTATAGCAGCGAGACCTTCAGTGAACTGGTGCTGTAAAGTGGAAAAACCTTCTGTGACCTGGAGCTGGAGAGCAGCGTGGTCCTTCTTTAACTCGTCAACTGATTGTTGCACCTGTAAAAATTCTGCACTGGCTGCACGAGAAGGTGGTGGACGAGCCACATCATGGAAACAAAGGGCCCCATTGGAGGCCACATACAGCAATTGTGTGTGCACTAGATATCCAGATGTGAGAGTCACAGGGGGAGGGGAAGGGGTCATGCATGTGTGAGTGGGATCAAACAATTGAGCATTACGAGCAAGCAAACCCACAAAGTGACCAAGGGACAAATGTCTAGTCCTATGGGTTCCAATGTCCCCAAAAACATACCCTACCCAAAATCCCAGATTCAAAGGAACCTTATCCAGCATGCATAGTAAAATATACAACTCATTGGAAGACACAACATGCTGAGCAGAGGTCCTACCAGTCAAATTACGAACAATCAGGTAATGACAAAACTTAAGTGCAGGACTTTCTATCAAATAAGCCTCGGATTTGGACGGTATAAACTTGCCACCTTTAGGGGCTATGCGGGCCCAGGCAGCTTGTTGAGCAAAGGATGGAAATCCAAGTTCAACAGCTTTATATGCATCAGTGTCCAAATCTTCCTCAGCACAAAAACCCAATAAAATATTGAAGTCATTCACAGAAAATTCATGGGTTTTTCGAAACAGTCTAAAAGAGAGAAAGTGCTTCTCTTTAGTCAACCCTTTTAATTTGGTCATATGCACAGTAGTAAAAAACTCATGCAACATTTCAATAAAAACAGGGCAAATTGGTAAATCCAACAAACAAGACCAGCCAATATTAGAAAATAATTCCAGCACAGTATCCCAAATATTCAATGACTTTAACAGTGAAATATCAGGCAAGTACAATGGTAATGGGGAACGAGTTTGGACCTGTTTGAGAGCTTCAATCTCATCTTTTGTAGGGAAAGTCAAATTTCTTTTGACTTGTGCTTGCTGGACTATCTTTGCAGGGGGAAACCGGGGAGCTCTCTCCACAGTGGCTGCTCTTCGGGCAGTAGAAGTACTCGCCCGTGGTGGTGATGTAGTCAGACCAGCAGTAGAAGTACTCGCCGGCGGTGATTGAGCGGTGGCTGTAGAAGTACACGCCACTGGAGGTTCAGTTGGGGCAGTAGAAAAATTCCCATCTGTAGTTTGTGTGGCCTCTCCTTGTCGGTGTCGTTTTCTTGCCGGAACAGTAGGGCTAGATGACTGTTCTTCTTCTGAAATTATGAAGGGCTCCTCAGCACTTTGAATTGGTTTGTTCTGGCGCAGGGAGGCAGAGGCGGTGTGGGAGGCCACACGATTTGAACGGCGGACGGAGGGCTTTGTCGGAATTGGAATCTGGGCTGCCGGTGTTGCATTCTTCATCAAAGGCCGAGGTCTTTTCTTTTTGTTTTTTGGGTGGGCTGGGCGGTGGTGGGGGTGGTGGGTGTGTGGGTGGGGGTGGGTTCGGTTGGGTGGGTGGTAATTTTTGGTCGGGTGGGGGTGGGTTCGGGTGAGGGGGTGGGAATTTTTGGTCGGGTGTGGGTGGGTTTTTTGGTTCGGTTAGGGGGTGGTTTTGGCATGGTGGTTGAGGCCTTAGGCTGCTGGGATTGGGGCTGCAAAATTGAAGGGGCGGGTTCGGTTGGTTGGGTGGTGGGTAATTGGGCTGGTGGGTTGGGTTGGTGGGTAATTGGGTTGCTGGGTAATTGGGTAATTGGGTTGGGTGGGTCGGTTGCGATTGCAAAATTGGCTATGTGATTGCAAATTAGATTGCAAAATTGGCCCACTTCTTCTAAATTGTAATTGTAGTCCCTGGCTCAAATTTGCTGAGATGCCCCTGACCTCTGATTGGTCACATTTTTTTTTTTTTCCTTGATTCTTCTGGCCCTCCAATTAATCCTGCATGCAACATCCAATTCATTCAAAATTTAACTCGAACATCTTCAACCAAATAAAATAAAATAAAATGAAAAAGGAAACAAAAAATTTAACAGAAAACTGGGTTGCCTCCCATTCCGCCATTTCTTTTCCTTGATTCTTCTGGCCCTCCAATTAATCCTGCATCCAATCCATTCAAAATTTAACTCGAACATCTTCAACCAAATAAAATAAAATAAAATAAAATAAAATGAAAAAGAAAACAAAAAATTTAACAGAAAACTGGGTTGCCTCCCAGTAGCGCCATTCTTTTAAGTCTAAGGCTAGACTTAATTGTCTCTTCTCAGTGATTGGGACAAATCGACAAGGAGAGTTCCTCCACAGTCTGTATCTGACCCGGCTCATGATAATGCTTGAGACGCTGTCCGTTGACCTTGAATTGCAGACCGGTTTTGGGGTCTTTTACCTCTATTGCTCCACTCGGGCCAACGGCCACTACCTCTAGTGGTCCCTGCCACTTGCTCTTCAATTTCCCACTAAAGAGTCGCAGCCTAGATTGAAAAATCAAGACTTGTTGGCCCACTTTGAACTCCTTCTGTCGGATTAGGCGATCATGCCTCCCCTTAGTGCGTTCTTGATGCCACTTGGCCATCTCATAGGCCTCCTCCCTCAATTCTTCGAGCTCTTGTAGCTGGAATTTTCTCTCTTCTCCACATGCTGCTGCATCCATGTTTAATTTCTGGACTGCCCAGTAAGAATGGTGCTCTAGCTCAACTGGGAGATGACACATTTTCCCAAACACCAGCCGGTACGGCGACATTCCAATTGGGGTCTTGTATGCGGTTCTATATGCCCATAGTGCATCATTCAACTTTTGGCTCCAATCCTTCCTTGATTTATTCACTGTCCTCTCCAGGGTCCGTTTAATCTCTCTGTTAGAGACTTCGGCTTGTCCATTTGATTGCGGGTGGTAAGGTGTGGCAAGCCTGTGTTGCACCCCATACTTCTTCATCAATGCTGCAACGGTTCGGCTACAGAAATGTGTTCCTCGATCACTAATGATTGCCTTGGGCACTCCGAACCTGCAAAAAATATTAGCCTGCAAAAAATCTGCAACAACCTTGGAGTCATTAGTTCGGGTAGCCTTTGCTTCCACCCATTTGGACACATAGTCAACTGCCAGCAATATATATAACATTCCATTTGATGCAGGGAATGGACCCATAAAGTCCATCCCCCACACATCAAAAATTTCACAAACCTTTACCGGAACTTGAGCCATCTCATCTCGAACACCTATATTTCCTCCTCGTTGGCATCTGTCACACTTCCTGCAGAACATATATGCATCTCTGTTTAATGTCAGCCAATAAAATCCACTGTCCATTACCTTTCTTGCAGTCCGTTTTGGCCCAAAATGGCCTCCACAGGCAAATGAGTGACAGTGTCAGAGTATATCCTCCTGTTCCCACTCTGGAACACACCTCCTAAGGATCTGATCGGGTCCAAGCCTCCACAAGATCGGCTCATCCCATATGTAGTATTTGCTGTCGCTTATTAGCTTCTCACGTCGTCCTCGTGAATACTCTGGTGGAAATAACCCTGCGATCAAATAATTCACGATGTTAGAGTACCAAGGGTCAGGATGCTTCTCACTGTCAGCACGTCAAGCAGCAAATTGCAGGGTGGTGGTACAGTGTCGGCTGCATAAAGATGTTCCTCCGGAAATGTTTCTTTGATAGGTACTTTCTCTTCCGGAACCAACAGCCTGCTTAGGTGGTCTGCCACATGATTCTCTGCTCCATTTTTGTCCCTTAACTCCCAGTCAAATTCCTGGAGCAACAGGACACATCTAATCAGTCGAGGCTTCGACTCCTTCTTTGCTAGCAAATGCTTCAAAGCCGCATGATCTGTGTAAACCACCACTTTGGATCCTAGCAAGTACTGTCTGTATTTATCAAAGCCGAAAACAACGGCCAAGAGCTCCTTCTCTGTAGTGGTGTAATTGCATTGGGCCGGATTCAAAGTCCTGGAGGCATAATATATTGCATGGCTCTCCTTTCCTATTTTCTGGCCAAGTACCGCTCCTACTGCATAATCGCTTGCATCGCACATGAGCTCAAAAGGGTGCTCCCAGTTGGGTGGTTGAATCACTGGAGCTGAAACCAACCTGCCTTTTAAAAGATCAAAGGCCTTCTTGCAGTCGTCCGTTAGGTCAAACGGGACATCGTCTTTCAGCAGATTAGTTAGTGGCTTGGCAATTTTTGCAAAATCTTTGATAAATCTTCTATAGAAACCAGCATGCCCCAAAAAGCCACGAATCTCCCTCACACTTGTCGGGTAAGGAAGCTTTGAAATCAGCTCCACCTTTGCCTTGTCTACTTCTATCCCCTCTTGACTGATTTTGTGCCCAAGTACAATTCCTTCATTTACCATGAAATGGCACTTCTCATAATTCAAGATCAAATTCTTCTCCACACATCTTGCCAAAACTAGATTCAGACTCTCCAAACATTCGTCAAAAGAATCTCCATACACTGTGAAGTCGTCCATGAAAATCTCGATGCACTTCTCAATCATGTCCGAAAAAATACTCATCATGCACCGCTGAAAAGTACCTGGTGCATTGCACAGACCAAAGGGCATTCGGCGATATGCATATGTGCCGAAAGGGCATGTAAATGTGGTCTTCTCCTGATCATCTTTGTTCACCCAGATCTGGAAGTACCCACTGTAGCCATCTAAGAAACAAAAGAACATCCTCCCTGCCAATCTTTCGAGCATCTCATCAATGAACGGTAGCGGGAAATGGTCCTTCCTTGTTGCCGAGTTCAACTTCCGAAAATCGATACACATGCGTCATCCAGTAAGGAGGCGCATCGGCACTAGCTCATTTTTTTCATTGGTCACCACTTCAAACCCTCCCTTTTTTGGAACAACATGGACCGGGCTTACCCACTTACTGTCAGAAATCGGGTAGATGATCCCCATGGCTAAGAGCTTCAAAATTTCCTTTAGCACCACCTCCCTCATATTTGGATTCAACTTCCTTTGATGCTCTCGAGCAGGTTTAGCGTCAGGCTCCAAGAAGATGTAGTGCTGACATATGTCGGGACTGATTCCAGTGATGTCAGCCAAGGTCCACCCAATTGCCTTTATATTCTTCCTCAAAATTCGAAGTAGTCTGTCCTCCTGGGTCATAGTTAGCCCCTTGCTGATTATAACTGGCAGTGTCTCGCCCTCTCCTAGATAGGCATACTTTAGATTGTCAGGGAGAGGGTTCAGTTCAAGCTTTGGAGCTTTAACTATAGATGGCAAGGGCCTGTCAGCACTCGTCTGCTTGGGCAAATAGATCTGAGGTCTAGTACTAGGTGCTACCTCAACTGCATATAGGGACATAATTGCCTCCCTAATCTCTTCATCATTCAACTCTTGGGCATCAATATCGGTGAAATTCTGTGTCAACACTGCCTCCAGCTTGTCCTGCAAAAAATAAGTCTCAAGATGCTCTTGGACAAGGGGGTCAATTACATCAATGCCATACACATTCTCAACATCAGATGGATATTTCATGGCATTCTCGATGCTAAATGTGTATTTCTCACCATAATATTCTAAGCATATGGAGCCATTATATACATCAATCAAAGCCCTAGCAGTTTTCAAGAAAGGTCGTCCTAACAACACACCCGTAGATTCTTTAGCAGGATCATTATTCATCTTAACAACATAGAAATCCGCAGGGTACACAAAAGAGTTCACACGTACTAACACATTTTCAAGTACCCCTACAGGATGCACACATGACCTATCTGCTAGTTGGATAACTACTTTTGTATCTACTAACTCAACACCAGATAAGATCATATAAATAGACAATGGCATAACATTAATAGAGGCACCTAGATCACACATAGCATGCTCTATTACTCTATCTCCGATAATGCAAGGCAAGGAAAACATACCTGGGTCCTTACATTTAGGGGGAAGCTTTTTCTGAATGACGGCAGAAACGTTCTCACCTAGCACCACCTTGCTTGCTCCCCTTGGCTTTCCTGCCATGAACTCCTTCAGAAACTTCCCAACTGGCGGAAGTTTGATTGCCTTAAGGAAAGGGATGTTGACTTCCATTTTCTCGAACACCGCTAAGTAGTCCACAGGATCTTCTTTTGGCTTCTTGGCCTTTGGTTTTAAGCTGTTTGGAAATGGGGGAGTTCTGTATGGATTCCCCTCCTTCGGACTTGGAGCGGGGGTGGGGATCTCTATTGGTTCAGCTACTGCTTCAGGTTCTACATCTGGCTGATCAACTTCTGGGACCACGGTTGATTTGGGCAAATCGACCCTTGCTGATGGTGATTTTTTTACTACAGGCTCCAAAACCTTGCCACTCCTCAAAGTGATCTCGTTCACGTTCTCCTTAGGTGGAACCTGTACTTGGGAAGGTAACTTGCCCTGATTTCCCCTGAGTTCTTGGATGGAGGCAGATAGTTGAGACATCATTTGTGCTATCCCATCCATTGCTGTTCTCTGCTCCTTTTGTTGCTCAAACAAGTCACCAATTGCATCCTCTATTGATTTACCACCCCTTTGTTGATTCTGATTCTGAAACCCTCTCTGTTGAGGCAGTCGGTACGATGCCCCTTGGTTTCAATTATTGTTGAAGCCTTGGTTTAGGGCTTGCTGATTTGAATGCTGGCCCTGGTTCTGTTCACTATCTTCTGGAATCTTCCAACTGAACACTGGGTTATCCTTCCATCCGGGATTGTAGGTATTCGAATAAGGATCTCTTCTCTGTTGCTGCCTATTCCAATTCCCTCCATAATTATGTGCGTTCCAATTCCCGGCTGCATTTGCTTGAGCAATAGGGTCATTTGGTGCGAGATTGCATTGATGAGTTAGATGACCTTTGTTTCCACAAATCCCACAGAGCTCTTCTTCTGGTTTGCTGTATTGTTGACGCTGCCCTTCTGTTTTGCTGCTACCTGCCGTGGCCATTTTTGCTACTAACTCTGTTAATTTCTCCACATTGGCGGTCAACTTATCTATTTTCTCATCTCCTGTATCATCCACGAGCCTGACTTCAGCATTCCGTTTGACCATACGGACTGGTTCATCAAATTCTCCCCTCGAACCAATGACATCCTCGATAACTTTCCTTGCTTGGGTGACTGTATTGTTTTGGAAAGCTCCGCCACTGGAGGAATCCATCAGCTTCCTTTCTTCTCCCGTCATGCCATGATAAAAGTACTGGAGCAGTTGTGCGTCAGTGTATTTGTGGTTCGGGCAGCTCTCCACTAGCTCGTTGAAACGAAGCCAGTAATTACTTAGGGATTCATCGTAGTCCTGTCGGATGTTGCTGATTTCCTTCATCACCGCATTAGTTTTGGTGGAAGGAAAATATTTCTTCAAGAACAACTCCTTCATTTGCCCCCATTCTGTGACGGAGTTTGCAGGTAGTGAGGAAAACCATCTATTGGCTTGGCCGGTTAGCACATAGGGAAAAGCTACCAACTTGAGCTGGTCTAAGGTTGCTCCTGTTGGCAACTTACCCACCTTGCAATTTTTTACATACTCATCGAGGAAGTTATGTGGGTCTTCCCCCCTATGTCCGTGGTACTTGGGAATCCCATTGAGCCAACCACTTTTTAAAGGGAATCCATTCGGCAAAGTTGGAGGGACTACCGCGGAAGCTCTGTCTTCAGTCTGATGGTTGCTTAACTCCTTCAAAGTTGGTTCCCTAACAGGTGGGGCATCCTCTCTTCTTTCTTCACGCCTCTCTTCTTGTCTGTCCCCCATTTCAAAGTTCAGAATGGGGTCAGGTTCAGAATGCTCAGAATCAGCTTCAGAGTCACTGTCCGTTTGCCCAAAAGGACCACTGTCAGCCTCTAAAGTAGCAGCCTCAGCTGCCTTCTTTCGTTCTCGTGCTTCTTTTGCTAGCCTCCTAGCAGTCTTTTCAATTTCTGGATCACTCAATAGGATAGGTTTTGAAGATCTGCTCATAAACTACACAAGAACATACCAAACATACATCAATAGGAAAAAAGAGAATTAAAATTCAAAAGCCGTTCCCCGGCAACGGCGCCAATTTGATAGAGCCCGTCGTGAGGCTACCAAAATGCACAAAAATTAGTGCTTAAACCTGCAAGAAATTACTACAAATAGTATAGAAAGCAGGGTCGATCCGCAGGGAACAACTGACTTAAATTCTCATATTCCTATCGATTTGAAAAATGGTTTGATTTGCAATCACCTTTGTGTCTCAGAGAGACCTTTAAAATTTGCCACTTATAAAAGAAACTAAAACTTCGCAAGAACAAATAAATTATCACTTAAAAAAGTATTCCAACATTATATGAATCAGATCAATCTATGCATGCAATCATTAACGTCACAAATAAATCCAAGAATAATGTATCAGCTGGTTATAGGTTACCGCGGGCTCCCTACGACATAACCAAATCCCCCCTTAGTGTGTCGGTAATCGTTGTGGGCTCCCTACGACACGACTACCTCTCTAACTAACCAAACTAACAGGCCGTGGGTTCCCTACGACACCTATTAATATAATTAGCAGCATTAATTATTAGGAGGACCCAACACTAACACTTCTATCGGGTTAACTTTAGAAGTTGTTACCTATTTATCTTGTACTACCCGACGGTAGGTTTGTCGCTAGTTGACTTTACCGGATTAAACAAAAGTTGATCAGACTTTAATTAAATCTAGCATTTAGACTTATGCGCACAAGATAAATAAGAATACAAGAACTTGATCCAATATTAATCCTATGTTTCATACATGCATAGATCTACTTCATCACATAATGCCGGAATAAAAGAGTTTAGTTACTCATAGTCATGGCAAATACACACATATTTAATGTAAAAGCCATAGGATGAAGCAACAAAGAAGAAGGAAAAGAAAAGGAATACTTATTAATAATTGCAGGTCTGAACTAACCCTCCGTTTGGGCAAATAGAGGCTTGAACGAGAACAATTCAGCAACAAGAAACAATTCCAAACTTTATTGTACCAATTTTTCCTTAATCCCAGAACGAGAAACAAAGGAAAAACTGATATAAAACTATTTGAAGAACTTAAAGAAGAACTAAATAAAACTAAAGATTGTATCGAAAGCTTTAAAGGAGATAAGTTGAACAAAAGAGAACTAAGAACTAAAAAGAATTCTTGCTGAAAAAACTAAACTAATGTATGAAACTAAAAGCTAAAAGCTGAATGATGAATGCTAAATGCCTCAAAGGCTCCCCTATTTATACTAGATAGCAATGGCTCTAAAATAGGAAGTAGTATAATCCTCCAAATCTCCCAAGAATATTTCCAGCAATTAATTTCCTTCCAATCAGCATAATATCTTCATCAATTATATCCCTACAAATCAGCATTTTGAATTCCTTCCTTATCCCTTTGATTTTCCTTCCTTATCACAAATTTCTTCAAGTAAGGAAACTGAATATTTACTTCTCTCTTCCCTTATTTCCAGAAATTACTTTCATCTAAGATAATTCTCCAAAATTACTGCTGCTGGATTTTTGCCTCTTGATTTACTACGGTAACAACTGGAATTTCTCCATGGCTGCCCATTTCCTGCTGCTACCTTCCTTTTGCTCAAACGGACCCCTTTTTTCCTTCTTTTAGCTCACTCCTTTCTTTCTTGACTCAGCCTCTAAATACCTGCTCTTGGCTTCATAAAACAATAAATATACCCGTGAAAAGCACCTAAAAGACGCTAAAATAAAACAACTAAAAGACACTCATCAGATAATGATGAGAAATTGAGATGATGGAGTGTACCTTTACCACCACAACTACTAATATCGATTTCGGATACCCTTCCGGCCACCTTGTCACATCGAATTCCAAACCATATGCTGCGACAAGGGTTGGAGGAAGGCCGCCAACTAGACAACTGTCTGGTTCGACTATGAAAGGCAAGACTAGATTTCCATGCTAAAAGGGCTTTGGCTTCAATTTCAACATCTAATGCACCAGCTGCAGTGGCATGAACATGATGATGCAATTCAGAAACAGCAAGAGTAATGGCGATGTAGAAAAGGATGAAATAATTGTGGTGATCGAGTGGTGGAGAACTTGTTCATGAGGAGGAACATTTTGAGTAAAGATTAATTTGTGAAGTGAAACCAATAGCCCATGCATAGAATAATTTATAGACGCAGAAATAAATTAAAAAATTGCCTCGGCTCTATTCAAAGATTAAAGGTACATAGAGAAGACTTAAAAGCAAGACTTGCTCGATAAAAAACACTGAAAGCAAGACTTTCTAAATGACGACGTGGTCCTTTCATTATTTTTCCTTATTTTTAATTGTTAAGTTGATAGGGACTTAATGCTAGTTAATTGTTAATCATTATTTTTCCTTATTTCTAATTGTTAAGTTGATAGGGACTTAATGCTAGTTAATTGTTAACCAAATTTAGAGTTACTTTAGGTAACCTTATTTTCTTTACTAGTATTACTTAATTATAGTAATAATGACCGGTAGTAGATAACAAAGTCTTGTTTTGTTAAATATTTCACTGAAGAAACAATCAAATTTACATATAATATTATAAATAGTATTCCCTCTTCGAGACTAAAAAAAATCCAGTTTCACAAAGAGATGTTGTCTAAATAAATCCCTACAAATGAGTCATGTCCTATCGAAATTTTAATTTGCTGAAAAAATGAATAGATCTCAAAGAAAATGTCCAGAAAATCAATTGATGACCCATACAAGGGTGATTAATTAGGCATCACAGATGATTTCGATGCACAAATATTTTCAATATAGATGTCCCAATGTCATAATGATTCAGTTAAGAAGATAGTTAATAAAATGTACTCTCTCCGTCTCACTCAAAGAATCCACTTCGTATTACTAAAAATGGTAATACAAAGTGGACTATTTGAATGAGACGAAGAGAGTAATTTCAAAAGTATTTATATTATATTGTTGGAAAGGTGTTGTGTGGATTGGTTCATACTACATAATTTGGCAAACTTTTCTATTTATTTATTTAATTTAAGATTGATTACTCATTTTATTAATGAAAAAAAAGAAGAAAGAAAACTAGAAGAAGCCTACTATATATTTGCCTTGAAACATCACAAATCTAGGTGAGTAAGCTTTTTATAGTTCATTCTTGCTTGTTTTCACTCATTTTGAAGTGCTTTTTTTATTGACAAACTTTATTAAAGTATATTGGGCATATATATATTGAGCAGGATTTTAAATATAATGTTTCTGCTAGATGTGTTCCCATGAAGTACAGAAGGTAAACAACCCTTATGCATGCAGTCTCGCTTGACATTTTTGCTTTAATTTTGCTGAGGTGGCCGCATGCACGAACCCAATTCCTGCGTCCAGTATGCATTTCTTCTCTCTCTTCTTTTTTTTTCCCCTTTTTCTATTATAACCAAAAAAAAAAAAAAACACCGCTACTCATAATGAGTATTAGAGCTAATTTGCCAACATTAAAGATATTTTTTTGATTAAAAAAAAGTGATACTTCATCAAAGTAAAACATATATATATATATATATACTTGTTCAAGATTACTTTAAGGATTATTTTTTTAAAAAAAAAATTTGATACTTGTGAACAGTCTAAAAAAATCCTAAATTGAGACTTTCCTACCTAGTTTTCGACAATTGATTTAAGAGTAAATTTGTTAAAATATTACCATAATACACTACCACAAAAAGGGATTTTAATTGCGGTTTTTAAGGGCTTTTAACGGCGGTTATTGGCCTTTTTGAACCGCCATTTATCTGGCAGCCGTTGTAAGTTAGCGGACTTTCTACGGCAGTTTGAACCGCCGTAGAAAGTGTCCACTTTTTGCACCCGAACCGCATTAAAAGCATTAAAAACCTGCTGCTAAAACCGGGTTTAAAGCAAAACCTGCTGCTAAAACTTGAAATTTAATACAAATATTACCAATATACAAATTGAAATCGCTTTTATAATACAGGGGCATATCCAAAAATATTTGTACAACTATAATATGAACAAGTTTAATTAGTATCCTTCAACTATGGCGAATGCTCCAAAATATAACTAGCGCATATTTTTCGCACTGCATCTATATCCACATTGCTTAATGGAGTGCGGTCGAGCTTGAAGTGCTGCAACAGAGTTTTTGAAATTAAAAAATAACCGAGTAGCAAAATGAAATACAGTCAATTAAGTAAGTTATGAGAAATATTTACCTTTTCAAGTGCCAATGTGGATGATTTCATTGCTATTTGGTACATGTAGTGCATTACATAGTACCCAGACTCCCAATTGCTCGTTTGCTTCTTATGCTAATGAATATTAATATACGAGTTAGAAGATCATACAATTAATTGTATACAACACAACGTTGAGTAAAAAATTTAATATTCATAACTTCATTCATATTAATCTAATTAATTAAATAACTAGGACTCACTAATTGCTACTGATCAAAAAGGCAATTGCATGCATATATTAACTAACCTACATACTGGACTCACGGATTGCATGCATAAATCAAATACCTCAATATTTAACTTGACTAACTAATAAATTAATTGACTAACACTACTAACTTAGGCTACTAGACTCACGGATTTAATTAAAACAACTAATTGTATACAATTAATTGTATATTGCACAACGTTGAGTAAAAAATTTAATAAGAACCAATTTTACCTTAACTACTATCCCCGAAGGTTGCATATGCACATTTTTGGGCAATCCTAAGAAAGCTTGATAGTTAAACATCACCCTATAAAAATGAAAGCGGAACTAAAATAATTAGCAACATATGTATATATATATATGATTGGCATTAGAAATTATATAGGCATTCTAACAGTTGTTAATATATATAACTCACTCGTCTATAAGCACCACCGCCTCCTCTTTCTGTGGATTTTGTAAAGAATCAAGCCAGTAGACAACATTTTCTATCGGTCTAATGGCTATTAGCATCCAATGTTCACTGCAAACAAAAAATTTAATGACGTCAGATCTTTAAATCAGTGTTTCTTAAATATTATAGAAGCGCTTACAATGTCACTTACCCCTGAAGATAAGGCACCAGATAAATTTCTTTATTCCGGTCCTTCAAGTTTCGCGCAATGTAGTGTACATTATCTTCATATGTATTTCCTAGGGGTGTGACATGATCGGCCGAGAGGAAACCTATCCCCTTTCTCCCATTCCTTTCAACTAACTCATGTAAAGCTCTAAAGAATTTACAAAAAGGGCTTCATTGGTTAGTCTAGGCACATGGAATGCATACTATATATAACAATAATCAGAAATAGGTTATAAAATTAAGTGGAAACTCACTTGGTGAACAATTGCATCACACAATTTGTGACCATGCTTTCTCTCTTTAATAATTCTCCGTTATCCTCTCGATCCTTCGCAATAGGAAGCTCCACACCTATGACATCTCTTGTCATTTCAAAGAAGAAGCCATTGAAGTCTGAATCTTTCTCCATTCGTAGCTATAACTCTTGCAGTGGATCAAATGTCGATGAGGATGACATCTCAATCGGAACCGTCGCCGAAGGAGATGCCTTGTCATCCATAGAATTCATCCGGCCTTTTTTCTTTTTCACACTTTTATCCACCTAACAACATTTGAAATAACATTAAATATAGAAAAAGGTATTAAGTAATTCACTATAAATGTAAGAATATACCTGTGTTACCGGATCCGGCCGAATAATTTCAATCAACTGTATAGGCCATTCCACGAAAAAGGATCGGGCCATTCCCACAGTTGCAGCCTCTTCCTCAGAAAATGGTAGCGGGGCAAAGTCATCATAGGAAATTTTAATTGTAACCCTCGCGCAACCTTTCCTAACCTCGCGGCCGTGGTGCTTTCTTTGCTTATAAACATTTCCCTTGGCCACGAGCTTATGCCGCTTTTGCGCATCCTCAGTGATGAACATATGACATTCACACCCGTCCTGAGATAATAGGCAAGCGAATGAACATTAATCAACTATTAATTCTAACTTAACAAAGCAAGTGTAATCATGAAGCCAAAGTCAAGCGTCTTTAATTAGAAGTTACAATCCAGTGAATGAAATTATACATGAGACATTAAAAAATTAAATAAAAACCAAAATATAAATGTAAGATTTCATTATTGTAAAATAAAAATAAAAGAAAGATGTTTAAAATATTAAAAAATTCATAGTTTTTTTAATTGCAGTATTATATTTTTAAAAGGAACATATAAACTTCATTTTAAAAAAATATAAAGTGTTTGAATACTTGAATACATATGCAAAAAAATAAATAATAAAAAGAATTTAAAAGAAAAGTAGAAACATAAAAGTATACCCAAGAAGAATAGCAGTGATACTCTATAGAAAAATAAAAGACATAAATGTATTTTTAGTACCTTGTATTCGTCTAAAGAACCCCCATCCTCCAAGTTTGTTGGAATAGGTATCGTCTCCAACTCAGGCAAACTTGTAGGGATAACAGGAGAAACAGGGCTCACAAGGGAAACAGGGCTACCATGAACCTCAAACATCTCTGGGCCCATCCCGAAGGTCTCTGGGTGCACGCCCTCAGCTTTGGCACTGTTGATGACAATGGCTTTTAACGTATCATAGTCAGTCCCCATCTTACCACATATAAACCCAACCATCATCTTCAGATGTGTTTGACATTCATCGAGCTGGGCAGTGGTTTTCTGAAGCTGTCGCTTAGTTAAATCTAGTTCATCTTTCAGCGACGGCTTGGTTTTTGGGAAAACCTCTGTGATACGTGCCCTGGTAGAATGTCCGCGATAACGACCGGGGTGATCGGTCTTTCCCGTTGCAATGACAAGAATGTCATTCCTACCCTTTGTAACGGTCTCCCCTTGGGACTCGCGGGAACATAGATTTTCCTAAACAGTTTGCCAAATATATGAAATGTAAATAGATCAATTATATATAATTTTAAATATATGTGTAGCTTAAAGAAATGAAACATAAGAAAATTCATGGTGCAAAACTTACAATTTCCATCCTAACACGACCAGCCTCTGGCGTGAAGTATTCCCCTTTTTTGTTTGTGTGGGCCTGTCTCCAAAGTAGATGACGGCCTGGCCCTGAATAAGAATCTTCGCCTTCTTCTTCGGACTGACCGTCCTCTGAAAGCTTCTTCCCGGATGCAATCACCGCCTCGTCATGCAACTGCTTCTTCAGCAGTCGGTAGCCACCGCGAGATAAATTATGGTAAAAAGCATTTAAAGTGGCATTCTTTTGCGCTTTTCCACGAATTGCCTAGAGAGAAATATAATGAAAACTTATTATCCATAAACTGAGCAATTTCAAATATCCAAAAAGAAGAAGGAAATCAATTTTAAAAACTATACCTGTCATTCTTCTGTCTCGTGGCTAGCCTTGAACTTAATCCATGTCTCCCTAGGGAGATATTTATATTCCAAGCATGGGTCCTCACCCTTCAAGTCACCATATATATATCTCCCTAAAAAAGATTTCCAATCTTTCCACCGTTTACCGGCATAAGAAATCCACTTTGTTTCGAGTTCTTCAGTTGACTCAAAAACAAATAATGCCTACAGTAAAAATTAGAAGTAAAAATTTAGGTAAATTTGGGTTCATTTGTATAAAAGAAGAAAAAACAATGCATTATAATTAAAGAAAATACCCGTATTTCCATCCACACTCTCCTCTTGATCTCTTCGGGAACTTTGGGCCATGATACATATTCCATTATGTCCACTTTGCTCCGGGCCGTGAATGCCACAAAGGTAATCCACTTTGTATGATACTTTTTAGGCTCGAGCTCGGAATCAAAAGAAATGTTAAGAGTTTTCCCCTTTGCTCGCATTTCCAATAGATCATTGCAATTTGTAGGCCCTCTACCTCTTCTAGATCTAGTAGAAGAACCATCTCCATTGCCATTTCCCTCATCACTATGCGCCTCATTTCGTTTTCTTTTAGGGGCCATTGAAATTACCTTAAACTTCATGTACATAGAAAGACAATTCAATATAACATATATGCAATTAAAGAAAAGCTTTACTGTCAAATATAAGAATGCTTGTAATGTGAAAAAAAAAGGCAATGTACATTCGTAAAATTCACTCCTAAGAATACACAATTACCATAATCCAAATTAAACCAAAGGAGGGCCAAAAAAGTGGACTTATAAAGGGTACCATTGATAAAGTACTTCACATTTCACAAACAACAACAAATGAGAACAATCATTAATTTCTAATAAAGGAAAAAGACAAAATTTAGTGAGGAATGTAAAAGATTCAAGGAGGAGTACTTCACTCCTAAAAAATACTCTCCTTCCCTAAAGCAATAGAAATACTTTGTGATTTCTCAATAAAGAAGCTTTCCATTGATGCAAAGATAGCCTCACTTTCAATATATTAGTTGCATTCATGACATTAAACCAAGGGAGGAACACACCTTCAACTCAAAGCATTACCCTCCTTTCCACTAAAGAAGAAACCATACATCGCAAAAGGTAAAACATTTAAGGAGAAGTGATATTTCAAACTCTACATTCATGAAACAAAATCCCCTTCATCAAGGAGAACCCTCACAAAGCATATTTCACGCTTTTGAAACAAAGATAAGGGAAAGCGAAGAGGAGATAGTGATATTTGCAATACACAATTACCATTATCCAAATTAAACCAAATGAGGGCCAAAAAAGTGGACTTATAAAGGGTACCATTGATAAAGTACTTCACATTTCACAACCAACAACTAATGAGAACAATCATTAATTTCTACTAAAGGAAAAAAACCAAAATTTAGGGAGGAAGGTCAAAGCTTCAAGGAGGAGTACTTCACTCCTAAAAAATACTCTCTTCTTCCCTAAAGGTACTTAGTGCTTGTGCGATAAAAAATGCTTCACATTCATGCAAAGATTTCTTTACTTTCAACATATATGGGGCTTTGAAGACATTGAAACAAGGGATCCCTAAAGAAAGCACCCTATGAAGATTAAATTTCACAAAGTGGAATCAACAACAAAGCATTTTACTCATTATCACTAAAGAAGGAACACTAAATCGAATAAGAACCGAAATCAAACACCAATGTTCTAAAATTAATGAAGCAAAACCGAAATAAACATTTGAGTTTCTCATATTCATACACTAAACCCGAATTGAAAGGGTACCTAATTGAAATCCCAATCAAAACCCTAGGTTCTCAACTAATGTAGGAAAAAACACTCAATTCAACAACCAAATGAATGCAACAAACAATCAATAAATCCAAAAGCATTCCAATCATTCATCACAAGGATTAAAACCGAAATCAACCATAAATATCAACCCAAAAAACCCTAGTGCAATGGGAAGCATTTACAAAATGTAAGGTCACATTGCAAAAGTTTTAAAATGGAAGCATAGAAGGTGGATAACCTTTTGTGTGCACTCCTACAACCAAGCCCGAAGTATAGGAGGGTGGAAATGGAGATATGCAAGGTGGGAAAGTTAACCCACAACCAATGATCGGCTGCGATGGTCCAGCCGAACAATCGGTGATGCTTGGGCAGCCGACGGATTGATCAGAAACTGAAAGAGCTCGCCGGCGACTGGAGAAGCGGCGAAGAAGTCGAACAGCCGCGGAGAGATGGGTTCGGGAAACAGGGGAAATGCAAGGGAAAAAAGGGGAGAGGAGGGGAAGAGAATGAGGAAGGAAAGGAAAGTTCAAAAAATTTGAACTTTAAGATCGGACCGGGTCGTCGGTTCAACGGTGGTTCAACCGCGAACCGCCGTTGAACCAACTTTCCACTGCGGTTCACGAGTGAACCGCCGTTGAAAGTGTACTTTCAACGGCGATTCACGAGTGAACCGCAGTGGATTCTTCTTTCAACGGCAGTTCGCGGTTGAACCGCCGTTGAATGGTCTCGTTTTTCTCGGTTTAGCATAGGGGAAAAAATTGGAGCCAATTCCCGCGCGGGCATATTTTAACATTAAATTTTTTTTTCCATTTAAAAAAAACTAAGCCCACAATTTTGTAAATATAATAATACATACCCAGATTGTGTATATTTATTACTTATGTACACAATCTCGACTTTTATGAACCATTTCATAATTAAATTTCAAATTTTCCATTGAACCATATATTTGTATTTAAATTTCCCGTGTTATTACACAATAATTATAGGTCAAATATAAAAATTAATAAATTTCGTAAATTTACATGTAAGAGTCGATAAAATAATAAGCTTCATTATGTTCCCTAAAATTTCTACTTTTTCTACTTGGGCGAACGGGATAAAATAATCAAATAATCCACAAATGCATTAGGTACGTATAGTAATATAAAAACTAATATTGGTTAAGTGGCCGAATAAAAAATTAAATACTTACTGGATTTCGTTACCTTACATACATATATATATATATATATATAAACATCTTCCTATTTTCTCATTTCCCCTCTTGTACCATTTGCATTTAAATTTCCCCTGCTACTACACAATAATTATAGGTCAAAGATAAAAATTAATAAATTTCATAAATGTACATGTAAGAGTCGATAAAGTAATAAGCTTCATTATCTTCCCTAAAATTTCTACTTTTTGGACTTGGGCGAACGAGATAAAATAATCAAATCCACAAATGCATTAGGTACGTATAGTAATATAAAAATTAATATTTGTTAAGTGGCCAAAAAAAAATTAAATAGTTACTAGATTTCATTACCTTACATACATATATATATAAACATATATTTATATATATATATAAATATCTTCCTCTTTTCTCCTTTCCCCTCTTGCACATCATCCAACTCTCTCCTCTCTGCTCTCGATCTCTTGTAAATTTTCACTACATATATAAAATGTTTTCATTCGAAGAATTAAAGACTTGAAGACAACTTTTATAATTAAGTCCTATATATATATATATATATATATATAACGTATTTTGAAAAAAATGGAGGTTTACATGAAAACTCTGACGGGGAAGACCATCATCCTCGAGGTCGAATCTTGCGACCCAATTGAGAATGTCAAGGAGAAAATCCAGGAAAAGGGTGGCGCTTCACTCTCTATTTCAATCTTAAGCGTCACCGCGGTTAATTTATGAAAATGGGAAAAAAAGCTTAATAGGGAGTACGGTTTAGGGTTTAGGGTTTAGGGAGTAGGGTTTAGGGTTTAGGGTTTAGAAAATGATATAAAAATAGAAAATTCATGCGTAGCGCGGGAATTGGCGCCAAAAACTACTTTTCTACGGCGGTTCAACCGGGAACCGCGGTAGAAAATACTTTTTACGGAACCGCCGTAGAAAGTCTTTTCTACCGCGGTTCCCGGTTGAACCGCCGTAGAAAAGTAGTTGTGTGAGCCAATTCCCGCGCTACGCATGAATTTTCTATTTTTATATCATTTTCTAAACCCTAAACCCTAAACCCTACTTACTCCCTATTAAGCTTTTTTTTCCCATTTTCATAAATACATTAAATTGAGTGTGAATCAAAATATAATGTATTTTATTTACTTGAACCAGTTATCGTTACGAAATTGCATATCCAATATTACAGGGGAATGCAGGGGAAATGTTTAGGGATTATGCTTCATAAAATGAAATAAATATCGAAATTTATGCGCGTGCGGGAATTGGATGCAATTTCCACTTTTCTACGGCGATTCAATGTAGAACCGCCGTAGAAAGATCACTTTCTATGGCGGTTCATAGTTGAACCGCCGTAGAAAGTATTTTCTACGGCGGTTCAAACATGAACCGCCGTAGAAAGTTTTTTCTACGGCGGTGAGTTGGAACAAATGCAGCCAATTAATTCCCGCGCGCCCATAAATTTCTGTTTCTTTTTCATGTTATGAAGCATAGACCCTACATTTCTAGTTTTTTTCATGTTCATATAAAATATAGTTTGAATAATCTTTATAAAATAATAAAGCATTATTAATCGATAAAAACATGAATTAATTCATTTCGCGGTCAATACCCAACCCCGCTAAATGAAAATCTTTTTTCCGAGGCACAGACAAGTAATTTATGAAGAGTTAAATATAAAATCAAAACAAAAATCATTGTATATCTTCCCCTGTAAATTTTACAAAAAGTACTACTCCTTGAAAAAATAATTATTACATGAAACATTTATTCATAAATGAAAAACAAGGAAATCAATTTGCCGGAAATTTGACAAAGTCTCCCCTATAAATGTAACATACTCCCTGTCAAGGATATGCACATACTTAAATACTTCACTAAAATTCCAACTATTTCGAATAATACGGAATTCAGTTTCAAATCAATTCAGACAAAATCTCCCATGCTTGTTTTTTACCAAAACACAAGTGCATCATAACATCAACACAGAAGCTTCACACAATTTCTAACAATAACATATTCATTTATAAACAGTTCCGAATATGAAGTCCCTGGAAATTTTGTCCCTTGATTGCGCGGCTTCAGTCGAGCTGTGACCTGTTTCAATCAGACAGTACGAAGGATAAAAATAAATGTTGTTATAAATTTATGTCCACCTCTTTTCATTAAAATCAAAGAAACATATACAAATACACACACACAACATACACACCCACAGAAAAAAAAATTAAAAACAAACAATATACCTGAAAATGATTCTTAACTTATTCTCTTTCTCTTATGGGACACTTGCTCCTCGAACCATAATATTTCGCTGTGGTCATCACAAAGTATGTATTTATCAAGTTCCCTATCTTCCTTATCTGCTCTCGATTCAGGTAACCCACTAGAGAAAGGGTCAGCCTCATAAAGCCCTTCTTCTGTATCAATCCCTTCCACTCCGCGATGTTGTTTACCATGAAGAACAACAGACCAATATTCGTCGCAAGGATCGGTGATATAAAAAACTTGTTTCGCCTGCGATGCAAGTATAAATGGTTCCCCCTTGAAACCCTCCCGATTAAGGTTCACCAAGGTAAAACCCAATGGATCATCAGTTTGAACCCCACTATTGTTATCAACCCATTTGCAGCGAAATACGGCTACTCTGAAACAAACATAGTCAAGCTCCCAAATATCTTTGATCACCCCGTAATATGCCATGTTTGCATACAATGGATTTTTATCCTTCCTGCTAGAAACATGTAAAGCCTCTGAGATTAATGTAACACAACTGTTTTGAGCCGTACTCTTCTCATCTTGTCTCTTAGTAGCAAATGAATATCCATTTATATCATAGCATGAAAATGCTCGTACCGCAGGGCTGGGCTTAAACGCCAACCATTTCAATGTCTCCGAAACGTCTTTACCCAGGACAGCATTACCAAACCAATAGACAAATATCCGAATATGTTCATTGAGCACACGTTGATCCGTCCAAGCAGGATAAGACGTTCTTATTGAACGGATATGGTCTGTCACATAGGGCGCAACTTCTTCAGAATTGCGCAGTATGTAGAGATGCGCCTTCATCAATTCAACATTAGACGGCAAAAACATTTTTCCTCCCCTTGTGCCTATACTTGTAATCCTCCCATCGTGCCGATTCTTAGATATTCCAATGGATGCGGTATCGGCTAAGTACTCAGTGCAAAACTCAATTACCTCCTCAGCTATATAACCTTCAACAATACTAGCATCAGGACGATAAAGATTCTTAACATACCCCTTAAATACTTTCATATATCGCTCGAATGGGTACATCCATCGCAAATGAATAGGCCCGCAGATTTTTATCTCTCTAACCAAATGAATCACCAAATGCACCATAATATCAAAGAAGGCGGGTGGAAAATACATTTCTAATTGACAAAGGACAACAGTTATTTCATCTTGTAACTGATCAAGTCTTTCGCGGGCGATAACCTTGCTACATATAGCATTGAAGAAGAAACAAAGTCTTGTTATACTGGACTTAACATGCTTGGGCAATATCGAGCGAATAGTTACAGGCAACAATTGTTGCATTAAGGCATGGCAATCATGAGACTTCAAACCAACCAGTTTTAAATCTTTCAAGGAAACAAGTCTGCTTACATTTGAAGAATATCCGGATGGAACTTTGATGCTACGCAAACTTGAACACAGTTGTTTTTTCTCTTTTCTGGACAAAGTGTGACAGGCAAGGGGTAGATATGTGCGTTGTCCTCGAGCTACCGGTGTTAAATTTGCTCTTATGTTCATATCAACCATATCAAGTCTCGCGCTATAACCATCCTTAGTTTTACCAGGGATGTTCAAGAGCGTACCTAACAGGCTTTCACAAATATTTTCTCAATATGCATAACGTCGAGACAATGTCTGACTTCTAAGTTCTCCCAGTATGCAAGTTCAAAAAATATGGATTTTTTCTTCCAACAACCTGTATCATTATTGCCGGACTCCGAAGGTTTACCAAACTCCACATTAATGTCCGTCACACGAGCTTTCACCTCTGGCCCGCTCAAGGGTTCTGGAGTTTTTCTGAACTCTTGAAATCCATTGTATGCTCTTTTCATACGGCGATACGGATGAGTCTCGGGAAGAAATCTGCGATGCCCAAGGTATATTGTCTTCCTCTCATGTGCAAGCTGACAAAAATCTGTACTCTGCTCACATATTGGACATGCTTTATGCCCTTTAACAGAGTACCCAGACAAGTTTTCATAAGCAGGAAAATCATTAATGGTACAGAACAACATGCCACGTAATGTGAACATTTCTTCACGGTATGCATCAAACAAATGTGCGCCTTCATCCCATAACTTTTTCAAGTCTTCAATAAGAGGAGCAAGATACACATCGATGTCATTTCCTGGTTGCCGTGGGCCTGAAATCATTAGAGACATAAGTATGTACTTGCGCTTCATACACAAGTAAGGCGGCAAATTGTAAATAACCAACATCACCGGCCATGAGCTATGTGTGCTACTCAGACTGCCAAACGGGTTCATTCCATCAGTACACAAACCGAGCCTCAAATTTCTGGCTTCTCCCCCAAAAGAAAGATACATTGAATCAATTTTTTTCCACTTATCTGAGTCTGATGTATGCATTATCACCTTGTCATCATCACTGGGAATACACCGATCTGAACGCCATGTCATTAGTTTTGCATCTTTTGCATTAGCGAACAACCGTTTAAATCTCAGTATTATAGGAAGATACCACAGAACCTTAGCCGGCGACCCCTTCTTTTGCACATCAGGACTGTCTTCAACCTCATCACACGGCTGCTTGTTTTTGTATCGTGAAGTTTTACAGTTAGGACAAAACAATAAATCCTTATACTCATTCCTGTAGAGGACGCAATCATTTGGGCAAGCGTGGATCTTCTTATACTCCATACCCATTGGACACAATATTTTTTTGCCTCGTAAATTCGATCTGGAAATTCATTATCTTCTGGGAGCATATCTTTCAATACCCTCAATAAGGCTGTAAAACTAGTATCTGACCACCCATTTGCAGCTTTCAAATTAAACAACTTCAAAACACTAGACAAGCGTGTATATTTAGTGCAACCCTTGTATAGAGGCTTCACATTGTCACCCAAAATGGAAGCAAGAACTTCTGGTTTATCAGCAAAATCCTCGGTCACATCCTCATTCATGTCATCTAATCGATCTCTAGTAATCGCATCATCTCCTTTTGCATGAGATTTTCTTTGCTCAGGTAAACCATCAATACTTTCACCATGCCAAATCCACAGTTTATAAGAAGGATCAAATACGTGCCGATATAAATGGAATCTTATTGTATCTGAGTTATCAAACCGCACACCATTTTTATAAGCTTTGCACGGACAATGGACGTACTTTGTATTCTTATAAGCGAATTCAATGAAATTCTCAACTTCTTTCGCATAAGAATCGGAGGTTCGATCACCATACAACAAGATATTTCGATCCATGTGTAACTAACACCTTCAAATAATTAAAAATACCAAATAATAATTCAACAAACAATGTACAAAGTATCAAGTTGCATGCTTGTCTTAGCACATGTCATACTAATGTCACTCATATAATCAAAACTACTATAATACCTAAATGAAAAAAAAATGCATAAACAACACGCAATAGACATAATCAAATGAAGAAGAAGCCATAAGTTTTTCATTTATGCATTTCATCAAACACATGAAATGCATAAAAAAATAATACACACTCTAAGTAGTGAAAATTATATGAACATCCTCCATTAATAATCAAACACTATAAATCAAATCACATCACCAAAAAACTACATAGTATAACTAAAAAGGGTTCCACAATACTAAGGTTCACCATATACATGGAATTTATGCAACTTTAATTTTCAACCCTCTACCATAAATAAAAATAAATTCTATAGGATGACATATATAAAGTACAAGCATAAGAAATTACTGAGAAATTTTAGAAGTTTCTAACCTTAAGGTGGTAAATTTTAGCTCCAAATGACGATTCTTTACATCAAACGTGCAAAACCGTAGTAGAAAATGGAGAAGAACACTTTCGGCCGCGATATGGAGATACACGTTGTTATTTAGGGTTAAATACGTCAATACAACGGCGGTCTAAAAATGAACCGCCATAGAAAGGACCTTCTACGGCGGTTTTAAAATAAACCGCTGTAGAAGGGGGCTTTCTACGGCGGGTGGAAGGCAACCGCCGTAGAAAGTGGACTTTCTACGGCGGTTGGAAGGCAACCGCCGTAGAAAGTGTGGACTTTCTACGACGGTTACCTTCCAACCACCGTAGAAAGTGGACTTTCTACGGCGGTTTCCTTCCACCCACCGTGGAAAGCCCCCTTCTACGGCGGTTTGTCCCAACCACCGTAGAAAGTCCCTTTCTACGGCGGTTTATTTTAAAACCGCCGTAGAAAGTCCCGTTCTACGGCGGTTCATTTTTAGACCGCCGTAAAAAGTCCGTATTTCTTTTATAACTGCGGTTTTCTATTTTCCGCCGTTAATCCGCAGCCGTTAAAGCTCTATTTTGTAGTAGTGAATAGTTAGATACGTACCTTGTACAATTTTGAAAAAGTCTCATCTATAATGACAGAATAATTTTTTAACGAGACTATAATCTCATCTATAACATATAGCCCCACGTAAAGTGGGGGCCATGTGCATATGAATCCAGCTCCACTTATTTTAATCGCTTAAACATTTGTTGTTAGCAGCTAAACTGTCATCAGTTGTTTACTTACTCTTTTAATGTATCTGATGGGTCTGAGTGTTTCTCTCTCTCTCCATCGACTTCATTAGAAGCACTAATTTTTTAAACTAATTTGAAGCTCATCAATCTATATGGATCACATATAGCCTTCAATAATATAATAATTCATCGTCATACAAAGTTTATTGCCTAATTTGACTGGCCAGTCAAATATAGTCGTCGATCTGAAAAATTATTTAGTGTAACCAATCATGTATACATCTCAACATGATGAATTGAAATAATCAACTAATATTTATTTTCTACGTTGTATAAATTTTAAATGAAAATTTATATGATTATTTTTCTAATTATTCCTTGTTTCCATTATACAGTATCTCTAATCACAACTGTCATCTCCCTCCTTCTTTCTCCATTATCTTCCAATCATCAAGATTTTAAATTTGTTTCTCCGCTGCTTTGCTCTCCACCCCCATCTTCGTGCTTAGAGATTATGTTTTGTAACAAGATGATGTCGTAAGGTTTTTTGGGTTAACATGTTGGATGGGTATAATTTCCATTGAAGTACTAGAACAGCATAAAACCTTGGTTTGATTATCAAATATTTACTCTAACAATATCATTAACTCTCAAAATCTATTATGCGCAATATCATTAACTCTCAAAATTTGTTGTCATTACATAACAAGTAAAACCTCTTTTCAACACAAACATACAATCTAAGCAAAAAGGTCAGCATCTCTGCCTGATCACTCGTTTGATTGCCCATATATAAATTATCCGCCACCACTATTTCCCCAGAAGAAAGTTGTTGACACACACCCGCGCTTATCGGTCAAGCCATCCACATTCAGATTATAGAATCCTGGAGGGGTGTTGCCATGCAACAATCAATGGCATGCGACGCTTCCTATAAGCCCATCGGGATATGATCTTGTCCTAGATCAAAACTGTGCATCCGCCAAAAAGCCTGGGTCTGACCAAACCAAGCTCGAACACCATTCACAGTACCTACAGGTTTAGCGAAACTAACATTATTACCTCATAAAATTTGTATTTACATAACCAAAAAAATTAATATGTTACTCGAAATTGTTTAGAACAGCCAGATGGTAATGGTAGGTTTCTAAAACTACAGGAGGACAATAGTAGTTTTGCCAATCCTTGAAAGGGTAAATGTAAGGAGAAAAGGACAGGAGTGCCCTCAATTTAATGTAATTGTTTGTTTGTTTTTTTCCTCTAATAAGCAATTTAATGTAATTGTTGAGCTTGGACGATCCCATGCACCCCTTCGCGGGAATCTCCTGGGAAGTCGTTTTTGTCTGCTTCCTCCTTCTGCCTCTTTACAATTTTTTTTTTTTTCTGATTACATTTTGCCACTCTAAGCCTCTTTATTTATAAGCTTTCAACTCCACCATCTTCTTCTTCATCGATCGCTACCGACTTCCTCCACCACCGCCGCTTCCATTCATATATTTCCGAACACACACACGACGGGAATTTCATCTCCCGGCAGCCTGCTGCAGACAAGCCGATCATGTCCACCTCCTCTTCATCACCTGCCGCCCTGCTTCTCCAAACCGCCACCGGACACCACCGATATCTATCATTTACTCCCCCTAATTGGCCCTTACGTAGTTCCGTTAACCTCGGTAATTCAAACTTTAATTCTCTCTCCCTTTTTGTTGGGTGTTTTTTTTCTTTATCAGTGTCTGTTGTGTGTGAATTTTTAGAGTTTATTTTTTATCGGAATTCGTCTTTTTTCTATGCAAATTAAGGTACATGGCGGCAGGGACGAAGCTTTGATTTCAGTTTTCGTCTTCACTGTAGCACGGTTCCCAGTCCACTGACAACCGGTAATTTGGTTTCTTCCTTTTTAATTAATTACAATTCTATCCCCATAGAGATTAAGGCAGGCAGTAGAATAAACAAAATGCAAGAAGAAACAATAAGTAATTTTAATGTGGTTCGATTTCAACGCACCGATCAATCATATCAATAATAGGCGGGACAAGTTAAAATTGCTTTATTTACACACATATTACATGAACATCATAATATCAGATAACATAAGTAGAAACACATGAGTATCATGGCCGGAGACATAAGTATCAACACCCATCTTTTCTCACTTCAATAACACAACAATACCTCATCTCTCACACACATGACACTCACCACTTTCTCACATGGTCCGGAGGCTGTGAGTCGAAAGTGCAATAGTAATCCACAATCTTTATCAATGTTTCAAATGTAGTTCACAATCTTTAATATGTATCAAATGTAGTCCACATTGTATCCGTTTTGTTTCAATTTTAGTCCAAAAGACAGAAATTGGACACAATTAACGGTCAACGAATTTGATCGCCAGTCAAATGCGGGTTTGATCTCCTAAACCACCCCCAAATGTAGTCCATATTAAAGATTGTGGACAACATTTGAAACAGGAGAAAAATTCTAAGAATTATGAGAATGGGAATTTAGAAAATGAGAAATTGTTGGAATTAAATAGCTTCTCGTTTTCGATAATTTTCCATTTGAAACTTATGCCATTATTTTCTTTTTGTACCTTTTTTGTTTCAAATTCTCTTTATTCATCCCTGTAATTTGGACTTTCTATTTCATCTTTGTCATCCTTTTTTTTTCCTCTCTCTACTCTCATTTATTTCTTTATTTCTATACTCTTATTTTCTATTTTTTTTAAAACATTCTTTCACCTTAATTTCTCTCCGTATCTCTATTCTTCTATTCTCCCTATGTGGCAAATGAAAGAGAAGTGAAATCGGAATCAGAAATTAAGATAACCTATACACGATACTTTAGAGGCTAAATTTGATACACAAGTCGATGAACATTCAGACGATTCATATACAAATTTTTGAGTTAATGAAGTAGTTATAAAATTTAAAAATAAATAAATAATTTTCAAATAAGAGAGGATTTTGTATTTAAAAACCTTTTATGTTTATTTCAAAAATTACTTGAATATGACATGTATTTAAAAGGCCCCATATGGTGACAATGTTTTGTGGGAAAATATTCAGTTACGAAATTTATGTTTGATTTCATAATAATTTGGTTTTGGTTTTCTTTTGAATTTGACATTTTTCTCCGTTACATTTGAAGTTATTGATAATTTTAGTCCTTTCACATATTCTAGGAAATTTTCAGGTTGTTTGGGCACTTTACATAAAACTTTACAAGTTTGAGTCTAATTTTTTATTAAAAGGGTCCACTTTGACCAATGTACAACTTATTATGAATGTTAAAGTACAACAACTAAAATAGATAATTTGACACTATTTTTTCTATTTATATCCGTACTAATTAAGTATGAGATAATTGTGGACTATACATAATTATATTAGTAAGCTATGAGGAGTAAAAAAATTTAAAGTTGGCTCTTTTATTGGAACAAAACATATTTTTAAAGTGGACTCTTCTGATGGAACAAAGGGAGTAATTAATTTTTAAAAAGGCAAATTTGAGATGAGTATAATACAATTGTAACATAATTTGTTATGACATGGGAAGCTCCTATAGTAAGTAAAAGGAATCAAAATTGTCGATATCTTCAAAAGTAAGAGAAATGTATTATTCTTAAATAATATGAAAAAAATATAATAGTCATCCACAATCTTTACCCATGTTTCAGACGTAGTTCACAATCTTTAATATGGATTACATTTGGGGTGATTTTAGGAGGTCAACCCGCCTTTGACTGATGGTCAAATTTGTTGACCGTTAATTTGGTCCAATTTTCGTCTTTTGGACTGAAATTGAAATAAAACCGATACAATGTGAGCTACATTTGATACATATTAAAGATTGTGGACTACATTTGAAACAGGATAAACATTATAGACTACTATTATATTTTTTCCAAAAGAATTTCTATATCTCTAGCTTCTCAATCTGTCACTTCAACTGAAAATTAAACTCTATGGTTCCTTATATAGGCTCATAATTATCAAATCCTTACCAAAGACTAGGTTTCCAAAACCAACCAAATCCAAACAAGAAAACAAAATTAAACAAGTAATTATTAAATTTTAACACAAATAGAATTTTCTAATAAGTCTGGTTTAATTTTCCAACATAAATTAATCCAGTTTAAATTCCATGCAGAATTAACAGAGGTCTCACAGACAGCAGGAATCCAGGTTTTGGAGTGGCACGAGGAAGACGACGGCACTGGAAATGAAACTCTTCAGGTGCTCCTGGCCGCCGGCGCCTAATTAGACAATGAAATTATTCTTTTTTTTCGGAATTTAAAATGAAATTGCTAATTAAAATTGGCGAATTAATTAAAGGTGAGCAGAATAAAGAGAGAATCGTAAGGATCCAATCAATGTTGCAGTCCATGGAGGATGGGGAGATAAACATATCTCCTTACGACACTGCATGGGTGGCGCTAGTGGAAGACATTGATGGGAACGGCGGGCCTCAATTTCCCGCCGCAGTCGATTGGATCGCCAACAACCAGCTCTCCGACGGCTCGTGGGGCGACGGAAAAATCTTTCAGGCTCACGACCGATTAATCAACACCTTAGGATGTGTAATTGCTCTAAAATCCTGGAACATACATCCTCATTTGATCCAAAAAGGTACCTATCCATCAACATTCATTGATTAGTTAATTACTCCCTCCATATTATTTATAATATAAAATATATGGTGAAGTTTAATTTATTTTAATTTTGTTTTATAAAAAATATAGGATTGATATTCATCAGAGATAACATTTGCAAGCTTGAAGAAGAGAGTGTTGAGCACATGCCAATTGGATTTGAAGTGGCATTTCCTTCCCTAATTGAGAGAGCCAGAAAGTTAAGCATTCACGTCCCAGTTGATTCTGCCATCATTCAAGAGATTTATGATCGCAGAAATCTAAAGCTAACCAGGTAATTATTATTTGTATTTTTAATTCGAAACTCATTATTAAGCATTATTAACTGAATAGCTCGGGGATCATCTTTTCAAAATATTCTGTCACATCATATACAAGTTCGTAAAATTGTGCCTTCTTTTAAAAAAATTCTTTACAGAATTCCGATGGACACATTGCACTCAGTACCAACAACATTGCTCCATAGCTTGGAAGGAATGGCGGGACTTGATTGGGAAAAAATACTGCCATTGAAATTTGAGGATGGTTCTTTCTTCTTTTCACCATCCTCCACTGCCTATGCGTTTATGCAGACCAAAGACAATGATTGCCTAAGATATTTAACTAACATCGTCAAGAAATTCAATGGGGGAGGTACAAAATTAATTTATATAATATATATATATATATATATAAATTTTCCACGTACGTGTGATTTAATTAATTTTTTTCAACATTTAATATTTGATTAGTTCCCTGTGTGTACCCGGTGGACTTGTTTGCACGCACTTGGGCTGTTGACCGGCTGCAAAGATTAGGAATCTCTCGCTATTTTCGGTCCGAGATTGAAGCATGTGTTAACTATGTATACCGGTAACACTACACCTTATACTCATTAATTTCTACTTATATATATATATATATATATATATGCTAATTAAATTAATTAATTAGCTATGTTATTACTACTTTTTTTTTTATAAATAAAAGTAATTTTTTTTTATTTGGTTGAAAATTGAAATGGTTAACTTGACAACGTTCAGATACTGGACTGAGAAAGGTATTTGCTGGGCTCGAAATAGCCGGATTCATGACCTTGATGACACGGCTATGGGTTTTAGAGTTTTAAGGTTGCATGGATACGATGTTTCTGCAGGTTGGCTTTCTTGGTTCTGTGTTCTAAAAAAATGTCATTGGAGCAAACAATAAAAGTTTGAAAATTGTAGAATTGTTATCTTTATTCTTAATTAATGTTATATTTTTTTCATTTTTCTCAATTAATTGCTATACAACCTTTTTCTTTTAATTAATGATTTTTTCTCCTTCTTAATTTATTTGCTACAATGGTAAAAATGAAAATTTATTTATTTTTTGCATTATAAACTAAGAGCTGACATTTTTTTAAGAGCGAAAAAAAGAAACTAAAGAACACTTTTACAGGGGGGGAGAGTATATCACTAGAAATTAATGAATTTATTGTTGATGTTTTGATTAATTAATTGACAGATGTGTTCCGACTCTTTAAGAAAGGGGATGAGTTCTTTTGCTTTGCGGGACAGTCGAGAGAGGCGGTGACCGGAATGTTTAACCTGTACAGAGCTTCTCAGGTGATGTTTCCGCACGAGAAGATTCTAGCCGACGCCGAGAAGTTCTCGTCGGACTTCTTGAGCAATAAAAGAGCCAAAAATGAGCTCCTGGATAAATGGATTATCACCAAAGATTTGCCTGGAGAAGTAAAAATTAATCAAAACAATTAAAAGGGATTTTGAAAAAAATATTATTTAACAGTCAAATTATATTGAGAAATGAAGGGATATTTTCTAATAATTTGTACAGGTGGGTTATGCATTGGATTTTCCATGGTATGCTAGCCTACCCCGTTTAGAAACAAGGATGTTCTTGGAGCAATATGGGGGAGAAAATGATGTGTGGATTGGCAAGACACTCTACAGGTAATTCAACATTAACTTTATATCACAATCACAAAAAATAAAAATAAATATATTTCGTCGTTTTGTTACATGAAATGAATGATTAGTATAGAATAAATGCATTACAAATCTGAGATTTTTTTTTTCCCCCTTCTCATAATTTAAAATTTTATTTGAATAAACTTTTGAGGAAAGGGAAAGTCAGAGAGGGAAAGGGGAAGGGTTGAGGTGGTGGTAACCCCGAAATCATGTGCTCGATTCTTGGGATACAATATAAAAATAAAAAATGAAAAAAATAAAAAAATTAGACGTTGGAGTGTTTGGTGTCTAGAGGAGTGGCAGTATTCCATGAAAGATTCCTTTCTCACATATATCAAATTCATTAATGCGTGGTGGATATTGGCATCTTGATTATTTGGTTCCTTTAAAATTAATTATTTCTTATTCTCTGTTTAATTGTCAAGACTATACATCTAATCATATTCAATTCAATAATAAATAATTAAATTTTGTGTGTCATTCACTTATTTGTTTTTTCATCGATTGACAGACAAAGTAAATATATTAAATATAATAAGTAGAGACATATTTATTGTTATTTGGACCATTTGGACCGACTATCTAAGCTAAATATCAGATGATAAAGTTTGAGAGTCTAAACTAAGACTATTGTTATTTGTTTTCCTTTGATTTATTTATTCTTTTCGTTACAATGTTCTATTGTTTTTTTCTATTACTTCTTGTTTCTTTGTAAGCATCAATACCAAATAAAATTGTGAAATAATCGCATCAGTAATCAAATAGAAGAGTATTAATAAATGAATAATTGTCTAGTTACATACATTTTAAAAAGTCACTTTCGTAAAATTGATTAAAAAGAAAATGTTATCAAGCACAACCAAAATATGAGAAATCGTCATAAGTAATAATAAAAGGTATGTCAAATTATTTCAATATTATAATCATTGAAAAGAATAGAGTGTTAAATATATATATTTTTTACATTTACTTAAATATATTTTACTTTCTTTGTATTAAAGTGCAATTGTGAGTGTGCCCCTTTACAAATAACCTGCCCCGTTGTGGAAAGAACACACAATTTTAACATGGTTTGATTTTAACAGATATACATATACAGAAATTTACTATGTCAAATTAATTATAAGCGGGGCAAGCCAAAATTACTTTACCTACACACATATTATATCAACCGCACAACTTCAAAGGAATAAGTAGAAACATAGATATTTTATTACCTCACAACAACACATTACTATCAAGGTTGGAAACATAAGCAGAATTACTCGTCCATCTCTTATGACAACACATCAACCGGCCAAAGACTTTCTCTCTTCCTCACAAACGTGGAACCTGGAGAGGTTTCTCTAAATCTCACATCAATTGAAAATTATAACACATGGGTTCTTCGTTAGACTCATAGTTATTCTGTTTCTTCTCAAACAAATTTCCCGAAACAAAATTGGAAATAAACTAAACAAGTAGTTGTTAAAATTCTATTATGAACAAGTAATTATTGTCAATAAAATTTCCAAATTAAATTTGGTTTAATTTTCCAACATTTATGTAATAAACAACTGCCAGTTAACTTTTTTATTGCATTAATTAATAAAATGATTAACTAATTCCAAGCCTTCAATTAAAAGAAAGGGAAAAAAAAAAAAAAAAAACTGCCGATTGCTTGCATCACTACGAGAATCTTCAGTAAGACCATCTCGAATAATGGAAGCTATTTTTGGCTTCCAATTTTTAAATAATTTCCATCTATCCTATTCTCTCCCATAGCTTCCGTACCTTAAAAGGTTGGAGCCAAAAAATAGCTCAAGCTTTTGCTGGAGCTATTTCTTGCTGCAGCTAATTTTTGGAAGCCATTAATTTCTAGCTTTTGAAATAGCTTTGGTTGGAGAATGACGCAGCTTTATGAACATGTTGTTGGATATACTATTCCCTTGATCACCTCTTTAATTGTTTAACTTCTAATCAAATTAATATTCCTTAATTTGAGTTTCCTGCAGGATGTCAAACGTAAACAACAACACTTATCTTGAGCTTGGTGTCTTAGATTTCAATAACTGCCAGGAATTGCATCTTCTAGAATGGAGAACCATTCAAAAGTAAGTTTAAAAAACATAAGTGGGGAATCAATGGATCACCTGTCTAAGTTATCTTATTTCGTTTTACTAACTTAAAAAGAATAACATATTATAATTTGGACACGTGATCAGATGGTACGGGGATTCCAGGCTTGGGGAATTGGGATTGAGCGAGAGAAGCCTTCTCCTGGGATACTATTTGGCCGCAGCCAGCATTTTTGAACCGGAGAGGTCTAAAGAGAGAATGGCTTGGGCCAAAACAGCCGCGCTAATCAATACAATAAAAGCATGTTTCAGTAGCAACCACCATTCTTCCCCCGAAGACAAGAAAACCTTTCTACAAGAATTGCAATATTTCTATTGCAATAGCGCCAACTACATCAATGGCGGAAGGTAAATTACTTAGGCCATGTTCGTTTTTACTGTTTTTGGTTCTATTATAAATTTAATATATTATAACATTTTTTTCATCATTTTCGATACAACTTTTTATCACACTTTTTTTACATATTCAATATGCTTCTTACATTAAAATTTTTTAAATAAAAAGAAAAAATTTATAACGAACCGAACTTAATGCATCCCCTTTATTCATTGATTCTTTTAAGAAATTGACGTCGTAAGATTTCTCATGCACAAATCCAATATTTTGGGCCCAGGTACATTAAGCCAACTCAAAGAATTGTCCAGACTCTGCTTGGGACGCTAAATCAGCTCTCGTCCGATGCCGTGTTAGCCCACGGTAGAGACATACATCAATATTTACGTCAAGCTGTGAGTTCGATCTACTTCTATCGATGACAATTAACACTAGTTTTTTATTTTTTATTTTTTATTTTACTTTTTATTTTTTGTACATTGGTTGATGCAATATTTAGTACATTTTGAAAGAAAATGATCCAAAATGCATTTGTCTTGTTTTTAATTTCTATATATACAGTGGGAAAAGTGGTTGCTGGGCTTGCAATTGCGAGGAGGAGGCGACATGGGTCAACGTGGCGAAGCGGAGCTCATAGTGCGCACACTAAGCTTGTGCGCCGCCAGCTACGAATCGGAGGATTCGCTAATATCCCATCCCAAATATAAGCAACTTGAAGCTATTACTAATTCTATTTGCCACCAAATTTCTCAATTCCAATCCCTAAAGCAAAAGGTAATTAGAGACTCATGACAAATTCCATTGATATTTGTCTACCATCTTTTACTGAAAAAGTAGGCTCCGTGATTTGTGATATGTGCATCCCAACCCTATTGTCAGAAGTTAGATAATAAGGAAAACATAATTGCAGTCAAAGAAGATTTCATTTCCAAGAAATTAAAGTTATAAACAGTTAATTTCTTCTTGGTTTAATTTAATACTTTTGGCATTGATTTTTTAGGACATTGCAGCTGGATTAATCTCAAAGGTAAGTTCAATAGAATCGGGTATGCAAGAACTTGTGGAATTAGTTCTCACAAATAATGCCCCAACCGACTTAGATTCCGAAACGAAGAACACATTTCTGACGGTGGCGAAGAGTTTTTACTACACTGCCCACTGTAGCCCACAAACCATTAATTCCCATATAGCCAAAGTACTGTTTGAGAGAATAGTACTCTGATGTCAATCTGATGTAAACAATTATATCTCAAATTCAACACCATTAGAGTCAGTTTCAGAGTTTCACATCACATTAAAAGATCATTCTTATACAATTCGATCTGGTTGGGAAGAAAAGTCAACCCAGTACATGTACAGAAGAAAACATCATTTTTGCAGATTGTTAGAATCTCTTTGCAGCTTGTGTAGCTAGCGCACTTAAAATGAAATGATGGTGATATTATATTTTTACAAAGTAGGGGCGATTCCAAGGGAGTGGGGTGGTAGCTAGACCCCTCCAACCCCCTCCCCTAACGTCACACCCTTTTTCACTCTCTATGGAAAAGGCTGCGATGGCGTTAGGCCTCGCACCTAACCAGCCAATTCTTAGCACAAAGTTGCAGAATTACTTTGCGCCCACATGCGATATGATAACCCACTCCACGATCACGCACAACACAATAAGGTTTTCGCCCAATCAGCTCAGCAACACGAGTTTGGGCATCCCCAATCCTAAGTATTTTATTGCCACAACTATGAACAATACACAAAGGATTCTTACACCTAATCTAAGGCCACGCCAACTCGCAAGAAGGCTCGTGCACCTAGCACAACACAACACGTAAACTAATTCCCAAAACTAGCCTACCTCGACTAAGTCCTTAGTCTACTATCGCAAAGGCAACTCGCAAGCTACGGACTTTCTATCCCACAAGCTTTTCTCCGAGCCCCTATGGCTACTTTGCTATTTATAGCCAATCACGTGGTTGACAACCACCTAGGCTCATAACTGCTAACAATCGCGGGCTACAAACTATCTTGGGCGCAGCTGCGCGCATGTCTTGCACGATGCGCATGACCCCCGCATTTCGGGGCTATGATCTTGCCAACTGCCATAGCCGCGCCTCAACTTCTTTGCCCACAACCGCCAACAAAACTGAAGGACATAGTCTCCCGGCGTTCCGCACCACCACGCCTAACCGCTGCACCATGACTGGCACCACTTGAGCCATCTTGCACCAAATGCAACCCACTTACACTGAACGCCCATTTAGCTAGCCCAAAGGCTAGTTCTACAGCCTTTGCTCGAGCCAAATCTGTTAAATTACTTAGCCCTACACAATTTATTGAGGAAATGGGAAAGTTAGACTTTGTTGATCAGCTATAAATGCAATGCATGCTTCTGACGTGCATGTTTTATAGGTTGATCAATTTGTCAAAACCTACAAAACTTAGCTCCTGCAGCCATGTGAGAAGTGTAGCTAATTAATTTCATGCATTTCTCTTGGTTTTTGGTGCAAGGAATTAATGGCAATGCACAGGGAACATTTTGGCTTGGTTTGCAATTCATCTCCTACAAATAGAGGCTGAATTTCTGCAGAAAAGACCACCCCCGAAGTAGAACAAAACTGCATTCCTTCTCAATTCCCTTGCTAAAGCCTTCTGTCCATTTGCTGGAAATCCCTTCCTTTATAGCCAGTAATTTTGATGAATGCCATAGATAGATTTTGGCTAGAATGAATCTATATTCAAGTCTTTGTTCTGTGGGTATTACTCGTTATTTATTTGGGTTCAATGCTTCCAGCTTAGTGGGCACGTTACATGTAAAACATCTCTATATTCACTAGTGAATTTGACTCCTCCTCCTAATGTGGATGTAGGTCACATTGACCAAACCACATCTTTGTGTCTATTGTCTCCTTTATTTTTCTGTGTTATTTGTTTACTGCCTTTTTGGGCTATTAGATACAATTTGAGATTCAGTTCCATAACAAATTGGTATCACAGCTATATCACATTGCAGGTCTATTAGCCACCATGATTGTAACCACCTCAATTGAAAATTTTGACTGAAGTGTCAACTTTTGTATATGGTAACTCAAAATGGAAGCTGTCCTTATTAAGGATGAGTGTGAGTTAGCAATTGAGAAAAAGACACTAGAAATGTCAGAAAATGAATTTAGTAGTATAGACAAAAAGGCTAGATCAGTCATTGATTTAAATCTCTCTCATGAGGTTTTGCAGGAAGTCGCCAGTGAGAAAACAGCCAAAGATATGTGGCACAAGTTGAAAGCCACGTATATGAAGAAGACCGTAGAGAATAGGCTTTATTTAAATCTGAAGTTGTACATGTTGAAAATGGCAGAAGGTACATCTATACTCTCACATCTTGATAAATTTGATTCCATTATTTTGGATTTAGAGAATGTAGATGTTCAAATTGAAGATGAAGATCAAGCCATTTTACTGTTATGTTCTCTTCACATTCTTAATGACAAAAACCCCATTGTGGTTTATATTGACTGACAGTTACTCCCTTGTAGTTTCAAATTACCTTGTTACCTCCTTGTGGTCTTGGGCCAAAGTGTCACTCCGACGAAAAAGTTACTCGTTAATAGAGTTTGAGGTACACGCGCTTCAAACACAACTGAAGGACTACAAAAGCTAACGCCTTTACCGTTTTTCCGTAAACTAACCTCGCTGCTATCGTTTCTCTCTTCTTCTAGGACGGAATCCTCATCGCGGCTCCACCACCAAAAACCTTTTCTCTTCTCTTACCTCCCCTAAATTCCTCTATTCCCTTCTTCTTCGCATCCCAAAACCCGCAATATTTACCTTCTTCATTCATCTCCTTTACAACTACAAAAATTAGCATCTTCATTCATCTCCACTACAATTACAAATCAATGATTCAAAAAATCTCACCTCAAGAAAACACTAAATTGTAATTTATTAGGAATCAAATTGATGTTTCGTTTGGGTACGATCAACATTCCTTACTTCTCATGAACCATTTTAGAATGTACGGTATTTGATTCTTGAGGCTTAATTTCTACAAACCCAAAATCAATCTTGCCTGTGGCAATGAATTTTTAGAGCCATAGAGTAATTGACCTCTATTAGGAAGGCCTCCTCTGAAGTGGGTTAGTGTCGGTGCATTAGAGCTTTTATCAGTTAATGGTGGATGATGATAATTTCCTAATAATATTTTATGTTGTTGGACTTAATTTATTTTTGTCATTTGGTTCTTGTACTCTAAATTGTTAATTTTTGTTGTGGTCGATGCTTATGGCATATCAAACTGGGATAGTAGTAATTTTGAGTTTGTTCTACTGTCTATCTTTTTTGGTTTTCGAGCGGTTGATACATAGGAGTCGAGGGTGCTGTGCTGACTATGGATCTCATATCTTTATTTTCCTTAGATTTAACGGCATGGACAATTTTTATTTGAGTTTGCAGAAGGGTGTTTAAGGCATTATATAGTAACGGTGTTAATTAAGAGTTTTTCAGTTAACGTGACATTTTAATCCAATAATACAAGGAGGTAACATGGTATTTATAAAACAAAAGGGGGTAACTGTCACCCAAGTTAAAGCACAAGGGGTCTCTGTCATTTGCCCTTCTTTTAAACATTTTTGAGATACTATGTTTTATGGGAAAGAGACCATCTCATATGCTAATATAAAATTATCATTAAAGTTTAAGGAGATAATTGATAGGGACATAATAGGGGAGACTAGTGGAAGTCAGGTTGAAAGATTATTTGTGAGGGCTAGATCAGAAAATAAAAACTCTGATAGTAGTAGATCTAAAGGAAGGTCAAAATCTAGACACAAAAATAAAGTTTGTAATTATTGCAAGAAAAAAAGACACTAAGGCTGAATGCTACAAATTGAAAAATAAAGAGAAACATAAAATTGAGCAGACTAACAGCAACACCGCTGAAGCTAGAGTAGCTGCATATGAGAATGATGGAATTATATTTGTTGCGACAGATAACAAAGTTAGGTCTAATAATGAGTGGATTCTAGATTCGGGTTGTTCTTATCACATGAGTCTCAACAGGATTTGTTTTTCTGCTTATGAATCATGGGATGGTGGAATTGTTTTGATAGGTAACAATGTTCCATGTAAAGTTGTTGGTAGAGGTACAGTTTATATCAAGATGTATGATGGCATTATTAGAACACTCACTGATGTTAGACATGTTCTAGATTTGAAAAAAAATCTCATTTCTTTAGGTAACCTTGATGCTCTTGGGTACAAGTATTTAGCTGAAGGTGGAGTTTTGAAAATTGTTAAAGGTGCTCTTGTATTGATGAAACCTTGCAAGTCTGGTACTTTGTATGTTTTGCAGGGATCTACTGTGACAGGTACCGCAGCCACCACTACATCCTCAGATGTTGACATTACCAAGCTATGGGACATGCGTTTAGGACATATGGGTGAGAAAGGCTTAACCTTGTTAAGCAAAAGAGGCCTACTTTGTGGACAAAGTACTAGTAAGATGGATTTCTGTGAACATTGTGTTTTTGGAAAGCAGAAAAAATTTTGCTTTAATTCACCAGCAATCCATAAACCAAAAGGTACTTTGGATTATAGTAACTCTGATCTTTGGGGGTCATCTCGTGTTCCTTCTAAAGGTGGAGCAAGGTATATGTTGACTTTTATTGATGATTATTCAAGAAAAGTCTGGGTGTATTTCTTGAAACATAAAAGTAATGTTTTATTAACAATTAAGCAATGGAAGACTTTGATTGAAAAAGCACACAGGAAAACACATTAAGAGGTTGCAGACTAATAATGGCCTGGAATTCTGTGGTGGTGAATTCAATGAATTTTGCAAGAATGAAGGTATCGCTCGACATCACACTGTCAGGATGACACCTCAACAAAATGGTGTGGCAGAGCGTATAAACCGGACTTTTTTGGAAAGAGCTCAGTGTATGATCTCAAATGCTAGCTTGACACTAGATTTCTGGGTAGAACCCATCACTACTGCTTGTCATATTGTCAACCATTCTCCTTGTACTCCTCTCGATTTCAAGACTCCAGAAAAAGTTTGGTCAGGTACTCTTGCTGATTATTCTAATTTACGAATATTTGGGTGTCCAGCTTATATGCATGTTAATGAGGGAAAGTTAGAGCCTAGGGCTAAGAAATGTATTTTCATCGGTTATGTTTCAGGGGTGAAAGGATACAGATTATGATGCCCTGATCCCAAATCACCTAAAGTTGTAATTAACAGAGATGTTACTTTTGATGAATCATCTATGTTGCATACTAAAAAAGAGTCTTGTAATCCTTGTAATTTAGAAAAAGAAGATAGTCCTCAAAAGCAGGTGGAGTTAAAGTTTGGCAATTCTACTTCTATTCAAAGGTCTTCTCCACATTAAGAAGAAGATAATGATGAACCAGATCCAGAAGCTGTTGAAGACGAACGAGAAGGTGAAGAGTATTCAATAGCCAGAGACAGGCTAAGAAGAGAGATTCGACCACCACAAAGGTATGAAAATCTAGTTGCATATACTTTATCAGTGGCACAAGAAACAGGTGGAGACGGGGAACCTTCCACACACACAGAAGCAATTTCAAGTGCCGATTCAGATAAGTGGGTGGTGGCTATGAATGAAGAAATGGAATCTCTACACAAAAATGACACTTGGGATCTTGTGACACCACCAAAAGGGAAGAAAATAGTTGGGTGCAAATGGGTCTTCAAAAGGAAAGAAGATACTTCAGGTGCTAGAAATGCAAGGTATAAGGCACGATTGGTTGCAAGGGTTACAATCAGGTGCAAGGTGTTGATTTTAATGATGTTTTCTCACTGTTGTGAAACATCGCTCTATTCGTGTATTGCTCGCATTAGTTGCCATGTATGATTTGGAATTGGAACAGCTTGATGTCAAGACAACTTTCCTACATGGTGAATTAGATGAACATATCTATATGAAACAGGCCGAAGGTTTTGAAATTGAATGCAAAACAGATCATGTCTGTTTGTTGAAGAAATCCTTGTATGGATTGAAACAGTCTCCAAGACAATGGTATAAGAGGTTTGACTCTCTTATGTTGGGCCATGGTTTCTCCAGGAGTATGTATGATAGTTTTGTTTACTTTCGGAAGTTAGAAGATAATTCATTTATCTATCTGTTATTATATGTTGATGACATGCTCATTGCGGCTAAGAATCTTGCAGAAATTCACCAATTGAAGGCCTTATTGAATGATGAATTTGAAATGAAAGATTTAGGTGCAGCTAAGAAGATTCTTGGTATGGAGATAAGACGAGATCGAGGAGTTGGAAAATTATATCTGACCCAGGAAAATTATCTCAAGAAAGTTTTGGAGAGATTTGGTATACAAGATGCCAAATCAGTTAGTACTCCTCTTGCTAGCCATTTCAGGCTATCTACTGCTCAATTACCAAATTCACAAGAAGGGGAAGCGTATATGGCGCGAGTTCCTTACTCTAATGCTGTTGGCAGTATTATGTATGCAATGGTTTGTACTAGTCCTGATATTTCACAAGCTGTTAGTGTTGTTAGTAGGTATCTGGCTAATACAGGGAAAGAACACTAGAAGGCTGTGAAATGGATTCTCAGATATTTAAAGGGTACTTTAAACACTTGCTTGGAGTTTGGAAGAACCACTAACACTTTAGTTGGTTTTGTTGATTCAGACTATGCCGGTGATCTTGATAAACGCAGGTCTCTTACATGCTATGTATTTTGTATCAGAGGTTGTGCCGTTAGCTGGAAATCTACTCTACAACATGTAATGCCTTTATTACTGAAGTAGAATATATGGAAATCACTGAGGCTATCAAAGAAGCTTTATGGCTGAAAGGTTTATTCGGCGAGTTAACTCTCCAACCAAAGGTTATTACCATTCACTGTGATAGTCAAAGTGCAATTCATTTGACTAAAGATCAAATGTATCATGAGCGAATGAAGCATATTGATATAAAGTATCATTTCATTTGAGATACCATTGCTGGGAAGAAGGTTCTTGTTCAAAAGATTAATACAAAGGACAATCCTGCTGATAAGTTTATGAAAGCTCTTCCAGTTTTCTAGTTCAAGCAATGCTTGGACTTGATTGGAGTTCATTGTTGGTGATTTGTCCCATCAGGGCTTTGCCGGAGGAGATGGAGTGAGTCATTAATTATTCGGGACCAAGTCAAGGTGGAGATTTGTTAAAATGACTTGGCCCTACACAATTTATTGAGGAAATGGGCAAATTGGACTTTGTTGATCAGCTATAAATGCAATGCATACTTCTGACATGCATGTTTTGTAGGTTGCTCAATTTGTCAAAACCTACAAAACTTAGCTCCTGCAGGCCTGTGAGAAGTGCAGCTAATTTCATGCATTTCTCTTGACTTTGGTCCAAGGAATTAATGGCAATGCACAGGGAACATTTTGGCTGGTTTGCATTTCATCTCCTATAAATAGAGGCTGAATTTCTGCAGAAAAGAGTACCCCCGAAGTAGCATAAAACTGCATTCCTTCTCAATTCCCTTGCTAAAGCCTTCTGTCTGTTTGCCAGAAATCCCTTCCTCTATAGCCAGTAATTTTGATGAATGCCATAGATAGATTTTGGCTAGAATTCTATATTCAACTCTTTGTTATGTGGGCATTACTCGTTATTTATTTGGGTTGAATGCTTCCACCTTGGTGGGCACGTTACATGTAAAACATCTCCATATTCATTAGTGAATTTGACTCCTCCTCCGGCTGTGGATGTAGGTCACACTAACCAAACCACATAAATCTTTGTGTCTATTGTCTCCTTTATTTTTCTGTGTTATTTTTCTTTACTACTTTTTTGGCTATTATATACAACTTGACATTCATTTCCATAACAAAACTCATGCATTTCCGTCATCGAGGCTGGACCATGTCATATCCTTCATAGTGCCGAAACAGCAAAACCAGAAGTGCCCGACCAGGACTACAACATGCGAAAAATCTACAACCTTGTCCAAAGAGTACGATTTTCCCTAACAGCCTAATGTTTTTCACCAAAGAATATCTAAACTATTACATTCATGGTAGTCAGTATCCCGATCCGTATCGTAGTATCTTACGATCCTACGATACGCAAAGAGGTAAATGATACAGGATCCCATAGTATCCTTTTTATATGCAGGATCTTCATGGGATCTTTAGGATCTCGATCTGTATCGTAGGATCTTTCGATCCTTCGTTCCTATGGCGATCCTACATTTTTTTTAAAATCCATCATAAATTGTCGATTCAATAATTTTTCTTACATACAATTTTCATATTTATGTCTCTAGTTTAGTGAGTGGTTAAGTAACCAATTCCACTTTTATCCACCAACTAGACTATAGTTCGAATCTTGCCAAGATACATGTAATTTTCTATTTTTAAGCCTTTTGGCTTATATTTTGCACAATAAACTGAAAGAGAGCAATCTTATGAATGTTGTATTTAGATTGATTTAATGTGTTTTTGCTTATGTTACATACACAAGTTACACATTAATTGATTACAATTTTACAATACAAGTATTGGTACAACTATAGTCTAAAAGTACTACGTTATAATTTATTATTATTTTTTTGTATGTAGATCCAATTTATATGTATTCTAATATTGCAATTATGATATATACAGCAATATGAGCTTGTATGATCAATTTTATCCGTTTTTGGTGGGTCTTACTATCCTACGATACCATCCTATCGATCCTGCATGGGATCCCGATCCTACTCCCCAAAACGATCCTGTGTGGTATCCCGATACTGACTACCTTGATTACATTAAACCTCAAATAACGAAAATACGTCAAATTACAAGTTAAAACGGGGAAATAAAATTAGTGCACTAAAATGGGTCTAACACCTATCCTTATTCCCCGTATGCAATTGTGCTCTATCTAATAGAGATATGTAGCTACTATGATAAAGTAGCACTTTCAATTTTTTTTAAAATTAAATTTACAATAACATTAGTACTACTTTTATTTGAAAACAGAGTGGTTACTCTCTAACAGTAGCAGTTTGACTCTACCAGAATATCCCTACAACTCACTATGAGTAGCAGTTTCACGAGTTCATGTGTTGCATGGGTAACCCATTTCAAAGGAGTACATCTCAATATTATATGAACCGTATAACATCAAATATTTGACAATTCAACCAAGAACTGTTCAATTGTGATGAAAGGATGGAAACAAGTTCTGCAAGGACGGCATCTGCTTCAAGAACTGGGCAAAAACTTGTTCCATCGTAAGCCTTAACTGAGGGTTGGAATCCACAATATCTTTCAATGATATCAAACCATGCTTCCCCATGAGCACTTCAAGAGTTAGGACTCCAAAGCTATAAACATCACATTTTCATTCACTTCCACAGTATAAGGAAGCAAAGTAAATCATACTCCCTCTATTCCATAAGAAGAGTCCAATTTATTGTACTGTTTTAGTATAAGTGGACTCTTCTAATAGACCGGAGGGAGTAGTAGTTAAGATAAATCTTCACTTTGATCAACGTGCAATCCAAAGAAAATAAGCTAAAAGTACATCAAATAAATTGATGGGAAATAATCATCACCTGGAATAGCATATCCAAACTTCCAACAAATGAAGTCCAAAAACATGAATCAGGGTTCAAGAGTCTCGCAGTGTCGAAGCCACAAATTTGAGCCTAATTTTCTTAATCAAATAGAATGCTTGGCTGCAATGACGACGGAGGGAATTGGCTGTATGGATTATCACGCAGATTGTTCAACGTTCACTCTTCGGAGGAGGCTGAGGCTGCTACTTCCCTTGCTGCCCTTGAACTGGCTGTGGGGTTGGAAGGCTACTCACTCATTGGCAATGTGGTGGCGGTCAGGGATGACAACCACCCTGCATAATAACCATATAGAAGGCTCCAAGCTGAGCTTACAGAAACAGAACCTGAAGCTGAGTAACACTGTTCCACCCTGATGAGATGTCAGATCTCATTAGATATTTTGGAGCATGCTTAAGAGCATGGTTAAGTTAATGGAATGTACCTGTCACCCAATTAGCTCAAGTTGCTAGTTTTGGCGGGAAATTATGTTAGAGCTTAGATTAGCTGCACTTGATGTGCCTTGTATGATCTGTAGGCCTTAGCTTCAGGAACTTGTATAAATAAGCAGTAGTAAGTGATTATTGTAATTAGATCTTCCATTTTTTCTCTTCAATAGAAATCAGAAAATTCTCTCTCAACTTTCTTCCTTCCTTTCTTCTTTCTACAATTTCTTTGTTCTCATTTCTGTTCTTCAAGTTTGTAGTTGATGATCTGCGAATTCTACATGGTATCAGAGCAAGTTGAATAGATCCTTTCCACAGCTACTTCATTAACATCAAAATTTTCCATGGCAAATACTTCAGAGAATTCAGGAAGCAACTCAATTTCTGGAAATGGGGGAGGAAATCTAGATAATTTGCATGAAGCTCGGTCAAGGCATGGAAGATGGTTCAAAAAGGGTTATAATTAACGGGCACAAGGGCGCGGACATGTCACAGTTTCTTTTGTATAGATAGGAGCAAGAAGATAATAGCCCACTTGTTTACCCAATATGGTGCTACGAGTCCTTGTGTGAAAAGCGGATGGTCTGATTCCCCGACCTCTGCATCTCAATCGTTGTTGTACAATTTTCAGCATCAGTAATATAATTTCCTCCGATTTCCCATAAAAAAGCTTTTGGTTAATTTAAGACTAATAAAATCTTTCAAGGCCTTACTTAATTCGAAGTTGTTTATCCGTTATGTTGATACTTGTTATTCTCAATAGAATGAGAATTGAGGTGAACTAATTAAAAATTAGAGTAGTAAATCTACGCAAAATTTGAGATGCAAATTTTCTGAAATACTAAAATACGTAAAACAATACATAAATACTGGAATGAATTGAAAGGTTCATAAACAGCAGAATATTAAAAGACCAGAGAGATTTTTGAGTGGCTAAAAAGTTAAAGATGTTACAACTCAAGAGTTGCAAGTTGTCCAATTGTAATCATAGCAAACATGCTCTGCAAATTAAGCCTTCACCTCAAAAACTGATGAGAGACGTACTTCATGGAAGGTCTCGACTGTGAATTTGGATCTATACATAATAGGGTTAGTTTTGCTGCCAACACCAATTTTTTAGGCACTTCTTCGTTGGTCGGGAAAGAAAGCCTTGGATCCAAAATGTCTTTCAATAATCTGTCATTTTGAGTTGACGACAATGATGTTGAAAGCATTGAAAATACAAGATCACCCGGATGTTTTCCCATGAGTATTTCGAGAGTCAGGACTTCAAAACTATAAACATCACATTTCTCATTCACCTCCATGGTTTAAGCAAGTTTGCATTTTATGGAGTCAATCAGTCAAAGAGACAAATCAAAGAGAGATAAATTGAGCAATAATTGTTCAAAGGAAAGGTGAAATCACATTAGCAGAAGATACTAAAAGAATTGACAAACCTGGAGCAGCATATCCGTATGTCCCAGCAAAGGAAGTCCAATTAGATGAATCCGGGCTTAAGAATCTTGCGCTGCCAAAGTCTGAAACATAAGCCTGATATTCAAAGTTGAACAAAATATTTTTGCTGGATATGTCTCGATGTACTATCAGAGGCGAATAATCAGGATGCATATACGCCAATGCAGCAGCCACATCTTGAATGGTTGCTATCCTCTTTGTCCATTCCAAATTTATTGATGTTTCATCATTGCTCAATACCTGAAGTAGGCTTTGTCCCTCTAAGAATTCGTAGTCCAAGAATGTATGCAGAGAATGTGAACAGAATCCATAAAGCTTCACAATGTTGCGATGCTTTATTTTTGTCAGTGCACATTCACTTGCAAAATTATTCAGTCTGCTCGATACTCCATCCTCCGTTCTATGAAGCATTTTAACTGCAAAAACTTGGCCATTTGGTAGCTCAGCTCTATAAACACTTCCAAGTCCTCCCTCCCCAACGCAGTGCTTTGGGTCAAAATTTTGTGTGGCATCAATAATGTTCTCAAATGCCATTTTCCCATCAAAGCTCCAAATAGAGAATACATTTGCATTTAACTCCCTTGGGTTACTTTCACCGTGCTTTGTTCGTGACATTCTAAGAATGAAAAATCCAATAACCCCAATCAAGAGAAACAAGGTTCCTAGAATTGGAAGGACAATCAAGAAAATAATTCTTTTTCTAGACATCCTCACTGGTACAGTGCACTGTTTCAATCCATCATTGCTACCACACAAATCTTTGTTGTTTCTTAAGGCATCAAACGAAGCTTTTTGAAAAGCTGTAATGTTCGGCAGAGGACCTTCTAGTTGATTGTATGATACATCAACAGAAACCAAAGAGAAACAATGGTCAAAGCTAGAAGGAATGGAGCCTGAAATGGGATCAAGGACGACCTAGGGTTGGATATGGGATCAAGGACGAGGTGAGGTAAAGCTGACCCCGTCCTCTGTGGACGGGGTGAAGTCAAACCGACATATGTCGGTGCCGACCTGAAGCCCAGATTCACAGATGCTCAACAAGTGGCATCATGGACACGTGTTGCCAGCCCAGATTCATAGATGCTCAATAGGTGGCATCATCGACACATGGTATGAGGTAAAGGTGACACCTTGACCAGACAACTGTAGCCACTCACTCCCATTCCCATGATAAGTATTCTACCTTTCCACCATTTGATGATTATTGAACTCTCGCTTAAAGACGAAAATACTTAGAACTTTTCTCCCTCTAACTCGATCGTCAGAGTTGAACAGGGGAGCTAATCCCGAAAGCAGGTGGAAGACGACGTCAGCCGGCGGAGGACCGACGTCAACGAAATCATCTTTATCGAGGATTCAACAATTAGCATGCCCATTGATAAATGTTCTAAACTACAAGGCTTTATAGTTCCCAAGATTTTTTGAACATTTGAAAACAGGGGAACAAAAAGAAAAAGAGCAGAGACCACTAACCAAATGATAACAACACCTGCTGTGATTGATTGGAATGACAGTCACTAACCTGTGCTTTTCAAAGACTCAAATGTTATATCACATTTACATATCAATTAGGCATGTAGTCCACCGAGGGTTGAACGCAAAGAAAATGAAAAAAAATAAATAAATAAATAAACAAAACAAATCTAGCACATACTCAGTGCAGCAGCTGCTCGTTTACTCTAATGCCAATGGCCCTTTAATCGGAACCATCACTGCGGTAGCGCTACCCAATGGGTCTAAGTCGGATAGTGGACCTTCATTCTCTTCGGCTTGAAACAGATGGTACTCTTTATGTTGTTTACATTTAGTGTTTTATTGTTCACTCTCACGAGATATTTGGAGAGTTTTTCTATGTTAAGTACAGATTTTAAGAAGCAAGGCAAAAAGAGAGAGAAATAGCAAAAAGAGCAGAATTAAGGGTCCATTTGCCCAAACGAGCGCCTGTGAAAAGTAACGCGTGAACAGTAGCCAAATTCCATAATGTGCGACTAAGTGGGCTGCTGAGAATTCCTTCTGGCCCAAGTTTTGGGCTGAATAATCATTTATTTGGGCTGAAGAAATATTGCTGAAAAAATAATGGGCCCAATGGAATTAATTAAGAGGAGCCAAGTCCAATCCAATTTGTGCTTGGTCAAAGTCCAATTAAAAGAGACTAAGATGCTGTTAGCGGAATTTTCCCTTGAGCTAATCGGGGCCAAGGAGTGGCGCGGAGGTGTTGGCCAGGAGGGCCAATGCTGAGGTTTGGCGACGCTGGCATGGTGCTGCGCTGAACGTGCTACGAGGGCGCGCGTGTAGCTGAATTTGGCGGCGAGGGCCAAGGGATTTTCCTCTGGGCTGATCCAGGCCAAGGAGTGGTGCGGAGATGTTGGCCAGGAGGGCTAACGTTGGCGCTGGCATAAGGCTGCGCACCGTGCTGAACTTGGCAACGAGGGCCAAGGGAGTTTTGGGGCATGAGGCACCAAAACGTGACGGTCTTTCATGAGGAAGGACCAAGGAGGAGGCTCGGGAAGGATCTAGAAGGTTCTGGGAAATTCTGGGTTCTTCTACGCCTTGATAGCCCAGCCGGTCACTTGGGATTTTTGCCTTAGTACAGTACTAAGGAAGAATTCTCTAGAAGGGTCCAGAAGGACCTAGATGGTGACGGAAGGCTCGGGAAAGCCCTAGAACATTCGAGAATGCTCTAGGTCATGCTCGAAGTCACAAGGACGTTCAAGTGGGCGTTGCATGGAGGGATCTGTGAGAGGCGGGTCTGGTGCGCGCTGGAAGATTCTAGAGGCAGCTAGAATCTTCGCGAGGAGTCTGGCATCTGCGAGAAGGGCCGCGATGGGTTCTGAGGGAGCTGGATGGCGTGAGAAGGGACCGGAAGGCTCTAGACTTGGCGCGGGGATGCTGGACGTTGTTGGAGAATTCTAGAGGAGAGTGCGGGCTTGTGCATGGAAGCTTCTAGGCGCAGCTAGAAGGTGCGGGCAAGGCTTGCCGCTAGAATTCTCTAGAACCTGCTTGGATGGGGTTGTCATCCAAGACCTTTGCTTGTAAATTAGCACAGGGGCACTTGGGGGAAGGCACTTTGAGTGAGACTTAGAATCGAGTAGCTAGCTTGAGTGTTTTAGAGAGAGAAACTCAAGTGTAGTGAGAGAAAGTCTAACTTACGGTGAGTTAGGCTTGTGTCTTACAGTGAGTTGGGCCAATTTTAGCTAAGTGTTCTGGTGTTGTGCCTTAGTGCTTGTTTTTCAAGTCTTCCGCTTTGCTCGTCGTTTAGCTGAATTACGGTAACTTCGGTTGCTTCGAGTGTTGGCCGAGTCCTTCCAGGAAGGGTTAGGCGTTTATAGGAGTTTTTCCATAAAGGGGAAAATTTTCTATAACAGATGCCTTATACCAATTGAGCAGCAAGCAATTTAGGCAATTACCAATTTCACAAGTCTGATGTTGAGTGAATCTCTAGGGCTGCGTCCCGAATTTTCTTAGCCGCCCCGTGTGGCATTCATAATTCTTTTCCTTTTAGAATTTAGTAGTTTACTCCTAGGAGAAATTTCTCTATAGATAGGGAGCTCATATGTACAATTAAAATATCTCACATATCTTTGATACATCCCTCGCAGGGGAGCTTTGGCTCCCACTACTTTTCTCTTTCTTTATGTTAAGTTTATTTAGTTTCCTTAGTTTAGTTTTATTATTTTCTTTTCTTTTCTAGTTGAAGTTTGATTAAAGTTTTTCTTACAATTGTGAGATATAAAAGTATTCTCAAGATAGTATATATGCATGAATTTCTAATTATTTTTTGTGCATAAATATTAATTATGATTTTATCTAAGAGTAACTAACTTGGGTTTTATCGGGATTCGTCAATTAGTTCCCCCAATTAATCATTATTGTAAGGGGCTAATATGTGGCGAAACTATCGTATCAGTAGTGAAGATAATGGGGTAATAATTTTTAAAATTAACCCGATAAGAATTGTTAGTATCAGGTTTCCCTAATTCCTAAAGCTGTTAATATAGTTAATAATAAGGTGTCGTAAGGAGCCCACGGCCTGTTAGCTAGATTAATTAGAGAAGCAATTATATCGAAGGGAGCCCCAGTAATTTCTAGTGCAATAATGAGAAATTAGGTTGTGTCTGTAGATTGCTTATTAACCGGAACTTCGTAGACTATTGACACGTCTACTGAAATGCTAGTTTGAATCTCGGTAATCTTTAACTGATCGATTTATGTCTGCATGCATATCTTGGGTTGAAATTATTGTTCTTGTAATATTGCATGCATGAGTTCCTTCGAGGCTAGTGAGAGGTCCTTTTGGGGCTCATGATTCATCATATTTGAGTGAATTACTTGAGTTAGTTTGATAATTCATTAAAATATTGACACGTCTAATGGATAGATGTCATTGGGGTTCATCGTCCTCAGAACTAATTGATTCGTGTTTTGCCTGACAATCTTTGAGTCAATGATCAATTGCATGAATTAACCGAGATCAATTATTCAACTAGGTATTTTTATTAACGGGAGAAATAAAATTATCAATCTCTGTGAAGGCGATCTTGCTTATTGCTATACTAGTGTTTAGTAGGTTTTTATAAATGTTTGGATAAATTAAACGACACCTATCAAATATAAATATGTAAATCTTTTGTTGAGTCAGTTAAACGAAATTACAAACGAGGCCAGTGGAGCACCAATCCAGATGGAGAAAACTGGAGGAAGGATTCATGAAAGTTTGTTCTGATTTAAAACCTTCAACTAGGAGGGCAGATCTTACCAAACATGCTAGATGGAACATATCCAGTGGAACATTTGCAACACAAATTTCAACATTCAAACAAAGATTGGCTGTTTTTCTGTTTCTGGTTTCTTGTTTTAATGCAAATATTGATAGAGTTATAATCTGGAAATAATAGGGGCTGAAGAAGCTAAGAAAAAGGCAGAGACATTGATATTGATGTATTCATCACCAACACAAAATGATTAAAGACTTTGAACACATATGAAACCATAAGAGCTTACTGAAAGTCATTTGATGCTTTAGCAACACAGCACAGGACATATGAAAAGGTCTAAATCATTTTAACTTATAACAAAGCCACAGAACCTAGCATCTTAAATTAGGAAATGACAAACACTGGAGGAAAGGCCAGCACACAGCATCAATTACCAACTGACTCTTGATCATCTTTAACAGTTGCTTTGTGCATATGCTCACAGTAAACCCCATATAATTGGCAGCAAAACAGAGTCTAAATCGGCTGAATCTAGACTAGCAAAGAACAAAAAAAAAAAAATTTCAACTACCATGACAACGAGAATTGAGGCATTTCTTAATTCTTAATTTTTTAACCCTTTTCATAGATTAAAGAAGGACTTAAAGCATGTTCAAACACCACAAAGTATCCAACAATTACAAATACATTACCTTAAATAGTATTCCAGCACCCAAATACTGTCGCTGGTGAAAAATGACCCAAAAACAAAATTAATTCTATGCACACTTCCAATAGAAACCTATAAATTTTAGGCTCTGCGAGAGAACATCATCAAATTAAAAATAAATAATCATCAATTAGACAAAGGGGAAGAAAAACTATTCCCAGATGAGGGAAGAATACAGGGTAGGAATGTACCAATTTTTCTCGCAACCCTTACGGCGGTGGGAACTCTGAGCGGTGGCCCTCTGTCTGGAACCCTCACTGTGCCGCGGGAACACTCCGGCGGCTCTACCCAGGGTATTCCATCTTCACCTCTCCCGCTGAATTTTTTTATTAACGACCGTTTCTATTTGGATATGCAAGATTTTCGATTTTGATATTTCTCAATGAATGGGCAATGATGGTGAGATTTGGGAGAATTTTGCCCTAACCCGCTCAAAGGCGAGCTTTCTTTTTCGTTTCTTCCACCAGATTCAAAAACAACCCATGCATCCATGTTTTTCTTTCTTCTGAATTTTCCTTTTATTTTAAAAACCAAAACAAAAATAAGAATAAAATATTCTACCTTGCTTTCATGTTTTGAAAACGTGAAAGCATATATTATACCATGCTCCAAAAACAGGCATATTTCAGCTATGTTTTCAAAACAAGCATACTTTAAGATTTTTTCCCTTTTTATCTCTTAAGCCTTTCTCGGCTTTTTCGTTTTCTTTTCTCAGGCCTATAAATCTCTCTTGTACTAAAATATATATTCTTATCTGTTATTTTCTATTCTATTTTCAAAAAATTATCACTTTTTCTTTGATAAATCCACCATAAAGAAACAACATCATTTTTATAAAATTTCAAATTCAAATTTTAAAATTACCTTTAAATCTCCACTCACATAAATTCAAAAAATAACATAATCAATACACTTTTCTTCTCTTTCCTACACAAGTTTCCAAAACAACTTCTTTCCAAAAAAATATTCCTTCTTACCAACAAAAATTCTCCAAGTAGGTCACAAAAAGAACATAGCCTTAAGTTCATAAAGTTACCCCAAATCAACTAGAACACAAATACCAAATCTTCCTCATAAACTAATTTCATAAAGTAAATTGAAAACAACTTAACATAACAAATCTAACTACGTATAAATATAATTTTCTCATTCAAATTTGGTTTAATTTCCAACATCTAACGTTACATTGGGTCAAAAACTGAGTGGGATCCCCTGTTCCCACATTGTGCCCTCTCACAATTGGGGTGGGCCCCACAAGTAGGTCCCACGTGGGGCCCACCCCCATTGTGAGAGGGCACAATGTGCCCCCTCGGAACAGGGGATCTCTCCTGACAGCTAAAACATTTCCCTAATATTTTCATTTTATTTTTAAAATGATATAAAATAAAGATAAAGTTCAAATATAGAACCTCAAGCAAGAAGCACGTACGCACTTAATTGGAAAGATTTTTCCTGACCACGAACCTATCTAAATTTATCTAACATCTTACCAAAGAATATAAGTACGCAAGTGGCATTTTACTACGCTAATTTTCTCATAAAGGTTAATTAAAGGTCTCAATAAAAATAAAAATATATGTTTAGATCCTTCAATGTCTTGCTAAAATATTGAAACAAAACCTGATTTCACCATTACTAAAATGATCTAAAACAACACATAAATATCAAATGCAATTAAAAGATTTCAAAACAACATGAAATCAATTGAAAGCTGTTACAACTGAAGAGTCAGGAGTTGATCAATTGTGATGGTATGAAGCATGCTCTGCAGATTGAGTCTTTTCTTCATAAACTGATGAGAGACATACTTCATGGTCGGCCTCATTTGTGGATTTGAATCCACACATAACAAGGCCAATTTAGCCACCAGCACCATGTTTTCCACTACTTCCTTATTAGTTGGCAAAGGAAGTCTTGGATCCAAAATGTCTTTCAATAACGTGTCATTTTGAGTTGTAGATTGAGTTGACGATGATATTGGAGGCATTGAAAACAAAAGATCACCCGGATGTTTTCCCATGAGTATTTCCAGAGCTAGAACTCCAAAACTATAAACATCACATTTTTCATTTACCTCCATGGTGTAAGCAAGTTCTGCAATTTATTGAATCAAATAGACATAAAACAAGTCAAATTAAGAAAGTTAAAATTTGTATATTAATTGTTCAAAAGAAAGTGAAATCACATTAGCATATCGAAGATGTTAAAACAAGTGACATACCTGGAGCAGCATACCCGTATGTCCCAGCGAAGGAAGTCCAATTAGATGAATCAAGGCTTAAGAATCTTGCGCTACCAAAGTCAGAAATGTAACCCTGATATTCAGAACTGAACAAAATATTCTTGCTAGATATGTCTCGATGGATTATTGGAGGCGAACAATCATGATGCATGTATGCTAATGCAGCAGCTACATCTTGAATGGTGGTTATCCTCTTCATCCATTCCAACTTTGTTGATGTGTCATCATTGCTCAACACCTTGACTAGACTTTCCCCCTCCAAGAATTCAAAGACCAAGAATGTATGCAAAGCATGTGAACAGAAACCATAAAGCTTCACAATGTTTCGATGCCTTATTGTTGTTAAAGCACGTATTTCAGTTGCAAAACTGTTCAGTTTGCTCAATGCTCCATCCTCTGTACTGTGAAGTTTTTTAACTGCAAAAACTTGGCCATTTGGTAACTCAGCTCTAAAAACACTTCCAAATCCTCCCTCTCCAATGCAGTGCTTCGGGTCAAAATTTTCCGTGGCATCAATAATGTTCTCATACACCATTTTCCCATCAAAGCTCCAAATAGAGAATAAATCCCCATTTAATTCACTTGGGTTACTTTCTTCTTTTTTTGTGCTTGACCTTCCACTAATAAGAATTCCAACAACCCCAATCAAGAGAAACAAGGTTACAGAAATTGGTAGGACAACTAATAAGAGAATTCTTTTGCTAGTAATCCTTTTACTTTTCATCATCTTTCTCACTGATTTAGGGCAAGGTTTAAAACCAACAATGTCACCACATAAATCTTTGTTGTTCCCTAAGGCAAGGTATGGAGCTCTTTGAAATGCCTTAAAATCTGGTAGAGGACCTTCCAATTGATTGTACGATAGATCAACAGAAATCAAACTTAAGCAACCATCAAAGCTGAATGGAATGGAACCAGACAGGTTATTATGAGAAAGATTCATGTTCTCAATACTTTTCAGCTCACCTAGCTCTGGGGGAATTTTATTTGCTAACATATTTTGGCTAAGATCAAGCGTTTCAAGGGTAGCCATTTTCCCCATTTGAGAAGGAATATTCCTCCCCCTAAGGGCATTTTGGCTCAAATTCAAATCCAATAATTGTACACAATTATAGATTTGTTCAGGAATTGAACCAGTGAGATTGTTGGAAGACAAACTTAGATTTAAAAGTTTAGACATTTGACCAAATTCTGCTGGTATCTCCCCTGAAAGGTTATTACCATCCAACTTAAGCTCAAGAAGTAAATTCAGCTTGGCCAAGCTCGTTGGAATACTCCCTTCCAAGAGATTTGAAGAGATATGAATTCTTTGCAATTGAGATGCCTCTCCAAGCCCAATTGGAATTCTTCCAGAAATTTGATTATTGGATAGTATCAAGCTCGTCAAGTTTACAAATTTATCCAAATCCCAAGACAACTCTCCGAAGAATTTATTATCCATTAAGTTGATTGCTACCAAATTGGGATAGGTTCCAAAATCTTCTGAAATGTTTCCTGATAGTTGATTTCCTTGGGCATAGACATACTGTAAGCTAGAACAATTCCTAATACTTGTTGGCATGGTACCGCTCAAATGGTTAAAATTGACATAGATATGATCCAATAACCCACCAAGGCAAACATTTTGTGGCAAATGACCAGTGAAGGAGTTGTTACGTAGGTGCAAAAATCGTAAATGTGTAATATTGTTTAATTCTGCAGGAAGGGCACCGGTTAGCTGATTGTCAAAAACACGAAAATCCTCAAGCTTTTTCAGCTTTCCTATCGCTGGCGGGATAGTCCCTGAAAAATTATTCACCTCAAATAGTAATCTTTTTAAATCTGTCAAGTTTCCAACCGAAGAAGGAATATGACCCCAAAAATTGTTTGCATTAAGGAACAAAAATGATAAATTCCTCATATACCCAATGGATTGGGGAATCTCGCCTGTGAGACGGTTATCTGACAGGTCTAAAAGAAAAACAGATGTTAGATACTCCATTCCAGTTGGTAACGGACCAGAGAGTTGGTTTCCATACAAAGATAGGATGTTGAGTTTGGTCAAATTTACAATTGATGAGGGAATGGGTCCTGAAATTGGCCTATTCGCCGAAAGGAATAACTCTTTGAGGCTAGTTAAGTTCCCAATAGAGCTAGGAATTGATGCACTGAACTCATTATATCTGATATCTATCCATATAAGAGATGTAAGATACCCGATTTCATGAGGGATAGACCCATGGAGAGAATTAGTATAAAGGCTCAACTCCTTAAGGTTGGTCAATTGCCCAATTTCACTTGGAATTACACCAGTGAAACTATTATAAGGCAACAACAGAATAGTCAAATTCGAAAGAACACTAATGTTGGGTGGAATGGTTCCGTAGAATGCATTATTAGTAAGGTCAAGGGAAGTAAGATGAGGTAATGAGGAGAAATTCAGATCATGGAGTGTACCTTTAACGCCATAACCAGTAATACTGATTTCGGATATCTTTCCCACTTTGTTACATTGAATTCCAAACCATTTGTTGCGGCAAGGATTGGAAGAAGGCTGCCAACTTGACAATAGTGTCATTTGACTATCAAAGTCAAGACTAGCTTTCCATGCTAACAGGGCTTCGGCTTCGGCTGCTATTTCAGATACAGCAATGGCGATGCAAAAAAGCATCAAATAATGCAGACAGGTAGAGTACTTGTTCTGGAGCAGCATCTTCACAGAAGAATGAATCTTTTCAGAGTAAAAGTTTTTGTAGATTGCAATGTGTAATATGCCTAAATTTATAGGCCTATATTACCCTGTGTACGTAGCAGCCTTTAACCTACTGAATTTTTAACCTGTTGTGTATAGTAGCTAATTTAAATTGACCAAGAAACAATATTGAAAGAAAACTTGTGAATCTATGAAAAATTACATTAAAAAAAATCAACTTGAGAGAATATATATTCTATGAAAGAGAGCACTAAGTTTCCAAGAAAGAAAAGAAAGAGTACTAGGCGATCGATTCCTGCAATTGGTTCGAAAAATGATATGTCGTTGAATCAAGTGGCAATAAATTAATTGTGACTGTCCATCTACGGAAAAATCGTATTTTTGGTCCATCTTTTTTATCCTCGTTACACTTTTGGTTCATCTTCTATGCAAACTCGCACTTTTGGTCCCTCTTCTTTCACATTTCGAAATTTTTTCGGTAAGTTGGACAGTTTTAAAAAAAGTTATAAATTTTTTGGGTTAAAAAATAATTACTCCAACCTTTAAAGGAATTAACTTTTCACAACTTACAAAGAAGGGTCCAAATTCTCCCGAAAAAAGTCAATATTGCAGTATGAAAAACAAGCGAGGGTGACTATTTTCATATTTCTAACGGGTTTATTTTTGTAATTTACTGAAAAAGGGTCACAATTTTTTTAAAATTTTATTATGACCCCAAATTACCTAAAGATAAACTAAAAATGCCAAAATATAAAAAAAGAGGAACCAAAAGTGCAAATTTATATAAAAGAGGGACCAAAACTGTAATGAAAGTAAAAAAGAGGGACCAAAAGTGCAATTTTCCCATCCATCTATTTACATCAACACTAACTAACCGCTACTGTATTAGACAATTTAAGTAGTAAATTTCCAATTTTAAAATTCATTTCTAACTTATATAATGAAAAAGATGTTCCCTTTCTTTAATTTTTATTTAAGAAAAAACTATTATGATTAAATTTGCTTGAAATCATCTAGTCAACGTTGAACGAATCAGGTACATTTTTCCAACTCTCAAGAAGATTAGACATGAATTTGACATAACAAGTTAGTTCGTGAGCAACTACATTCGTGACTAATTCATGATACGCTCTTACACACATATATCGAAGAAAATGTAAAGTATATCCAAAGAAACAGGAGAACAGACTTACAAAACTGGCTAGTGTGAACACATGAAAGTAAATAGACCAAAATGTGTAACGAATGTGTAGAAAAGATATCAAAAATACGATTTTCTCAACAAAAAAAATTGAAAAGAAAAGGCTTCTAACCAATGCAACTAATTTACTGTTTCATGCCATATTAGCAATCGTATTACTAAAATCGGAATACGACAAAATTGACTAATCAGCTTTAGAAAACTTTGTTAGTCATGCAATTTGCTTTTATTTAATTAAAAGATGTCATTATTATGAACTTATACATGAAATAATTCGCTGTTCCTTACTTACCTAATTGATTTCTGTCTCGTTCTCCTTGTTGTTTTTTTCTTCTTTTTTTTTTTTTTAACTTTGTTGGAGAGAAAAGGTTGAGATTTATTAACAAGAATTCAGTATCCAAACGAAGTGGTGTGCCGCAGATTGTTTGCCCCATGCAGCTAATCAATGGGATACAATGTCTTATTCTCATTTTTTATAGTTATAGTGTGAATTGAGATTTTGATCACCTTTTTTTGAGAAAATTCACGTTTTAGTCATTTTACTTTATGAAAATTACGGAAAATTGTACTTTTGTTTCATCTTTTATATCATCGTTAAAGTGATATGCCATTGTGGTCTCATTATTAGTAAAATAAGCAAAGCCACCTTGTTACTGGTGGTATCCTCTCAAAAAAGTGCCCTACTAGTATTCATGAATTCAAAGAAGATTTCGCCAAAATATTATTGAAAAGAAAATTCATAATTCTATTGTTTCTATTATTGTGGATGTTCGTAGTTTTTCGTACTTACGGGTTTGACTAGGTTTACATTTGTATAGACTGTATTTGCATTTTTTGCATTTTTTATTATTAAGGTAAGGTTTGTTACGTCTCCCTTGAAATATTTTGGCATTTTGTCTTTGTAAATTTTAATAAAGGGTCCCCATGCCCCCAACTATTTAATCGGTTGTTAACCTGAAAAAGAAAAACTAATAATAATAAAATAAAATAAAATAAAGGTAGAAGAAATGTAAAACATCATCTACCTCAAGATTCACATTAACATTTGAATTATTTTCTTTTATAGAATGGGGGACCTAGTAATTAATTTACGCACCCAATCTTTCTTGATAAAATAAATATAAAAACAATAAAAACTATTTCCCCTAATTTATTTCTTTTTATTCTTAAATTCATATCATAATAAATTATGTTAAGTTATGAATGCAATAAATATAGAACCTCAAGCAAGAAACATGCACGCACTTCTTAAGAATTTTGTCGAAAAAAAATCTACATCTTTTTTTTTCCTTTAAGTGTGGATTAGTTATCCATTTTATTAATTGCAGGAGAAAAAACAGAAAGTAAAAAAAAAAAAAAAAAACTTAACCAATATGGTTTATATTTTGTTACTCATTTTATTGAATTTTTGGTAATCTACTTTAGGCAGTTGTCAAAGTCAATGCTCAAAGTAAGTTCGAACTGGCTCATGCTTCTTCTTTTTTTTTTTTTTAATTATAAAATAGGAATTAATTCTATTCCAATTCCAATTCCAATTATATTCTTTTTCTTTTTTTTCGTTTTTTGCAAACACAAAGGTTACATTTTGCAGTCTATTTTGTTTAGTTTTCTATAATCTATTTTAGGCTGCTTCCGAAGTCGATGCTTAAAATAAGTATTCACTGGCTCGTGATTTTTAGGCCCTATAGTGTAATTTTCGTCCTCGTCCCAAAAGTTGTCTTCGTCATTGGTTTCCATGGGGCCATAAGGTGCCTCCCCATCATCTTCTTTGTCATCACTAAGGTCCTTTGGTGAGTGCCTCCTAGACGATGTGGTTAGAATGTGAGCTTCAGCCGACATTCTTTGATCATCTGCGTATCTATAGGCATCCTATGTGCAACACATGGAGTGAAAGTCATCTGTACAGGTTTAAATTTTGGTATTGGCAGCGACTTAAAGAGTTTTGGAGAATTATGTTGAGTTACCTCAGGTCGCCTTGGACGACATCGGACCACAAACGTGTTAGGATATTTTGGTAATTTCTTTAGCGACACGCTTCATCGTTGTTTCTGGAGATAAAATTGAAGGAGCTGGAGTGTCGATTTGTGCAATATTACTATCTGAAGATGCCTCCAAAGATGCATTCTCGTGAATAGGGTCCTGCGTAGCGGATGGTTTTGGGGGTGTCTCGGCATAAACTTCCTCAATATCACTATCCGAAGAGGTTGGATTCTGCTGCTGCAGTGCTTGCGGATTATTACAGTCCTGGGGCTGCGTAGTGGCAATTCGTCGAAGAGGTTCCTCCTGCTGTGGCTGCTGCGCAGGAGGTTGGGCGCTGGCGCTGTCCTCTAGTACCTCGCTGGCTGTCAGTGGCGCGCACAGCAGCGCAGGTGGAGGCATGCTCTGTTGCGCTGGCTGCGAGCGCTGTGCTTGCTGGGCGCACCTTTGCGGCCCTGGCTGCGCACAGATCGGGCTGGGCGCGCATGTGCGTGAGGCAGATGGTTCAACACCAATTTCCCCTGATTCAACAGCTGGGGCTTTTCCTTCCCTTTTCTCTTGGTAATTGGCTGCGGTAGGTTTGTCTGCCCTCTGGTTTCTCATGAACAAGTGGCTGAAAAAAACCTACCTTTCTATGTTCTAGCCAAAAAATCTACATCTTAATTACCAAATTAGAAATTATAATTAAGTAGATGTTTCGGTCTGTGCTTTTATCCTTCAAAGTCTCTGTGAAATGTTTGAAACAACACAAATATTAAAAAAAATTTCACTGAAAGTTGTTACAATTGAAGAGCTAACAATTGTTCAGTAGTGATGGTATGAAGCATGCTCTGCAGATTGGGTCTTTGCTTCAAAAACTGGTGAGAGACATTTGTCATGGTTGGCCTCAATTTTGGATTTGGATCCACACATAACAAGGCCAATTTAGCCGTCAGCACCACTTTTTCTACAACTTCCTTATTGGTCGGCAAAGGAAGTCTCGGATCCAAAATGTCTTTCAATAACATCTCATTATGGGTTGTAGACTGAGCTGATGATAATGTTGAAAACATGGACAATACGAAATCACCTGGATGTTTTCCCATAAGAACTTCGAAAGTTAAGATACCAAAACTGTAAACATCACATTTTTCGTTCACTTCCATGGTATAAGCAAGTTCTGCATTTAATATAGTCAAGAGACAAATCAAAGAGAAAAATAATTGAATATGAATCGATCTAAAGTGAAATCACATTAGTAGAAGATATTAAAAGAATTGACATATACCTGGAGCAGCATATCCATATGTCCCAGCAAAAGAAGTCCAATTAGATGAATCAGGGCTTAAAAATCTTGAGCTCCCAAAGTCAGAAACGTGAGCTTCAAATTCAGAATTGAACAAAATGTTTTTGCTAGATATGTCTCGATGGATTATCGGAGGTGAACAATCATGATGCATATATGCTAATGCAGCAGCCACATCTTGAATGGTGGCTATCCTCTTCATCCATTCCAACTTTGTTGAGGTGTCGTCATTGCTCAACACCTGCATTAGGCTTTCTCCTTCCAAGAACTCATAGACCAAGAATGTATGCCGAGAATGTGAACAGAATCCATAAAGCTTCACAATGCTACGATGCCTTGTTTTCGTCAGTGCACCAATTTCCCTTGCAAAAGTACTACTCAGTTTGCTGAATCCTCCATCGTCCGTTCTATGAAGTTTTTTAACAGCAAAAACTTGGCCATTTGGTAACTCAGCTCTAAAAACACTTCCAAATCTTCCCTCTCCAATGCGGTGCTTCGGGTCAAAGTTTTCCGTAGCATCAATAATGTTCTCATACACCATTGTCCCATCAAAGCTCCAAATAGAGAATACATCTTCATTCAATTCACTTTGGTTACTTTCTTCTTGTTTTATGCTTGACCTTCCACGATGAGTAAGAATTCCAACAACCCCAATCAAGAAAAACAAGGTTACCAAAACTGGAAGGACAACTAATAAGAGAACTCTTTTGCTAGTCATCCTTTTACTAATCGTTCTCTTTGGCATTGATTTAGTGCAGGGTCTCAAACCAAAAATGTCACCACATAAATCTTTGTTATTCATTAAGGCAAGGTATGGAGCTTTTTGGAATGCCTTAATGTCCGGTAGTGGACCTTCCAATAGATTGTAGGATATATCAACGGAAATCAAACTGAGGCAGCCATCAAAGCTGGATGGAATGGAACCAGATAGGTTATTATGGGAAAGATTCATCTTCTCAATACTTTTCAACTCACCTAGCTCGGGGGGAATTTGGTTTGCTAGCTTATTCTGACTAAGATCAAGGGTTGAAAGTGTGGCCATTTTTCCCATTTGAGAAGGAATACTCCCACTAAGTGCATTATGGCTCAAATTCAAATCCTAGAACTCTATCAAATTGCAGACTTGTTCAGGAATCGAACCACTGAGATTGTTGGAAGACAAACTTAGATTTAAGAGTTTCGACAGCTGACCAAATTCTGATGGTATCTCCCCTGAAAGGTTATTTCCATCCAACTTAAGCTCTAGAAGTAAATTCAGCTTGGCCAAGCTCGTTGGAATACTCCCTTCCAAGAGATTTGAAAAGAGTTGAATTCTTTGCAATTGAGATGCCTCTCCAAGCCCACTTGGAATTCTTCCAGAAATTTTGTTATTGGATAGCTGCAAGCTCGTCAAGTTTACAAATTTATTCCAATCCCAGGACAACTCTCCGAAGAATTTATTATCCATTAAGTTGATTGCTACCAAATTAGGATAAACTCCAAAATCTTCAGAAATGTTTCCTGATAGTTGATTTCCTTGTACATAAACATATTGCAAGCTAGAACAGTTCCTAAAACTTGTTGGCATGGTACCGATAAAATTGTTAAAATTGACATACATACGATCCAATGACCCACCAAGGCAAACATTTTGTGGCAAATGACCAGTGAAGGAGTTGTTCCGTAGGTGCAAAAATCGTAAATGTGTAATATTATTTAGTTCTGAAGGAAGAACACCTCTTAGCTGATTGTCAAAAAGACGGAGTTCCTCTAATTTTTCCAGCTTTCCTATCTCTGGAGGGATAGTCCCAGATAAATTATTCACCTGAAATACTAGTGTTAATAGATGTAACAAGTTTCCAACAGAAGAAGGAATTACGCCCCCTAGATTGTTTGCATTGATGTACAAATATCTTAACTCCTTCATATTCCCAATCGATTGGGGAATCTCATCTGTGAGACGGTTATCTGAGAGGTCTAAATACAGCAGAGATGTTAGATATCCAATTTCTTTCGGCAAAGGCCCGGAGAGTAAATTTCCAAACATATATAGATTGGTGAGCTTGGTCGAGTTCATCATTGATGGGGAATCGAACCTGAAAGTCTATTCGCCGAAAAGTATAATTCTGTTATGTTAGTTAAGTTCCCAATAGAGTTAGGAATTGATGCTGTGAGGTGATTGTATGATAAGTCAAGTAAATTGAGAGATCTAAGGAACCCAATTTCTTGAGGGATAGAGCCAACAAAAGAATTATCATAAAGGTTGAGCTCCAAAAGATTAGAAAGAACACTAATTTTGGGTGGAATGGTCCCGGAGAATGCATTTTCAGAAAGGTCAATGGAAGTAAGATGGGATAATGATGAGAAATTCAGATCATGGAGTGTACCTTTAACGCCAGAATTAGTAATATTGATTCCGGATATCCTTCCCTCCTTGTTACACTGAATTCCAAACCAGTTGCTGCGACAAGGATCCGAGGAAGGCCGCCAACCGGACAACAGTCCCGTTTGACTGTCACTGTCAAGAGTAGCTTTCCATGTTAATAGGGCTTCGAGTTCAACATCTAATGTTGTTGCTTCAGAAATAGCAATGGCGATGCAAAGAAGCATCAAATAATGCAGAGCGAGCATTTTCGCAGTAGCTGGGATCGATATGTCTATTCTTTCAAGACGATAGAATGAATATATTAAGAGTAAATTTTTGTAGAGACATGGCATGATACCCCATCAATCATTCATAGAATAATTTATAGGCCTAATTAAATTATTGCAGTTGTAAATTAAATTGAGAGAAAATAATCAATTAAAGAGAGCACTAGTTCATGGATTGATTCCTGCAATTATTGCAAGTTGCAATTAGTTATTGTGATCATCCATCGACATACGTCAACATTAAATAACAAATTAATTTTCAATTAAAATAATCCATTTTATAGTTTATATAAGGCTTAAATCCATTATACCACCATGTGTTTGTTAGTTTGTTTGGCATTTGTCCCTCTGTATTTTTTAAATACATCTTTTGCCCCCCTTGATTATTAGTCAACCTTCTAAAACCATGTAAAGACATTAATGCCCTTCTATTTTATTTTATATTTAATTTTCACATGTATTTCAACATTTTATATTTGTTTTTAGCAACAAAGTTAATATTTTCAGGTTAAAATATAATAGTGCAATTTTAAAAAAATAAAAAATATTATTTTTATTTTTATTTCATTAGACATTTTTTTAAATATATTTTACAATAATAAAATTTTACATATATAGTTTGTTATTTATTTAATTATTAACTTTTGTATTTAAAATGAAGAAAATATTTTCAAAATGTCAAATGATGAGAAAATTTGAAAATATATTATATTAATTTAGTTGAAATTGGTAATGTATTTTCATATTTCTTTCTAATTTTTACGTAACATTTATATTGTTGGTTGATACAAATTTTATTTTATTGTTTGTTTGAAACTGTAAAAAACTATAAAATGAAATTTTATTTTTTAAACTTTATAATAATATATTGTTGAATTCATTTCTTCTTTTAATTATATATTCTCTTCATTTTGAAAAAAAGAGTCATATTTAAAATTATATTTTAAAACTCATTAAATTTTTCTAACTATGTTCTAAAATTAAAATTTCACAATTTATATAGTATATTTTTGACACTTAAGTGAGTATGTTAATATATATTAAAATTTTCCCACCTAGTCAAAATTTAAAATATTTTAATTCATTGGAATTTTTTTTTATAAATTGTAAAAGAAACTTAAATACAAAACGAACAAAAATAGTGAAAATTAAAATAAAATAAATTGTAGCATTTTATATTTTAAGAAAAATAAACTTTACTATTCAAAAATTTAAAATATTTAAATAAATGTAATAATTATGGTAAAATAAAGAGTAAGGGCATAGATGTCTTTATTTTGTTTTTAAATGGTTGACTAGTGGTCAAATGGGGGGCAAAAGATGTATTTAAAAAAACATAAGGGGCAAAAGATGTATTTAAGAAACACAGGGGGCAGATGTCAATGCACCAACAAACACAGTGTGGTTAATTTAAAGGATTTAAGCCTTTATATAATTAAAAAGATGTCCTGATTATAGCACTTGCATTAAATAATTCACCAATTTTGTTTGTTTTCTTGATCTCGATCAGGAACTGAGCCAAGGGGTGGGGTGGTCCTTGGACCCCTCAGATTAGAGGTGTTCATTCAAATTTTAATTAGGTGAATGACTTATTTGGATTGGCTTATTTAGGTTTTCAAAAAAAAATCTTAACCTAAATACTAAACCATTTAAAGTAAAAACCAGACCACACCAAACCATTTAAGCCATGGCTTATTTGCTTTGGAACCCAAATAAGCCAAATAAAATTTTAAAAATTCAAAAAATATATTTCCTCTGTTCCATTATAAGAGTTCATTTTGTTGAACTAAAACGATACAACAAAATGGACTCTTCTAATGGAACAGAGAGAGTAGAAAAAAAAACATATTTATCCAATTATTCAAAACATAGAAGCAGTAAAACACAAAAAGATGAGCATTTTAAACATTAACCATCACTCAATCACAAAATTTTCTTCAAAAGAATAGTATAAAATAACAATCTGTCAATATATTATATATTATATTATATTATCTTATTTGGGTTATTCAGGTCCATTATTTGGATTGAGACTCAAATACAATTCCAAACCATTTAACTATTTAATAATTTGGGTGCAGCCATTCACCTTATCCAAAAACCAAATAAGCCAATCCGTTTAACTTACATGGTTTGGATTGGCTGGTTTTTTTGAATTGGTCGTTTAATGAGCACCCCTACCTCAGACCCCGACCGTCTGACAGTGCGAGAAGTATAAATATCGAGTTTAATGTCATATTATCAATTATAAGGTGAGAAAATCAAGTTTTTGTGTCAATATTTCAGCGGCTAAACTCGAACTCATGTTTTGATACTTGTTATTTTACATATTTTAACATTATCTGTATAATGTTTCAGCGGCTAAACTCGAACTCATGTTTTGATACTTGTTATTTTACATATTTTCAGCCATTAAACTTGATACACAATCGAAACGCACATCACTAAATCATCAAATGTGTCGGACGCAAGTTTTTGTGTACGGACAAAAGAAAACATTTCTACCTAGCGATCAATCAATTAGGGGTCAAACCATTTTCCAAATTGTATTAATTAAATCAGGAGTACATCAAAGTTGACAAATCACCAATACACAATTTTGTTGGTCAAATTTTGTTTTTTTTAATCAATGAAAGGACATATCTTTATTATGCACTTGCATTAAATAATTTGCCTTTCTTTAGTTAGTTAATTGGTTTCTATCTAATTCTCAATTGTTCATATTTCTTTTTTTTATTATAAGAGTCTATTTTATTATACTAAAATAATTTAATAAAGAAGACTTTTATAAAAAAACACAAAAAATAGTATTTTATCCTGGCAAAGAAGAATCTATAATGATCACGATCGGGAATGCAAATTAGACGTCTACGTATGTACTTACATTAGATAATTCGCTGTTACTTACGTACGTAATTGATTTCTGTCTCGTTCTCCTTCTTGTTTTTTTCTTCTTCTTTTTTTTTAATTTTTTTTTTATACTTTTTTGGAGAGAAAAGGTTGAGATTTATTAACAAGAATTTAGTATCCAAACTAAGTGGTGTGAACTGAAATTTTGATCACCTTATTTTGCGAAAATTAACGTTTTAATCATTTTACTTTATGAAAATAACGGAAAATTACACTTTTATTCCATCTTTTATACTATCGTTAAAGTGATATGCCATTATGGTCTATTATTAGTAAAAATAAGCAAAGCCACCTTGTTACTGGTGGTATCCTCTCAAAAAAGTAGCTGGGATCGATATGTCTATTCTTTCAAGACGATAGAATGAATATATTTAGAGTAAATTTTTGTAGAGACATGACATGATACCCCAACAATCATTCATAGAATAATTTATAGGCCTAATTAAATTATTGCAGTTGTAAATTAACTTGTAAATTAAATTGGGAGAAAATAATCAATTAAAGAGAGTACTAGTTCATGGATTGATTCCTGCAGTTATTGCAAGTTGCAATTAGTTATTGTGATCATCCATCGAAATACGTCAACATTAACTAACAAATTAATTTTCAATTAAAATAATCCATTTTATAGTTTATATAATGAAAAAGATGTCCTGATTATAGCACTTGCATTAAATAATTCACCATTTTTGTTTGTTTTCTTGATCTCGATCAGGGACTGAACGAAGGGGTGGCGCGGAATGGGGTGGTCCTCGAACCCCTCAGATTAGGGGTGTTCATTCAGATTAATTAGGTGAATGACTTGTTTGGATTGGCATATTCAGGTTTTCAACAAAAAAAAAAACTAAACCATTTAAAATTAAAACCAGACCACACTAAACCATTTAAGCCATGGCTTATTTGATTTGGAACCTAAATAAGCCAAATAAAATTCAAAAAAATATTCCTTCCGTTCTATTAGAAGAGTCAACTTTGTTGAACTAAAACAATACAACAAATGGACTCTTCTAATGTAACAGAAAGAGTAAGAAGAAAAAAAAACATATTTATCCAATTATTCAAAACATACAAGCAGTAAAACACAAAAAAATGAGCCATTTAAACATTAACAATCATTCAATCACAAAGTTTTGTTCAAAATAATAGACTAAAATAACAATCGGTCAATATATTATATATACAGTGAACTGTCAAAAATGTCACTATACTTTTTCAAAATCTCTTGTTTGGTTACTAAACCTTTTTTTTTTCTCGCGAATTTCACTATACTTTCAAAATTTTGAAAGGCCAAAAATGTTATTTTGGGTTATGTTTAACGGGGGTTTAACGGAATGACCATTTTTCAAGATTATTTTCTTCCATGAACTATTCATCATCTTCTCCAAACTCCTCCACCTTCTTCCTCCCTCATCCACCTTCGTCCTCCCAAATAAAGCAACAAAAGACCCATATTCTATTAAAGTTTTCTTCTACTTCTTCTGTCCCTTTGGAAAGTTTCTATTAAAGACCCATATTCTATTAAAGTGATTCTGCAGGTGCTGCAGAACTGGACGGCACCGCAGCCGCAGCGTGGAGTGAAGAAAATGATTTCCGGAAATCGTTTTCTTCAGAAACCGAAATGGAAAAAAAAGGTCTGAAGAACTTCAGAAACCGAAATGATTTGTGAAGAAAAAGATTTCCTGGAAATAGTTTTCTTGCTGGAACGTCGGCTTGCGCAGGGAAATTAGCCGGGTTAACGAATGGAGATGAAATCGGTGGAAACGCTCTTGGAGTGCTCACAAAGATTTCATCAGAGGGAGGCAGAGGAGGAAGTTTTGAATGGAAGTGGAGGAGGGAGATGAACAGTTAGGGAAGAAGAAAAATAAATAAATAAAAGTAAAAAGACAGAAATACGCTTGAAACATTGCACATGACAAGCATGTGATGGCCATTCCGTTAAACATAGCCCAAAATGACATTTCTGGCCAATTTTTGAAAGTATGGTGACATTCTTGGGAAAAAAAAATTTATTAACCAAACAAGAGATTCTAGAAAAGTATAGTGACATTTTTGGCAGTTCACTCTTATATATATATATATATATATATATATATTATCTTATTTGGCTTATTCAAGTCCCTTATTTGGATTGAGACTCAAATACAATTCCAAACCATTTAACTATTTAATAATTTGGGTGCAGCCATTCACCCGATCCAAAACTAAATAAGCCAATCCGTTTAACTTACATGGTTTGGATTGGTTGGTTTTTTTTTATTGGCCGTTTAATGAGCACCCCTACCTCAGACTCCGACCTTCTGACAGTGCTAGAAGTATAAGTATCATGTTTAATGTCACATTATCGATTATAAGGTGAGAAAATCAAGTTTTTGTGTCAATATTTCAGCGGCTAAACTCGAACGCATGTTTTGATACTTGTTATTTTTAACATATTTTAACATTATCTGTATTTTCAGCCGTTAAACTCGATACACAATCGAAACGCACGTCGCTAAATCATCAAACACGTTGGACGCAAGTTTTTGTAAGATAACATTTCTACCTAGCGATCAATCAATTAGGGGTCGTACCATTTTCCAAATTGTATTAATTAAATCAGGAGTGTACATCAAAGTTGACAAATCACCGATACACAATTTTGTTGGTCAAATTTTGTTTTTTTGTAATCAATGAAAGGACACATCTTTATTATGCACTTGCATTAAGTAATTTGCCTTTCTTTAGTTAGTTAATTGGTTTCTGTCTCATTCTCATTCTCGTTGTTCATATCTTCTCCGTTTCATTAGAAGAGTCCACTTTATTATACTAAAATAATTTAATAAAGTGGACACTTCTAATGGAACACAGAGAATAGTATTTTATCTTGGCAAAGAAGAATCTATAATGATCATGATCGGGAATGCAAATTAGTATGTCTACGTATGTACTAACTATGTCCCGTCATCTAATACATAATGTTCATATTTTTATATTAGTGATAGACATCTCTACTAATTCACCACAACTTTTTCAATGTAACTCATGTGATATGCATTTATTGGCCAATTATGAAATTTTAATTTTTTTTTTTTTGGAACGGCCGATTAAGTGGCTGGGGGAAGATGACTCTTTATTAAAATAAAAATTGCAAGTACAAAGAAATGAGAGGGACATAATGGCCTTACCTCTTGAAAAACATAACACCTTACACTTTCATAATCCTAAGGTTTAGCACCAGGCGACTATCAAGAATGACAAGCCTTATGATCCTTGCTCATACTCACCTCACGGGCCAAACCATCTGCCACTGAATTACCTTCTCTATAAACATGTTTAAGGCATTAGTGGAAAGCCATGAAATGCCAAATCTCTCGCCAAAGCTAAAGATTCCGCCAAGGGACCTCAAACACACGCCTAACCGTATTTACTAGAGCCAGTGAATCAGTTTCCACTTCCACTCCTCGCAAGTTCAACCGATTGCACTCCTTCAAACCCAGCACAAGAGCCTTTGCCTCTGCCTCAAAATTGGTTCCATACCCAAGATAAATTGAGCCTGCTGCCGCAACCGTACCATAACCATATCGAATTACAAATCCTGCACCAATATGTCCTGGATTTCCCAGAGCCGATCCATCAACATTCAACTTCCAACCCCCAGCCGACGGGAACCAAACAAAAAGCCTAGCTTCCATGCGTCATGGCTACCACAGAGTGGGAACTAGACCCGTGGCTAACCAAAATTGCTCCGATATGCTATCACCCACCATAGGATATTCCTGGAAAATAGAAACAAACAGCCCCCTTAGCTCCCAGATTAATCCAGTCACCGTCGAAAGCCTTGCCTCAAAAACCCATCTATTTTGCGCCTTCCAAACAATCCAAACTACCAAAGAGCACAATAAGTGAATCAACTCCCCTTGGATTTTAGACCAAGCCTGGAACCTCCACAAAAAAAGTCAATCTGTCCCAAAGCAATGAAAACTGGAACAAGGGAATGTCCAACATATGAGCAAAAGCCTCCCAAAGTCTTTTAACCATCCAACACTCTACAAAAAGATGTTGCATACTGTCTGACTCATCACAAAAGTGGCACTTAGAGGCCAAATCGAAACCAAACCCCATAAGAATATCATCCAAAGGGAGCAACCTGTTCACCAATCGCACAAATACTAAAACCTTTCTTGGGACTTTTGGCCCCTCAAATCGCATGAAAAGAGGGAAGCTTGTTACAGGAAGGCCTCATGGTCTCATATGCCGTTTGGACTGAGAAATCTCCTATCGAGCTCAGCATCCAAACCAACCTATCTGGTTCCTCCAAAACCTGAACCTCATCCTCCAACCGATCTCCAATTTCTCTTAGAAACCCTCCCTTGAGCAAGGGCAAAAATCCAAGTGGATTCATCGCAAAGGCACCCACTGTCAAGTCAGGGAAATGAAGGTCTTTCCCCTCCCACAAATTAGACAGAATGCCTCTCCTAAACCAATTTGACTCCCAAAAGCTACATTCTCCGCGACCCACCAAGATAGTGGTGTTGTCCGCTCCAATATCTTCCACCTCTGTAATCCTGCGCCAGGTTTGTGAATTCCGAAAATGAGCAGGCAAAGACCTCATGAATTGTGCCCACAGACTGCCTTTTTTTGAAGTTTCCACTACAATTTACATGAAAATACTTTTATAACCACTCCTCTTTCATCCGTAGGGAAAGAGAGGCGCTCCCAAGACCGCTACTTCTTCTTGGGGGTAGAAAGGGTTCTTCACCAAAACAAGTTCGCAAACAGCTTCTCTAAACTCTCCACTGTCCCTTTGGGGGTTTTAAGACTGCCCATATATGCAATGGCATGGAAGCCAAAACATTCTTAATCAACACAAGTCGACCAGCCTGTGTAAGCCATCGATTTGACCAAGCGTCTAGGCGTGCAGAGACTTTATCTAGCAGAGGCTCGAACAATGCCTTTTGTTTTTCCCTACAAACATAGGACACCCCAAGTAGGTGAAAGGGAAATACCCCCTCCTCATACCAGTAAGCTGTTCAATTGTGCCCCGTACCCGTGCAGGGGCTGCATCACCCAGAAAGTACAAACTTTTTGGCCCATTGCACTCTCATAAAGCACTCTAAATTCTTCTTAGTGGCACGCATAAAGATGATCATATCATCTGCATAACTCAAGTGTGTTACAGGTAACACTCCCTATAATATTGCAGGTAATTGTCCTGAAACAAGTGGCACAGCCCCATTGAGAAGGCCTCTGAAACAAGAACAAACAGAAAAGGGAAGAGGGGATCTCCTTGCTTGATTCCCCTAGAAGCCTTGAAAAAACCTCTTGGCACCCCACTAACCAAAACTGAAAACCAGCTAGCAGATAAATTCCCCAAGATGATCCTAACCAAAGCCCCATGGAATCCTTGCTTCAAAAGCAAGCTGTTCAAGAAACCCCAAGAGACCTTGTCGAAGGCCTTCATCATATCTAATTTGACAACAACATTCTGCCCTTGTACTTTTTTCCCCAGAAACCTGAGCATCTCTTGCATGAGAAGAACATTATCCGCCAACTCTCTCCCTGCAACAAAAGCAGATTGCTCCTCCGAAATTAACTGAGGCATTAATGGCTTCAACCTTTCCATGACTAGCTTAGAACAAACCTTTTTTAGGAAGTTGCAAAGGCTGATGGGCCTAAAATCTATAAATGATAAAGGCAACATTTTCTTTGGGATCAATGTGACATGGACACTTGCCACTGCCCGTGAAATAGGTAGCCCTAACATGAATTCCTGGACTGCATGAAATAAGTCCCACTTAATTATATCCCAGCATGGTCTATAGAAGTATCCAGAGCAGCCATCACTGCCAGGGGCACTCGAGGGATCCAACCCAAATACAACTTGTTTCAACTCCTCTAAGGTAACCAAATGAAGCAACTGCAAATTATCCCTCTCAATGAGAATCGAGTCTATTGATTGTAGAAACCAATCAGAGGTCATGCCATCCAAATCTGTCCCTTCTGAAACAAGTAAATTCTTAAAAAACATCTCGGCCTCCCTCCATATTTTCTCCGGGTTCTTTAGCCACTCTCCTGCTGCATTTTTTATCTTAAAAATACCCTACTTCATATTCTTCACCTGGACTGTTTTATGGAAAAAGGCAGTGTTTGAGTCCCCCTCTCGCAGCCACCTAATTCTCGATTTCTGTCGCCAAAAAAGTTCCTCCTCTGCCTGCATTAACATTAGATCCACCCTATCTTGATTTAAAATGTCTTCAGCCTCATCTAAAGGGGTGGCATCAAAATCAGCCTCCAAGTTTCGAACTAAAGCCTCTGCCTCTCTGACATTGTGGTGCACATGCCCAAAAATATATTTATTCCAGGACCTTATGCAAGCTTTTAATCTTCTCAACTTTAGCGAAAAACCATGCATAAAGTCTGCAAAGTCCCACATAGCAAGGGCATCTCTGGATTTGCAAAAGAGGATGAGCAACCTCCAAAGCAACATAATGCTCATTATCCTCTAACAAATTCACAGCATATCCACCATTCCAAAACATCCAAATATTGCTATTTATGTTGCAGAAAGCATAATCAAAAGCAAAAAAAATTCTAAATGTATCTAATTCAATGGCCCCAAGCATAGGCTCAATTAACACCAAAAAAGATATTTTATGCAACTGCACTAGTTGCCGAACCCTGTTTTGCGAGGGCTGGCTTCTAATGCCACGGACATTCCATACTAAAATATTGCAATTCATAGATCAAGAATTGTTGGGGGGCGAACTACAAACCTTGTTGTCATGGTCTTTGAGTGGAAGACGTAGTTTTTGGGCTTTGTAGATCTAGGAATGGGTGGCTAATCAGGGGCCTCTCTCGAAAGAGTTTTCTGCAACAGGCCCTGAAACTCCTCCAAATTGTGCTGGATGATTTGCCAAGGTGGGAGAGAATGGTGTGGCTGTTCCTCGCAGTCCGATAATAATTTTGAATTAGTTCTTCTTGGCCTTGAGCCGGAAGTTCAACCGAAATTAAGTCTGCATTATTATCGGTCAGGCATTTTATTCAGCAAGTTTAGATGAGGTGGGTCCTCTGAAAAAACTACTTCTGTATCACTTTCACCCTCTATAAATTAGATCTGTAGGGAATTCCCGAAACCAGATTTTGAAGTATCAGGCTGGGGGGATTTTTGTAGCTTCGCCAGTGGTAAATTTTGTAAGCTTTGGTTCTGGGTAGTTGACAGGGGGAATTTTTGTAGCTCCAGCAGTGTCTTTTGTGAGCTTTGGTTCTGGGTAGTTGACAGGGGGAATTTTTGTAGCTCCAGCAGTGTCTTTTGTGAGCTTTGGTTCTGGGTAGTTGGCAGTGGGTCCGGCAGTAGATAGGTTTGGGGTTGGGAAATTGGTGAGTTCAGGTTCTGGATAGCTGGTGCTGGCCTTGGGGTTTGGCTTGATGGGTCAGCTATGGGCAGAGATGCAGGGGACGGATTGAGGGGCTCATGTGATTTGGCAATTCCCACTGGGACAGTAAGCTTATCATATTGATTCAGGACACACACACACACGCACGCGCACGCACACACACACACACACACATACACACACACACACCCACACACCCAACACACACAGCACACACAAGCACACAATGACACAAACACACACAAAGCATATATGTGCATTATTTGTGACCCACGGGTTAGATCTGCTTTACATGCAGTCTAACCCGCGCGGGTCAGCTAGGAAGACAAAACATATGGGTTGGGCGGGTCGAGAAAAAAATGCAACTCGCGAGTTGACCCTAACCCGATCCAACCCAACCCGTTAGAAGAGGGTTAATGTTGGACTCTTGACCCGTTCAACCTGTAACTCGTTCGACCCAACCCAGTTGGTTAAAAAAACGGGCGGGTTGGGTCTGGTTGACGGGTCACAGGTTAATTTGCCCGGCTTAGGGGAAAATGACCATAAAACACCATAGACATTGACAAAATAACTATGTGAAAAAGAACATTCTTGGTTTATTGCTTCAATTAAAGACAAAAATTTTAAAATAAGTAAAATTAAATAATAAAAAAAGTAAAACCAAAGTAAAATTATTTCTCTTTGGGGAAAAAATGATGATTTCTTTTTTTAGGTAACAACCAACTAAGCGGTTAAGGAATTTAAAGACCCTTTATTAATTAAGAGGCGCAAATGCCAAAAAAAATAATAATAATAATCAATGAAAATATAACGAGACTTATCTCGAAAATACAGAGCAAATGCAAATGGCATGATGCAGGACCGTTCCTATAAAAAATATGGCCCTGTTCGATAAAAAAATTTGGGCCCTTTTATGTTATGGTAAATGTATTAATAAATTTTTTTTTATTAAGAATATACAAATTTAAAAAACTCATTTTAATTATTAATGTATAAAAAATCAAAATTTAAAAATATAATTATTAGTCAATAATAAATAAATTAAGAACATCCAAAGGTCAAGCTAGCTATAAATTGCAGTCCAGAACCAGAAATATTTACAGAGAAAACAACATTCTATTGAAAAATACCCTCCAAAAATTCCAGTGGAAAACCAGTCCAGAAATTAATTGCAGTGGAAAAACAGTCCACATATTAATTCGCGGTGCAAATTGCAAAAGACATTTAAAAGAAAAAAAAAAAAAAAAACCCACCCAACGACAAGTCTGGGCAGAAATTGCAATGCAAATACACAAAATAAAAATTTCCAGTATCTTGCAGAAGCCCTAACCCAAGCCAATAAGAAAATTCTTAATCTCGACTTACTTGCAGAAGATAAACCATAAGTATAATCCCAAACCCTGTATTCTCCGGAGACAATTTCACCGCCGACAACCGAAGGAAGAAGAACTAGGTCAACAGTTGAAAAAAAAATATGTGAGCTGGTAAAAAATGGAACGAAATCTGAAATTGGGAGAAATTTGTATAACAAAAAGGCAATTGATACACCTTGATTTACAGTCGACGAATTAAGGTTGCCTCTCCGTCAATTTGTTCGAATCGATGCCGGCTCCAACCTCCAATTTTTCGAAACTTCAGTGGGAACACGAAGAAACAGACTAATTCACTTGCTTGCGTTCATATATAATTCACTTACGAAGAAACAGACCAACCTGAAGGAATTGCAAGAAATGGGGGCAACTAGTGCAAAACTTTTTCTATATAGATTTGGGTTTGCATAAGTTTGGCCCATTAGGAAGAGGAAGCTGCTAAATTTTATTTTTTTTTTCAAAAGGGTTTAGTGGAACGACGTCGTTTTGACGTCGTTCAAAAAAAAGAACACTTTAGTAGAATTACGTCGTTTTGAAGTTGTTCCAGAAAAAAAAAAAAAAAAAAAAAGGGCTCACCCTACACATGCTCAGGGCTGACCCTGGCATGATGCATAAAAAATTAAGCAAAATACAAAAATGGGAATCATAACCTAAGATGATTTTTGTAGAGTTCGTTCAAAAAGGATAGAGATCATCAGTGAGTGGGCAACTGCATTGTTTATTCTTTCAAGATGATTTGATTAATAAAATTATTAACTTTTTCTTGCCCAAAAAAAAAAAGAAAAAAAAAAGAAGGAAATAGAAACTACTATGATCAACAGCCCATTCGAACAATTCTATTTATCTTAAATATAACAACTCCACAAATACAACAGAACAGCCCATTTGAATTTGTAAACAATTTTGTGTTGGTGTAGGGGGCACTTGCTCAATTTTTGAAGCCTAACCAACATGGCCCGATGATTTAGTATTTATCTTTTGGACCTTGAGTTTTCTAGGTTCAGATAGATAGTATTTTCATTTTGAATGTAAAAAGTTTGTTTAAAAATTGTTAGTTAAATGACAAGTAATACGTGCTTCTCTTTCTGCTGTATCGCGACTTGAGGATTTCCAATACCTTTAACGAAATTATTACTTTTGTTTCAGAAATATACGACTTGAGGATTTCCAATACCTTTAACGAAATTATTACTTTTGTTTCAGAAATATATACTCCCTCCATTCTTTTCTCTTCTTTTTTTTTTTTTAATTAAGTGTGAGATTTGTTATCCTTTAATTAAAAACTTAAAGAGAGTACAAAGAGGGAGGTAGAAACCTCTAATAAAATTTGAGAAATAAATAAACATAACTATTTTGAGTATTTCCTCCAGTTATGTTGTGCAATCCCTCCGCGGAAGTAGTCGAGTTTGGATGATTTTTCCATCTAATGAATGATCTTTTCGTCTTCTTGATTTTTTCGAGATCACTAGCATGAATTTTTCTTCACTTGCTATGATATTCCGTTCTTGTTCTGATTCAGAATCTTGCTCTGAATTCTGTTCCTCCATTGATTCACGTTGCAACCTTTTCTCCTTCTCTTCAGCTTTCCATTTTTCTTCCTTTTGTGCAGCCATTTTTATTGTCAGTTCTTGATGTGTTCTTTTAAACCCTGCACTTATTTTTTATAAAGAGTCCCCCTCAAAATCTGATGGTTCCAACAGACGATATTTTACCATGATTGGCTTGTAAAGAGAAGTTGTTGGCTTTGTCTTCATATCTTGGTCTTTGTTTGGCATTTGTTCGGTCACCATGATTGTCTTCTCAGTTTGGAAAAATTCCGATGCAGTTTTATTGTTCTCAGTAGCTGGTGTGCAAGGGATCTGGGTAGGAGATTGGATCGTGACTGGTTTTCCAACAATCGTCTCAATAGCTTCTACTAGCAAAGGCTTTGTTAAAACACTTAAAATAGAGTCTACTTTGACCAAAGTACAATTTATTATGGGTGTCAAGGTACAATACTTAAAATAGTTAATTTGACATCATTTCACTACTACAAAACATGCTATTGGAGGCGGGTTTTGCGCTGCCCCCGCCTCCAATACTGGCGCCACTATATTGTTGGCACTTGCCGCCAATAAGAGTATTGGAGGCAGGTCCTTCGAAACCCGCCTCCAATAATCCGCGCATTGGAGGCGGGTGCTTTGAAACCCGCCTCCAATAAGAGTATTGAAGGCGAGTCTTTCAAAACCCGCCTCCAATACTGTCATTGGAGGCGGGTACCAACAATATGGCGACGTCCGTATTAGAGGCGGGCGCATCGCAAAACCCGCCTCCAATAGTATGTTTTATAGTAGTGTTTATTCAATTTATATTCTTATTTATTAAATATGAGCTAACTGTAGACTATACAATGATATTAGTAAGGGTAAGAGGAGTAAAAAATTTGAAAGTAAACTCTTTTATTAGAATATGCTAATATTTTTTAAATAAAATTTTCTAATGGAACGGAATATATATATATATATATTGTTAAATAAGTTGACCAGATTGGACCATAACTTTTTAATTCTTTCGTACCATAGTTTTGTTACAACTATGAAAAGTTATATGTTTGTTAGATAAGTTAACCTATACATGATATGTTTATTTTTGTATTATTTGTATTTGAGTCGAATTTAAACCTAATTAAACCTGTGAATAGTGCACGTCTACCTAATAAATACGTGTTGTGTTTTTGTAAGATTCTCATGCCGTGTCATGACATCTAACAAATACGTATGAATCTATTTTAGAGTTTAATTAAGAGTTCAGAATCATGAACGAGATAGTGTTTTACCGGTTAGTGCGCAAAGTAGGTCACCCAAATATCAGTGGTTTGATTCTCCACTTCGTTCTTACTCTCCCCACAGACCATGAATCAAGAATCATATTATATTAATGACGCTGAAAATCATCATGAGGAAACGATCAATCGGATATCTAAAGTAGCGAAAGTATGCCGTTTATGAATCAAATATGTATCAATATATTCATTCAAAGAGAGTGAGTGATTGGGTGTGATAACGTCTAAAGTCGATCGATATGAATTCGACGACATACGTAATGTTGTGTCGGCCAGCATTGCATGTATATCATCTCTTTTTTCTGGTCGATTAAAGGGGCCAATTAAACACATTATTTCATACAAGTTTATTTAAATACAATAATTATATGCAAGTGAGAAAAAAGAAGTCATTCATATCCACTTTTATGACTAAATTTAAAAAAATATATTAGGCATACAGAAAATCTCTCTTTACTCACTTAGTTAAATTTGTTTATTTCAATATTTATGGAGTTTACATTTGACTCCGACAATACATTATTTTCATAAGTGAATTTCAGTCAGATCTGTAAATGATAAGAAAGAGTCTTATGTTCGACTATCTAGTATGACTGTCCGATAGATATTGTGATTAATCATATATTATCATCATAAATTAAAAAACAAATTGAATGACAACAAATTGTATGATGTCATCATTTAACTGGGTTAGATCGATTTGTCTTTTACATCCCCGGGTCTATACCTATATATATATATATATATATATAATAATGATTAACATGCTTTAGTTTTATTATTTTTAACATTTAAAATATATTTTTTTCACAATAATTATATATTTTTGTAAATTTTACAACTAAGTTAAACATTAAAATTCATTATTATAAAACCCAATAAGTAAATCAACTATTAAATATTTCTTATTTTTTATTAGAAAATATATAAAATTATATTAATACATTTTTATTAGACAAAAACAGATAAAACTTGAAAAATATTAAACATATTTTAAGTTAATACATGAATAAATTAAGCAAATTTTAATTGAACAGAAAACAACTAATAGAAACTATGATAGTACAAATTTTATAAATAGTAAGGAATGATAATTAAATTAACATTAGTTTAGATGGTCTAATTAATAGATTATTAAAAAGTCCATGATTCATATAAAAATGAGTTAAAACTATAATTCAAACAAAAGTAAACAATTGTATAGTGGTAAGTACACATATTTTCTATGTGAGTGACCAAGGTTTAACTCCCATCGATAGCAAAATTTTGTAAAAATTGTCAAATTTTTAAAAAAATTAAAAATTGGGTTCGGGCGGGTCGGCCCGGTTCTCAGTCCGCCCTCGGTTTTGACCGGTTTTTTATAGATCCAATTTTTTTCATTATTTGAACTGGCAAGAGTGATGATTCGCGGTCGGACCGGTCCAACTGGCCGATCTGGTCCAGCTTAGACAACCCTGTTAAACAGTACAATAAAATAGATTATTCTGATGAAACAGTAGGAGTGCGTGTTAGTGGTCAACTTTTCTTTCCAAAAGCAAAATCAATGCCTTCACATGTTTGGTTGAAAGAGTGGATGGGATCAGAAAGTTGTTCCCACTATTTTGGCTCAGAACGCAATCAATAAATGGAACCAAACTACAACTAACAAACAGGAGCAAAAACAAAAAAACGTTGCCGACATTTTTTTTTTTTTTTTTTTTGTTAAGATTTTCTTTTTCTTGGTATTCAGAAGGTTTGAATTATAGCCTTATGGGTACGCTCGGCTTGGGGTGTAAAAAAGAAGGAAATGTGCATCTAATTTCTATATTAAAATTCCTATATATATTTAGTATGTACATGAATCTAATCATTTAAACTACTATAACATTTAAAAGTTAATTTAAAATTCCTCTAATGGGGAGGATTTATCCATTCTTCGATTTGAGATGCCTCAACTCTTATTTTCATTCCCGTACACCAAGTGCATCATATTATTTTAAGGTCCTCCCATTATCAATACTCGAACTCTCCTCCTAAATAATACTCTTTCTATTATATTAGAAAAGTCTATTTTGTATTACTGAAAAATAATATTATAAAGTGCACTTTTCTAATAAAATAGAGGAAATGTACAAATTAATTACTAAATTTTCCAAAATACAAAAAAAAAAGAAAGAAAAAAAGGTAACAATAGAGAGTGAAACTACAGTCCCGTTAATCATTATGATACCGTTCATTTATTAATTTTAGAGTTGGATGCATTATGAATACAATTGCATACTCAATTATGTAAATCGAATCCAATTATTCTTTTAATGGGATAGTAATCTCACCTCCATAATAGATATACACGTAGACACATTATCTTTTAATAATCACAACCCTTAGGCCAAATGGTCCATATACTGAGACTTGTTCCCACAAGTTGGAAAACTCTTTTTTGGAATTAACGTGGCGACCCGCAAGATGGTATCCCATGGTTGTGGACCGTGGTGCATGTTGATCGAGCTTCCACAATTTCTTTTTAGATTATTATCTCTAAACTATTTGAAATTTGTCGACTTTTTGTGTCATTTTCTATATATATATATATATAAATGTCGAGAAATGAATAAAAGGGACAGTTCCGAAAATTATCGTAGTGGGCTTTTGTACATGTGGGAGATGATGAGAGGATCGAAGGCTAAGGAAATAAATGAAGTCAATTTTCTGCCTTTGTCTGAATTATTGAATCTACAAATGACGTGGAATTTAGAGGTTGATCCGTGGCCGTGGGGACAATTTTCATTTTCGAAATTTTGTTTTATTCATTTTAATTATTTTTTTTATAAAGATTCGTAGGAATTTTTATCATTTTTAAGATACATGATTGAATAAAACAAAGAACATGAGATAACTAATATGAATTTCATTTTTGCGGAAATGTCTATCTATCGGGAAGTAAATGCCAAGACAAGGTTGGCCAGACCTTCATTGTAGCTAGTCACACGTGGCCATTCCTCTTTGCCCTCCACGGCTCAGGGTCTTACCACTCTAGATGCTCGTTGTTTCCCATATATTAAGGTATAAGTTTCACTTTTTTTGTATTTCGAAGGTAGGCCTTACATGTTCCCATCTTGCTTTTGGCTGCGTATTATTTAATAAAGGGTACGTTTTTATGTCCCAAACACCATACTGGCTGTTATTAAAATAAAAAATTTTAAAAAAGAAAAAGAAAAGGGAATATGAATAAAATGATAGTGAAATGAAAAATGTATTCTTAGGATGAAAATACTAGCATATATATTTTTAAGTTTCAGAATGCTCTATTATGAGTGAAAAATGGTTTGCTTCTTATCTAAAATGCTCTTTCAAACTGAAGAAGACTTGCCCCCACAACCATAAATATATTTATGTAGAGTCACTATAATTTGTTTCAATCAGAACAATGGAGTTGACTGACCTCCTCCATTTTAAGACTCTATAATTTGGACACGTGGATTTTATTTTAAAATTATGATATTACTGCATCTTAATTACCTTTTTGCTTCTTTAGTTAGAATTACTTTTACAATTTGTCTGTTCATATTTCAAAAGTGGCCACTTATCTTCTTTTTGGATAATTTTACCTTCACAATTTCTTGTTGACATAAAAAATAAAAAATAAAAAATAAAAAATAAAAATTAAAAATAAAAAAAAGAAAAATGGGTACAATGATTATCTAAAAATGGGATAAAGTGTTTGTTTTTAAAATACAGGAAAATAAGTTCATGTTCTTTAACTCAGGACTCAGTCCTGGTTTTGGTTGGTTTTGGGTTTCAGTGTTTTTAAGCCTTGGGTCTCAACCCAAGTTTAAGTCCAAAAACAAACCCAATACCTCAATTTCTAAGAACAACCTCCACTTAGCGATTTGGCTCGAGGTTCGGGCCTCGGGTCAAGTTCGTGCCTCGTGTTAGTGTTCGGGCCTCGGGTTGGTATTTAGGCCTCAGTTCAGGATTCGGGGATCGGGTTGGGGTTTGGACCTTGTTACGGGATTTGGGCTTCGGTTTGGGGTTTAGGGCTCAGTTTGAGGTTTGGGCCTCGGGTCGGGGTTCGTGCCTCAAGTCGGGATTCGGGCCTCGTTTCAGGATTTGGGCCTCCCGGTCAGGGTTTATGCCTTGTTTTGGGATTTGGGTCTCGAGTTGGGGTTCGGGACTCATTTTGGGGTTCGAGGCTCAGGTCGAGATTCAGGCCTCGAGTTAGGGTTCGGGCCTCGATTTGGGGTTTGGGCCTCGGGTCGGGGTTCGGAGTTTGGGACTCGAGTCAGGGTTTGGGTCTCATTTTAGGGTTCATTTCTCGGGTCAGGATTTGGGCCTCATTTTGGGGTTCGGGCATTCGGTAGGGGTTAGGGTCTCGGGTTGGAATTCGGACCTCGTTTCAAGATTTGTGCCTCGGGTCGAGGTTTAGGCCTTGTTTCAAGATTTTGGCCACTTGTCGGGGTTCGGGGCTTGGTTTGGAGTTTGGGCCTCGGGTCAGGGTTCAAGCCTTGTTTCGGGGTTCCAGTCTCATTTCGGGGTTCGGTTCTCTGGTCGGGATTCGGGACTCATTTCGAGGTTCGGGACAGGTCAAGATTCGGGTCTTGGGTCAGGGTTTGGGCATCCGGTCTGGGTTGGGATTCAGGCCTCATTTCGGGATTCGTGCCGTGGGTCAGGGTTTAGGCCTCTTTTCAGGATTTGGGATTCGGGCCTCGGGTCGGGGTTATGGACTCGTTACGGGTTTCAGTCCTCGGGTTGGGATTCGGGCCTCGGGTCGGGGTTATGGACTCGTTACGGGTTTCAGTCCTCGGGTTGGGATTCGGACTTCGTTTTTGGGTTCGGGCCTCGGGTCGGGGTTTAGGGCTCGGGTCAGGATTTGGGTCTTGGGTCAAGATTCGGGCCTCGTTTCAGGATTCGAGCCTCGGGTCATGGTTCAAGACTCGGTTTGGGGTTCGGTCCTTGGGTTGGGGTTTAGACCTCGGTTTGGGATTCAGAGCTCGGGTAGACCCGGTTTTACCTGTCGGTTGACATCAGCGTGAGAACATCCTGAGCTACCTCACCGTCGGTGACGAAATGGATGAAGGGATTTTCCGGGATTGGCCACGGGTTTGAAACCTATATTATTTACCTAGGTTTCAAACTAGAACTCATAACCTTGTTTCTTAAAAATTGGTTGAAACCCATTTGGTCTGAGTTCTGATTTCAAACCAGAACTCAATTTTGGGTAAAGAACAGGCCCTAAATTACAAAAGTGATACTAATTCAAGAAGGAAAAAAGGTAATTATGCTACAAATAATATCATAATTTTAAAATAAAATCCGCATGTCCAAATTAATTGGTGTCCCCAGTCCACAATATTTATGCGTTAGAAGTATATGAGTATATGCTATTTTTTTTTTTTTTTTAAGGTTCACATAGGTATTTTCACACTCGATCATGGATTAAGTTACTATATGCATTGCAAAGTTTGTACGTCTCACTCGCGACACACATTCACGCCTACAGATTTTACCCCTCAAGAGCGTGAATTTAACATGCAAAAATGGAAAAAATGTAATTTATGGGTTTAAAATAGTCATTACTTAATAAAATCTTATATCTTTTGAATTATTTCAGAAATGTGATGAAATGATGAGAATAATGATTAGTTTGTAATTCTTACGTTTAGTTTTGTAAAACAGCATGTTTGATTTGTTTTTTTTTTTTTCCTTTTCTTTTCCTCGTTGAGGTGATTCTATTATGCAAGTTATCATATTTCTTTTCATATTCACATGACCCAAAATTAGACATTTTATTTATTGAAATCATTTCATCATTCTCTCCATTTTCATTCTCGCGAGTCAAACACACGCTAAATTGTATCCAATAGCAACAAATCGTTTTTCATAGTATAGTTTTATAGGTACTTCTTGGAGTTGTAAGACAAAACATTTTAAGAAATTGAATATTATTACTTTTATATATATGGTCCAACTATAGTCGTCACATAACCATTCAATCAACGAATAATGGTCCATGCAATTATATTAGTAATCCATAATAGGTCATTATTCACTGACTGAATGGTTTCATTTATTGTGTGTTATTGAAGTCATTTCTGTTTTAAATAGATATTTCAGTCTAAAAGTATGAGAGAGTAAGAATATATATATTCTAAAACATAAGGGACTAGTTACCAATTGCACTAAACTACAAGATGATTTATCATTTTCTAGCATGACAACAAAAATATGTAACGTCAATTTCATATTTATTGCTTCATTTCATATTATAATTAGCATCATTTAAAATATATATAAAAAAAGAAAAGAAATTAGAAAACAATAATATTGCTATCCATAATTAATTAGGAAATTATATATTACTATTAATTAACAAAGAGTGCGATAAACTAAAAGCACCACACCACTTCCAAAGTACACACAAAGATGAAACAAACAAAACACTCAACAGTACATATGCATAACCCGAAGATTATTTAGGCATGCAGTTTCATATACATAACTGCATGCACAGAAAATAATTAAACACACTGATCTCCAGGAATATTAATACATATTGACATAAAACCCCTACTTTTTTATTAGCCAAAAAAGTGGTGTTTCTTTCCTCCCTCAGCTTCCTCCCCTTCTTCTTTGGCTTCCTTCTTCTCGTGATGCTCGTGAAATGCAAATCCACCAGCTCCAAGTGCGGCCACTGCCGCAACCTCTTCCCCTATTTTGTGCCTGCCCGCGTTCTCCGGATCCTTCTTTGCCTCATGCCCTTCATACTGTTTTTCATGGCAAATTAAAGCAAGAAAATTTTAAGCGGTAATCTCAAAACTCGTAATAAATTGTATAACGTAATAGTGACATTAAAAGTCATACTTTTTATGTTCTCTATAAAGAGTTACATTTAAGTTATACTATATGACTCTCATATGAGTCTATTAATTGAGCGGATAGAGTAACGTTTAATTTCTCTAACCGATTGACACGAGTCGTTTAAACCTCACCAAACTTAAAAGTGGGATCACAATCTTTAAAAAGTTAAGTGATTTGTAAATGAGGTGGTCATTTCTAAGTTTATATTTTCTTAAACTTCGTGATAAATGTTTTTTGAGAAAAAAAAAAAAGGGAAGGTGAAATTTGTAGATTAATTTACCAAGGCATAAGCGCCAGCGGCTAAAGCACCAGCTCCGCCAAGCTGCTCAAGGTGCTTGTGGTGCTTCTTTTCTTTCTCATAATCTGGCTTCTCAGAATCATCATCAACCACGCCCTCAGTACTACCATAGCCGCCAGCAGCCTTGGTGGCGCCTTCACCAGAGTCGTACTTGTTGTACCCATCAGTTTCCGTACCATACTCACTCCGGCCACCACCGGAGTACTTGTTTTCTTCACCTGGGTACTTGTTTTCCTCACCTGAGTACTTGTTGTACCCGGTGGTAGTATCATCACCACCGGAGTACTTGTTGTACCCGGTGGCGGTGTCACCTTGGCCGGAGTACTGATCATTGTACCCGGTGGTGGTATCGCCGCCGGAGTACTTGTTGTAGCCGGTTTCGGCACGGCCAGTATCGTCGCCGTAGTTTGTTGTTTCGCCACGGTTGTCGTCGTCGTTCTTCTTGTTGTGGTGGAAGAAGCCACGGTCGCGGATCTCTTCAGCCATGGTGATTGATTAATTATACGAAAGAATTGAAATTGGAATAGAGAAGAGTGGATAAAGTGTTATGCACGTATGTTTTGGTGTTTGGAGCTTGTAAGTGGATAGTGTTTTTATAGGCGAATGTGTGGGTGACGTGTGTACAAATTTCATAGAAATCCTTTGTAAGATTTTCGTGTGACGTTGATTTTTAGTTAAGGCAAATTACATTGGGTGATATCGAGCCGTGACGAGATTTAAAACACTTTATCTTTAATCGTTTGTTAAATAATTGAGTTTTAAATTTTATTCATATTCTTGTATTTATATAATAAATAGGACCAAATTAAACTTCATCCGAGTCGACTCTAAACTTTAGTGAATAAAGTTTGTATTCGATTTTAACTATAATTAACAGATATCGATTTTGTATTTATGATCAAACTATAGAGAGGTATTTGTAAATTTTAGAACCACATACAATTAATTATAATTTTAACAAATCTCTGAGAAGGTAAATGTAATTCCCCATTTTACTTGTGATACGGTGTGTATAATCTTACAAGTTCACCGTGTGAACGAATTCGCGCATGGTGCAGGAACTCCTCTCTGTGCTTTTTTTTTATTTTTTATTATTGTTTCTTTTGGGGTAAATTTCAAAACATTTTCAATGTTTGGTAAAAAAATTCTTTCCAATAATGAAAGATATACTCTATAAATCAGATGATTCAATCATTTTATAAATTAGTATATCTAATCCATTTGGAACAGTTAAAAAAGAACGAAGTATGCGTGTCTCTTTGTTCACTTAGAACACTTACTCCCACCGCAACAGCGGCAGAATTTGACTCAATAAATTAGGGGCTAGTTTCTTTTCTTTTTTAAAAAAAAAAACCAAATATGTACGTAATTTCTTTTTGGACAAAAACATAAATATGCATGCCTATTAAATATCTTTTTCTTCTAAGGGTCAGGCCTATCATAATACCCACTATATATATCTTCCGCTATTAGAACTCTCTATTTTATTTTACAATATTGAAAGTAATATTACAAAATAAATTACCGTCATGAAATAAAGGAAGTATTAAAGAGTGAATGGAGCGCACATCGTGTGTTCCCAAAAGAATCGATCTTGGAGTTGAAATTGAGTGGTAGAACAATTAATTGCTTTGATGAAGAGTCATGACTTTCCTAACATCACGCGGTGGGGCTTTGCCGACACATATTATTAGTTCTTAAAGTTGGATTCTTGATCCAAATGGGATGGGGTGAGTTGAAGAAAATTCGTGGGAATATGCTGTGAGTTGTGCCACTTGATCCAAGTGAGAAAAAATATCATTAATTAGAAACTTTTCTGTCTAAAAATATATGGTTGGAAATCGATGCTTGTTATATTAGTTGTGTTTTATATATATTAGCTCAACCCAAATTAAATATCTTTGCTGCTCTAGATTTAATTAATTATCTATTTGGGTTTCAATTTTTTTAGCAATCGATAGAATTTTTCATATATTTGGGAATAATTTGATTTGATAATATATAATATAATACAAATATTTGAAAATAAACTAATTCAAATGTCCTATACAGATCTAAAGAAGTAGTAATTCGTATAGATTTAATTAGTAGAACAAAAAATCGCTATCGCGCTAGACAAAGCACGTACCGAAGTATGAATCTGATCTCGAATTTATCACTAATCTTCTTATGAAAACATTCAACCGACTAGATCTTCACTTAATAATAATAATAATATACATATTTATTTATATTGAGGAAAAACTCTCTTTCATTTGTACAGGTCAGATCTATGATTATGAGAGAGTATAGAACTCCCATCATGGATGATACTTTTTGACGGAGCAATTGATACTTTTTGTTTGTCATATGACTCATATCATAAGATTTTAGCTTTAATTAGACATGTCAAATGCTTCTGGTTTTAGTGATATTCTTACTACAAAAGGAAGCCCTTGTTCACCCAATATATTTTTGCTAATATCCTTAATTAACTGCCAAGGCAATTTGCTTCTCTAATTACACATATGTAAACTCCAATTTTGTCCTTTTCATTTTCACTATTAACGTTTTTAGTCTCTAACGAACTTTTCAAAATAGACTTTTTTTCACTAATATTTATATGGTGAACATTTTGGTTCCTTGACATCTAAACGGAATTTGTTAAATCTTGTCACATGACACTCACATGCCTATCAAATATAGAAGAGACTACGAAAAATATTAGTTGATTAATATGTAACGGATCAAAATTAGAGTTCAAAAAATTGTTCGGATATATGTATCCTTCGATCTGACAAGCATGTGAGTACCACGTGACACTATTTGACGAGTTCCTCTATTTCAAATGCTAAAGCGAAAAATATTCACGATCGATATCAATGTTAAAAACTCAAAAAGTTAGTTCGGAAAGTCAGGAAGTTAAAAATTAATGGATCCAAATTGAAGTTTACCCTATGAGTGTCATATATAGAGCATCTAATGCACGAGAATAAGAAAGAAATTGGAAAGCATTTCATATCGGACGAAAGATAATTTATTCCTTAAGTTAATTTGTCATAGTTCAAATTTTTGTCTATTTTATTCATAATGTCTTACGCTGTCGGCAAGGTAAATCATCGGTGACTTTCTTTTACTTTTTAATAAATAAATGAGAAATTAACCAATAAAACAAAATAAAATTGAACAGAAAATATGAGGTAAATAAAATTGCCGACACGTTTGCTTCCCTTTGTGTTCATACTCATGTTGTTGTCCACATTAAAGAACTGTTTTTATTAGTTAGGTTTGGCAGATAGGTGATTATTACTACTTTGACCCAACTTTACTTCATTCTCGTGAAAGTATAGGATAAAATAAAAGAGGGAGTCTCTAATGTATCTAAAACGAAAAGTATTGATAATACAAAATTATGTGCATCGATTTTAACTATTAAAGTATCACACGTTAGATGTGAAACGGTCAAACGTGAGAGTTCCTAAATAGTCTCAAAGTCAACACACCCTTAGAATTAGGAGTTTAAACCAGCATCCCCAATTAAATGGTCAAAACTAACGTTAAGATCTGCAGAAAATATGAGGGCTTCTTTTGCTGCTATAACTTCGGCCAATTTAACATCAACAACAAGTACTGTTGAAAGAATTAGTCAAACTTTATATGCTTTTTGTTATCTTGATTACTTTTACTTGGGTAAACTATATTTTGCGAAACTATTAAACGTCCTTTAAAGTTTTGAAATTTTATTAATTCCCGTCGAACTTTGAAAACAATTTCAAAATAACAAAGAAGTCCACAAAAATTATGTTTATCTGTTTAGTCAGAATTAATTTCTAATTTGACCAATTTAAATAGTTAATTGTTATGCTAATAATATCTTTAGAGGGATGACAGTAGTTTTCTCAATTAGAGGAATGACAGTAATTTTCTCAAACTTTAAGAGTATTTTAGTAATTTCACAAAACTTGGGGATAAATGTAGTTTACCCCACTTTTATTGCTAGTAGCTCTCGTCCAGAGAGGGAGCGGATCTCAGGCAATTAAGGTGCGTCTGGTGCGAAAAGAAACGGGAATTGAGATTTTAGCATTTTATCTCCTGAAATAATGATTTATTCGGAATTTTTTTTTTCTTTCGGGTAAAAAAGCTGAATATAGTAATAGCGCTGGGGCTGTAGGCCACTAGGACTCCACTTACTGTTTATCAATAACATTATTTCTGAATTCTTTTGCTAGTTATATATATGAACCAAACATAAATATTAGTATATTACAATCCGAAAAATCAATTGCTCATTTCGGCACATCAAATATTTCCCACACTTACAATATCAAAACCACGGTTTAAAAACAAATTTTATTAATAATGCAAGCATTTTGCTGTAGCAGCATAATTAAGATCAACACCACTCATTCATACGTACAGTGAACTCTGATCAATTCTTCACAACTCAAACTTCCATGGAATCGTCGTCAAAATACACACTTATAATCACATATAATAAACTAGCTCACAGAAGAAACTGATCCAAGTAAAACGACGATGGATCGATCCACATGGAGTTAAATTAAAAGAGGTGGTGATGCTTCTTTCCCTCAGCCTTTTCTTCTTCTTCCTTAGCTTCTTTCTTGTCATGGTGCTCGTGAAAAGCCATCCCGCCGGCTCCGACCGCCGCCGCCTCCGCGATCCTCTCCTCCAACTTATGCCTGTGGGCGTGCTCCGGATCTTTCTTAGCCTCGTGCTTCTCATGCTGTTTATTAATTAATTAATGAATGAATAACATAAACAAAATTAATTATGTATGAATTAATTACCAAGGCAAAGGCACCGGCGGCGCCGGCACCGAGCTCGTCGAATCTCTCGCGGTGCTTGTGTTGCTTCTCTTCTTTCTCGTATTTTTGAACCGCCTCGTAGTCGATGGGTTTCTCCTCCTTCTTCTCGTGGTGGAAGAGGTGGTGGTGCTTGGGCTTATCTTCTTCCGCCATGGTGGTGGATATTCTAAATTTTTTTTTGAAAAGGGTTGTTGGTTTATTAGTACAAAACTAAGTGAGGTTTACACTGGCAAGTAGGCTCAACTCATATAAGTTATATTTATAAGTGAAATTAATGGATCACGAAATTATAATTAATAAATGGTGATGGACTTTCGGGTAAAATATTAGAAATATGATTCTTTTAATGCAGCAAATAGAGTATATGTGAGAACTTATTCCGTACATGAGGTGTATCAAATTTTTATATACAGCCTGTATTACGAGTACTATGATAGGAAAAAACTTGTAATTTTTTTGGAAATTTTCTATTAAACAGTAGGAGCGCTTTCTCTGGGGCGAATTATACTACATGAAATTAAACTAGTGTTAAATTTTATTTTTGGCTACTAAACTAATTAATGAAAGTGGCCAGTAATGACAATTCCATTAACAAAAATAATTAAGCGTGCCCTTTTTAATGGTAAAAAAACGTCTAGTTTAAAAGTACTGAAGTATCTAATTTACCGTTGGATTTTTTTTTTTTTTTTGAAAAATAATGAAGAATTATTAATACTACAGTATTAGATTTGAGAGAAATTAAGGAGTCTTTTTTTTTTTTTTTTTGATGAAATTTGCAACCAAAAAACAAAAATTATCGTTAATATTATCTGAGAAAAAAAAATTGATTATTTAAAAAAGAATGGGGAGCCATTGATATTACGTGATGAAACAGTGTCCTGAACAACTCCATTTGCCCAATATGCATGATCGTTGTCGCCCACGATTTTTGGTCTCATTATTTGCATGATTAAGCTTTAAACTCTGCCAGCTCCTAAGTCTTAATGCACTTAATTACTTTGAGATTAACGACACTATATAATTAAAAACGAGAGATAATCCCAGTCCCCACCTCCCTTCTTTCAACGCAACATTAATTATTAGGAAACAATCAAGTACTTAAGGGACCATCGAATGGGACAGATCATCTTATCTGTTGATTAATTAGATGTTCTCTATTGTAGCTTAATTACATTATCGGTTCTTAATTTCGCCTCCAATTATATTCGATCTCTTAACTTGAAAAAAAAGTTAAAATTACTCGTTCATTAGATTAGACTACTGAACTTGATAATTAAATGGATATGATATAATGACGTTAACTCGAAATCTCGATTAACAAGTACTAGTAGTAAGGATTAACCAATGAGATTGAAATTATTTAAAGATATACGTTCAATTCCGTCATGAATATATTCAGATTCTACTTAAATTTCCTATAATTTGAATAAAAGACAATGTAATTAAAAATAAATTTAAGGAATTAAAAATAATTTTGTTTTCAAGGTAAGGGACTGAACAGAAATCATTTACCTGGCCTAATATCAATAATAACAAATTAACAATTAGGTACAATATTAATTATCCATGACAGCTATATAATACTTCATTTGTTTACCTACTCAAGTACTAGTTGACTAGAAGGTTAGGAAAATGCTAATGATCAATTTTAATTTGGTAGATGATCAACCAACCTTATTATAAATAGGTTCATTAAATGGATAACAAACATGGTCGAAAATCGTGTGGTGCCAAAGCTTTGGTTCATACTATCTATTAATGGAAAATGTAGATATTAAATTATTGGGGTAGTATCATGTCCGATCATCTGACGGTCCTACATACATTTGCTTTAATATTTGAAAATGGTACATGTGTTTTTTTCGCTCAATACAGAAAATACTTGAAAGTTTTTAAAATGATTTTGATACTTCAACAGTTAAACTCAATCTTTCAATACCTAAAAATAATATGGGAGTTTTGAACTCACTAAAGCACTTTAAAAACGGTATGTGGGTTTTGAGAACACATTGTGCTTATTTTAACATACACATTACACTTTAGAAGCTAATCTCAATACTCAAGCACTTAAAAGTAGTATCATTTTTGAAACCATACTATAATTGCTGTACATATTATGATGCATGCGATACCTCAAAGGTTAAACTCGACACGCTAGTTTTTCGGATTATCAAACACGTCAGATACAAGTATTTGTCTAAATTATCTCATCCATATTTGTCAATTTGTTACTATGTTAAGATATTATTTATATTTTAACATTAATGTACTTTTCATTTTATTTGTAAAAAATAACTTTAACTCTACCATGAAACTTTTCATCAACTTCAAATTTCATTTAATACGGAGTACTATTTAGGCCTGGCAATCCAATCCATGACCCGTTAACTCGACTCGATCCGCCCGTCATTTTAACTCGTTGGGTTGGGTCGAACGGGTTACAGGTTGAATGAGTCACGGGTTAAACTTTAACCCATATATAACGAATTGGGTTAGAATCAACTCGTGGGTTATACCTTTACACCAACCCGCCCAACCCGTCCATTATTTACACTATAGCTGACCGCGGGTCAGATTGCATTTTTAACGTGACTAACCCGCGGGTCAAACATATGATGTGTATGTGTTCGGCGGGTTGTGTGGGCTTCAGTGTGTGCGTGTTTCTGTGTGTGGCGCGTCTGCACACACAACGCACAGTGTGTGTTTTGTGTGCATCTTTGTCAATTTATATATCTGTAATACATATATACATAGTAAATAAAACAATGTATAAAATTAATTCACAATATATTTTAAAATAAAATTGATATTTAGTGTAAGTAACTTTTTAAAAAATATGAACAAAAAGTTGTATATATATTTAATAGGTAATGACTTGGTAACTCAAAAAAGTGAGCCCAACTCGTTTATATTTCCTCAAATCTAAAAAAAAATTTGTTTTAGAGTTTTTCAAATATATTAAAATTTTATTTAAATGACAAAAACAAAATTTAACTATTATAATTTAATATTTACAAAGAGTCTTGAAGTTGTAATTCAATTAATACTCATCGAATATTTAAAATAATCACTAACTTTTGGGTAAATAAGTTACGACAATAATAAGTTGATAAAAGAATTATGTTTTTTTCTAAAACGCTATTTATTTTCAAAATTGTTAGTTCTCTAAAATGACTTTTATTTTGTACTAAAGGGACTATAAGATTAATTAAAATTGACAATAATTTTTTAAAATAATATATAAATATATATAATGTAATTTACATTGACGTATATTTATATATATAATGGTACACATTATCCTAAGGAAAGAAAAGAAAAAAGAAGAAAAATAAAAAAGAGAGCGGAGGGGAAGTGAGAGACTGGGGAGGGAGGGAATTGCCGGTGTATAGAGTACTGCTGCGAGAGGGCACTGAGGCTGACGGGTTGGGGGGGAGGAATTTTTTCCTGCACGAAGGTAGAGAGAGAAATTAGGGTGGGGGTCGGTGTGGTGGGGCCGGGGGGAGAGGGGGGGGGGGAGGTGGCTGGGGTCGGGGCTGAGGGTGTTGACTCGTGAGTCGTGAGACTTAAGAGGAGGAAATTGAGGACCGTGGGTTTGTCGTGGGGGAGAGATTTGGGGGTAGCTAGATTTAAAACTTTTATATGGCAAAAAATTAAAATATATGATATTTAATCTATGGGTTAAAGTTCGTGTTAAATTTCAGGTTGAACGGGTTATAACCAGTCGAGTTAAACAAATTTGACTCATTGAGAATTGATCCACTAGTTAAACGGGTTATAACCCAACTCAAACATGACACAACCCGTACTTGACCTGTTCATTAACTGGTCGGGTTATTAAAGAAAAGAAATTAACTAAAAACGCTGATGATTTATTTAGACATTACGTAATGTGAATGCCTTATTCGATCGCAAACTAAAACAGTAGGGTCTAAAATCAAAATTTTTGCTTGAACTATTAATTAAGTTGTATTTTGGTGTGCGGGAAGATAATATAAAAGGAGCTAGCCATCTCATTTATGGATTTAAAGTATCCACTCATAATAGAATACAGTATTTTTATAATTTGTTTAAAAATGATGGAAATTGTTGAGCCCCTCCTTCGCGCCGAAGCCGTTGGACTCGTTTGGTACTGTAGGACCCACAGTTGAGAATTAACTTCCTATTTTACTTACAATCATTAAGCTAGTTTCGTAGCAAACACTACAACATAAGACTAATCCAAAGTGTATTCAATTACCTTTTTCGTATAAACTCGTTGAATATTTATAGGCATCATGAAGATGTATCATCTTTGACAAAGAAGCATCTTAATAGCCAACTGACCTCTTCTATTATTCAACAAATAGATTCCCTCTTATCGAATTATAACTGCCCCATCAATCTGCGTGCATGGGCAGTGTAAAACAGACAAGTGTCCTACTCATCTAGCAAGTTCGAGAAGGTTTCTGCAATCAGCTCTCTTTTCTGGGCTAGTCCTTTTTTAATGAGCCTTTGAGCAAAGGAAAACACCTGGAGTCGTTCTTACATCGCCTCGCCAACTACCCTATATCCAACAGGAATAATTATCAGTTTTTCATCCTAATTTTAGTTTTGCATGATTTAATATTTGGTTTATTCTTAAAGAGGAATTCAATAACATAAGTAATCAGTTTTTTTTTTTTCGTCTTTTTGTTATCACACGGACGAGCCTGATGAAATTGATATCAGATGTGTCATATGGTCGGTTTCCAGAACACGACTTTTGCTTTCACGAATTTATAAAGCGTGGTTTAAAAGGCAAGGACGGTTTATTATTAAAGCCTTTTCTTTTGGCAACCAAAAAAAAAAAAAAAACAAATGGCCAGGAGCTCTGTTGAATCTCAAGTGTTGGAAATACGTGTAATTAGCAACGTACATATGTATCCACCTTGGCCCCACAACAATTATCAAACCATCCGAATATTCTTAATCAAATTACTATGATTTTCTCATATCCATTCATGACTGATCCCATATAATTTTTTTTTTTTGTTTAAACGATAATGACTGAGAGTGGAAAAATACATTAAAAAAAAAAATGTTGAGGCTTTGTTCTTTTGGTTACCCATTTGGGGAATTTTAGTTTGGGGGGGAATATTTGTATGGAGATAATTTTTTTTAGAGATTTGTGTTGGAAAGAGAATAAAATGTATAATGATTATTATTTTTTAAATTTTTGTGAGTGAAGATTTAGAGAAAAATTTTAAATTTTAAATTTTGAATTAAGAAGAAAATAAAATTGTTTGTTTGTGTAAAATTTTGTATGAAAAAATAATGATTTTTCTAGAATAAAATGAAAAGAACATAACCTTCATGGCAGATGTGACATGAGAACATACTTATTAGTTGAGAGTTTTAATTTTCAATATTTACTAATTTTTTGCCGTATGGATGTCTAATCAGTTATTACAAGAATTCACTATTAATTATATTATAAAATCCAATACTTTTGACTATTTTTTTTTCTTGTAACTTTATTTTCTTTTACCCTTGCAACTCCAATGTTAGACTTCAGATTTGCAAGACCCTTCCCTTAGATATGGGCCACGGTTCCGGTTCGAACCGGAATCAACTGGGAACTGGACCGTCAATTTTGGAACTGGAACCGGTTTGGAACCGTGGGCATCGATTTTGGAACCGAAACCGTGGCCCCAGATTCCAGAATCGGACCCGCCTTTGACGGTTAAGGTTCTGGTTACTCTTGTCTGAGAACCAGGAAACGGGGAGGTTCCAAAGGGTCCAACCATCTGGTTCTAATGTGAGAACCATAAAAATAATAATTTTTTCATTTCTCTTGCACAGATTCGAACACACGACCATTTGTTAAAATTGAAATGCTTTAAGCAAAGTTGATTAACCACTTCAACTATTTGCTTTTTTTAAACTTCTTTCTTATAATTATAATTATATTATATGTTTAACATAAAACATATATAAAAACTATTTTTAAATATATATTATAATAACATATAAACTAATAGTATACTTTTTATATATATTATTAATATAATATAAATAAGCATTAAATTAAATTAAAATTAATTAATTATTAAATTAAATTAGATCCAACCGCAACTTCCGCAAATGATGAAGATGGATTATATTGAATATTGAAGATGTATTTATTTTGTAAAAGTTTCAATGCTTCAAAGTTCAAACTCTGATTTCTCACGATTTATAACAAAGCATCACTCTCTTGATTTTTTTTTTTATAATATGTTGAGGTATTATTCATCTTTATATATTTTTTTTCACAATTTATTTTTGTATATTTTATGATTAAATCATTTAATTGTTTAAATGTATGTATCGTCGCTACAGATTTTACTTTATTTTTGTAATTTTAATTATTTATAAATAATTGAGTTATTAATTGAGTCAAAATAAAATAACATTTATAAGTTAAAATTTTTAAATAAACGAAAAAAAATTGTTAAATAAACGGAAAATATTGGAATCGGAACGGGAACCGTGACAGAACAGGAATTGGAACCGGCCCCCAAGGTTCCAGTTTAGGTTCCACTAATTCGTGAACCGTAACAGGCGGTTCCGGAACCGTGGCCATGCCTACCTTCCCTACCACCATCTTAATTACCTTCCTCTATATATGTTTTCTTTTAATTATTAATGAAAAAAAATATAATCATATTAGTAATAATATTTTTATAAAGCTGAAAGACAATAATTGTTATTTAAAAAAAATTAGAAGTAAAAATAGATTTTAAAGATAAATATTATATATATATATATATTAATAGACAAAGAATCATTCAAATTATAAAAAAAAATTCAAGGGAAAAAAAAAAAAAAAAGAAGCATTCAAATAAAACTCTAGGAAAGGATATTCGACTGGGATTCGACACTATTTTATAAGGAGCATTCAAATGTGATTTGATTTGATGAGTAATCACTTATAGTCTAATATATTGGTAACTATCACTATAATAAACGGAGATTACGTTAATTTCGGGAATCAAAAGGACCACAATCATATTGCTGCCACGTTCCGCAGACATTAACAAAATTAAGGATAGAGACATCGATCGGAACCTCAAAAAATAAAGTTATACATTAAAAATTGTTACCCATTTTTGTCATATAATTATGTGTGATTTATAATTATCTGCACTTATAAATTAAGTTAGACATAAATACAATAAATAGTGACAAATTAGTTATTTTAAATATTGTATCTTTAAACTCATAAAAGTTATACTCCATCTATTCCAATAAATGAGTCAACTTTGTAATACCGTTTTCAATAATACAAAGTGAATTTTTCTAATGAAACGGAAAAATAATTTTTTTTCAAAACATAACTTTTTTTTTTTTTTTGGGACAGGAAAAATATTTTTTTAAATTGTTTTATCGTCGATGTGGTGCAAGTCCCAAATATGGAGAGCAACTGTGGTGACCAAAATATTATAAGAAACATTCGGCCTAGTGTAAATTTATTTCGGTGTTTCAAAGTGATTTTGTATTAAACCTCATCGTGATTCTTTTATATATATATATATATATATATATATAAATAAATAAGGGTTGTCCTTTTTTATATATCTATTTTATTTTATTTTTTTCTTCCTTTGGAGTACGATGAGTCATTCTCCTCACAGTTCCACAATTGAGGGAACATACATGATTTGGTGCCAACATCCACATCTCATAAATATCATGATATATAGTTGATTATATATATCACGAGATTGCTTTCAAAAATATATACATATGTATCACAAGATTTAGTTGTACAATTTCATATCTTGAGTTGAGAGATTTGGCAGCCAACTAGCATCCTATTTTTCTTGTTAGAATCAAATTGAAATTATTATTAGTTACGTGCCAGTGCTCTAACGATTGTGATGCATAACTTAAAAGTCGATGATCAGATTTATACCTCTGGCATTTCTGTCTATTTAGAGTGCATACAGACAGGACAATATAGACGGCTCCCCAACTTCATTTTTACCTTCCCCATAACCTAAAAAATTGAAATTATTAAGAGAGGGATTTTTTTTGGGGGGGGGGGGGGGGGATTAAAGAAAGGGATATTTGGAGTTTAACTGAAGAACTTGTATGAGCTTGGAACCCAGTAATTAAAACGCATGGTGGAGCCTCCCACGTTGTGCGGTTGAGACGGGGAGGGGTTGAAAATGTTAAAGGGTTTTTAAAGAATAAAAAGCTTTAACAAGAGTGACAATTATTCTTCTTTATAAAGGAAACAAAGAAAAAAAATGGGCAAATGACACCAGTGGCCACCCAACTATTCGCAATGTTCAGTTTTGGTCACTCATCTTTCAAACGTGCGCATTTGGCCACTCATTTTTCTAAAACGTGCACATTTGGCCACTCATCTTTCAAATGTGCGCATTTGGCCACTCATCTTTCTAAAACGTGCCTGTGAAGCCATTCCCTCAAAAATACAGTGCAAAATTTGACGGAATCCATCAGCAAAGCATCAACAAACGTGCTGAATTTTTGGGGGCTCTTTTCTTGTAATGAATTTTGTTTTTTGGACTAGTTTTTGTACTGTATTTAGTTTTCTGAACTGGTTTTTGTGCTGTATTTTGTTTTCTGGACTGGTTTTTGCACTGTATTTTGTTTTCTTGACTGATTTTTGTGCCGTATTTTGTTTTCTGGACTAGTTTTTGCACTGTATTTTGTTTTCTTGACTGATTTTTGTGCTGTATTTTGTTTTCTGGATTGGTTTTTGCAGTGTAATTTTTATCGGGACTAGTTTTTGCACTATATTTTTGAGGGTGGCTTCACAGGCACGTTTTAGAAAGATGAGTGGCCAAATGCGCACGTTTGAAAGATGAGTGGCCAAATGCGCACGTTTTACAAAGATGAGTGGCCAAATGCACACGTTTGAAAGACGAGTGACCAAAACTGAACATTGCGAATAGTTGGGTGGCCACTGGTGTCATTTGCCCAAAAAAAAAATCTCTCTCCTTCTCTCTCTATATATATTTTTTTGTCTCCCTCAACTTCTATATTATTCACATCCATACATCAAATGCACAAAATTATATTTGACACTTTTAACGATCCAATGTTAGACGTATCGAGTTTATAATCTCTGGTATATCGCGGTTATAGTATAACAATATGTGTATCGAATTTAGCATCTCATGTATTGCGTATTGGGTTTAGCGTCTGGTGTATCGAATTTAGTTGTTGATGTATCACAGTTTATGCATCTACCGAGTTTAGTCTCTGATGTATGACAATTATAAGTTTAACTGTTGAAATATCATATCTCGAATTTAGCATCTAATGTATCACGTAGATTTTAACCTCTGGAGTATTGAGTTTAGCATCTAATTTATTGTTCTTGTATTAAAACAACAAATATCACTTGTATTAAAAGAAAAGACCAACTGACACTACAGGCCACTCAACTATTGGTAATGTGAACTTATGGTCACTGAACTTTTTTTTGTGTCATTTTGGTCACTGAATTTTCAAAACGTGTCGTTTCCCCCATTCCCTTAATTCTAATGTTAACTTTCACGAAATTTCTTTTCTTTTTTTTTTCTTTTTTTTCTTTTACCCATTTTTATTAAAAAATAGGTATTAAAAAAATTATTTATTTTATGTGTTATACATTAAAATTCGTAAAAAGAAAATTAGATATTTTAAAAGTAAAGTCTTTTAATAGGACAAAGGAAGTAACAGTTATAATAAGTACAGAACAACGATGAAAGATTATACTGAAAAGAAGAAACAAACTAAACAACCTACCACAAAACTACAAAATAGATATGAAAATAAAATAAGAAACAAATTTATTGAAATAATTTGTTTGAGTTATTTTGTCAATAGTATAACAGTACGTGTGCGAAATTCTTACAAGTTACGTACGATTTTGGACCCAAAAGAAAATTGAATTTAATTTGTCATATTGTTGGTATAAAATTTCTTTACAAAATTAATGATCAAAACCAAACTCAATAATTTGCAAAAGTAAGTAAAATGTTACATTTCATATGGTTCAATTGGCAAAGTAACAAAAATAATCAGTTTTCTTAAATTAACCTTAAAATTAATGAAATTGGTGAAACGATACATTTTTTAAAATTTAGTGATCAAATTAACAAAAAGAAGTTCAATGGTTAAAGTTACATTATCAATAATTTGGTGGCTTCTGATGTCATTTTCCCTAAAAAAGAAAAAAATAAGTTCAAATTTATCGGTTGAAATATACGTCCAACCGTGACCATAGTCCATGAGATTCCCTATGTAGGCAGAATCCATGTACTGAACTGAACCCCATTTCTACCAGTGAAGCAGGCCATTAATGCTGCAATGATTTTCTTGGATATGACAGTAATTGGGCCTATGAGTTGGTCGATACTTTATTGTATGAACTCTGGGTTGAGGTCCAGTGGCAGCATTGAACAAGTTATAAGAATCATTTTCATTGGAGTTTCTATTTATTTATTTATTTTAAAAATCATTTTAGGGCAACTTGTTCAAGTTATGATGTTTTATTCTTTCCAAAATAAGCCCTCGATTTCATTACATTTTTAAAGGTAAAATGACGTAATTTCGATATTTAAACAAAATTAGATACTCGATCCCTTCGCCATAAGGTTAACTACAACATAACTTTTTCTATATGATAATACATAAAGTATGATATTATATATTCATAAAAATAGTCATTACTTCTTTTGCTCCGTTCAAAAAGTTCACTTTGTAATACTAAAATAATATTATAAAGTGAACTGTTCGGATGGAACGGAAAGAATATTTATTACAAAGAGTGCTGAAATTAAAAACATGGAACATCGATCATTCGAAAACTCAAAGCATCCATCCCAGGATTAAAGTAATTAATGTTACATTAAAAGAGATGATGATGGTGCTTCCCCTCAGATTTTTTCTCTTCCTTCTTAACATCCTTCTTTTCATGATGCTCATGAAATGCAAATCCACCAACTCCAAGTGCAGCCACTGCTGCAATCTCTTCTTCTATCTTGTGCTTATGGGCATTTTCAGGGTCTTTCTTTGCCTTGTGCTTCTCATGCTGTTCATTAATTTCACCAATTAAAAACAAGAAGATTGTTATTGCCAGAACACGTATTAACATCCCGAGAATATTTATTCCATTTTTCTAGCATTATTCCTATTAATTTTTTATATCCCGGGTCGAATCGGTATTTGTGTCTCGTCAGAAAAATTTATTTTTATGCTTTTTCTTTTATACAAAAATTGTATGCAGGACCGGTTCAAATACCCTTGTATTAAACCCAAACCTAAACCGAATCCGAAGCTCCCGTTGAACCAAACTGGATTTTTGGTCCAGGGCCCAAGTTGGTCCGACCCACATACTCTTTTGTTGGGACAAATTAAGGTGGTGAAAGAAATACAGTGAAAGAAATACCCTCTGTCCTACTCAAAAAATCAACTTTGTATTACTGTTATAATACAAGTGGACATTTTGAATGGGACGGAGGGAGTATTAAAAAGAATAGTTAATTAATGATGTAAATTAGTACTAATAAATATGTTACCAAGGCAAAGGCACCAGCAGACAGGGCACCAAGTTCACCAAGTTGTTCAAGATGCTTGTGGTGTTTCCTTTCTTTCTCGTAATCTGGGGTTGTCTCTTCACCCACCACCACCGTCTCCGAGTAGGAAACTTCCTCGACGGCGGGCTGCTCCTCCGCCTTGTGGTGAAACAGATGGTGGTGCTGCCGCCCTTCCGCCATTGATATTGGTAGAGATAATTAAATGACAATTGGTGTGAAAACAATAGTAATATTTTCTTATGATGATATACAAAATGGATGAATTGTGGAGAATTAAAAGTAGCTATTTATAGACGATTAGGTTGCCTTAGGAAATTAATGGATTAATCTTGATCGTGGGAAACGAGTAAGTGATAATTCAATGTGCATGCATATATGGTGAAGATTGTAACTTATGATAGTGACAAGCTGACAATGATAACAATTAAATAAAAGCATTGTGAGTTGAAAATTTAAAAAAGAAAAAGAAAGTTGAATTTTTTTAATAATCTTAAATGAATAATGATGAGATTCTAGTTAAGTCAGGTTTGTAATTTTCATGATACAATTATCTCGATTAACTGGTCATAATTTTTTATAACAAGTGATGTGACATGTATTTATTGATCAATAACGTAATATTGAATAACATAATATTAATAACTCTTTCATAAATTAAATTAAATATAGCTAATAAATAAATGTTACATCACTCGCTATAAAAATTTAAAAGTATATTTAATTAATTTATCGAAACGGGCATAATGATTTAACGTGAAATAAAGTTCACTTTGGAACCACCTGATCCAGATAACAGCTACGTTACGGAGTCATTTTCATTGTCTAATATTGTGACTAACATTTTTTAGATAATTTATTAAATTGAGAAGTCTTGAAAGATAGTAAAATATACTTGATTTTTTTACATTTCATACCTTTACGAGTATATATTGAACCTTATGACCCATAAAAAGTTGTACTTTTTTCTAAATCGAACTTTTCCAACGAATGAATTATAAGAACACTTTCAACCAAATATTACTCTCTCTGATCTCTTTTCTTTACTTAACCCTAGCAGTCTCTTCCTCTTTTCCCATCCATCGATCTCTAGCGTAAGGATGGGAAAATTAGGTTTTTATATAGTTTTTTAGTCACCTCCATTCAATCTTTTTCTCTCATATCATAAGTAAACTAATTTATTTCATTGATTGTGAAGATTCAATTACTTGGAGATTTCATCGATCGAATGATTAATGATAGATTCAATATTAAATTTATATTTCAGTATGTGATTTGTTCAATACAAACACGACTTTTCACTCTACTTTTAGATATGTATCAATTTGTTTAGATTTTTGTAGATTTAATTTAGTAGATGTTCAAATGTTTTCATAATATCTGTTAATAATACACTTCTCATCTAATCATCGCAACTCTTTTATAGAAAATGATGTGGCATATATATGTTCGCTATATTTTTATCAAAATAATTATTGATATGACTTTAATTTTTTTAATCTCCCATTTCATAGTCAATAAAGCATCATGAATGGATTAGCTTCTATGAAGCCATCACCAGTTATTTACTCGCTTCTAGAATATTACTAAAGAGAAATGTAGATATCACCTCCAACTTGTTTGAATTAATAATGTTTGCTTACACTTATGGGTTTGATAATTTATTCATGAACCAACGCGTTGACCAAAGTTAATGTTGACCTGGCTGATCTCCTAGTAATCCATCGAGTACAGAATAAAAGAGTTTTAGAGTTTTACTGGCACTAAAGAATCTGTTTAAATGACATAAAAACTCTTAATTACTGTAATTTACTTTTGAATTTTTAATCCAATTATATATCAACAAATTTAACTAATACATAGTTAGATAGCAGTTAAGGTATTTAAAATAATCACTAACTCTTAACAACGATAATATATGAAAACAATAACAAAAGGTTAAATTCTAGATATGCCTTTTTAAGAAGCACACAGTAATTGGGACGAGTTTGTGTATGGTCTTTTTGAGTGGAAGTGTATTCAATTACACTTCAAATTTTAAATAATTTGAGTAGGGCTTCAATGCAATATGATAATGAACGTAACTTTTAACGAGTTTGGATCTTTGTATTTATAGAGAATTATTGATTTATGCATGTTGGCCGACGCCGAGAATATCGGAGCTGCCTTTGGGTATTTCATTAATGATACCATGATCCCACTATCCCTTATCGTGGGCTAGTGGTTGGAGCCAATCCTAGGATTTTTGCGACCCCCGTAAGTGGTTGTTGCATCTTGTGGGCGATGTGATCCTTATTTTTTTGGTTCAGGGCATTTGATTACGTGTCTCCATGGGCCTTGATTTGGGCATGGGCCATTGGGATGCACTTGCACGACACGACAACGTATTGAGAGACAAACGACAACATACGGTTCCTTGGATCTCCCTTGTGAGATCCGGGGGCTCGCTAGACTAGATAAGCAATTAGTGGCTAGAGTCAGGCTAGTTAAACTTCCATAAACTGTAATATTTTATTTTAGCGAAGTCATCATTTCCATATACATCTTTCGTAGGCTAAGGTAAACCTCTCTATATCCTCCCACTTAATCGTCTGTTTAAAAAACAAAAATAAATAAAAATCTTAACAAAGTGATGGTAATTATTAAGTGAGGGGAATTATTGAGTAGTTCACCGATTTCAAGGTCGAAGAATGTCATCTGGGGAAGTTCAGATTTGTAATCACTGGTCGGTGGCAGCAAGAACTTTCATTTCTCGACAAAGTCAAAATTTCGTGCAAAGAATGGGAAAGTTGCACTTTTGTTTTCTCTTCTATATCCTCGTTATACTTTTGGTCATTCTTTTATATTTTGTTACACTTTTAATCTATTTTTTCATGTTTTGACACTTTCTGTCCGTATTATCGGCTGCAAATCGATCATTTTGAGAGTGATTGTGTAAATTGTAATTTTGACTCCCGATGACCTAGAAAATTAGCCACAGCCAGTAATAAGGACCGAAAGTGCCAAAACATGAAAAAAAATGGACTAAAAGTGCAACGAGGCATAAAAGATTGACAACCAAAGTGTAAGAGGGACCAAAATGCAATAAAATGCAATAAAAACTTTTTGCATCTTTAAAGTTTTGTTAACTTTGCTTAATTAATTTCCAAGTGGCGATCAATGATCTGTACACGTTTTTGGCAGTTTCATGTTCCTTCGAGAAGTGGAGGTATATGTATAAATATAATTAAACTACTAATACTTGCAGCTTCTTATATAAATGTTTCTTTACAAATTTAACATAAAAGTTTTAAAATGTTTAATTTTACATTCATTTCATTTTTTTTCTAATTTAATGTTTTTAATTATACTTTTTTTTTTTGTTAGCAATATAAAATATTTTTTAACATAAAGAGCAGTTCTACAAAATCAAAGTGTCCCTTCGATCACTAGCAAAACTCGTTCGTATCAAATAATAGCTCAAAGTAAACGGTGAATCTACATCCAAGCCTCTCACGCAATTTGTGTCTTGTCTGGGTTATAGGGTTCGGGTTGACGAATTCCGGTGTCGACACTCCTCAACCCTAATCTTACTATTTTAATTATTCGTGGTATTCGTGTCTACCCATTTAACCCACAAACATTTTGTGTCGTATTGTCGTGTTGTAGTATAAATTTCTCCTGTTGAGTCCGGGTTGTGGGTTCACGTGTTAACTTTCTCAACCATAACCTTACCTATTTAATTATTCGTGTTATTCTGGTAGACCCATATAACCTGCAAATCCGCTAAAACTCAACCCTAACCCGCTTATATCGTATCAGGTTCGTGTCGTATTTTCGTGTCGTGTCAGATATTGTTAGCCCTACTCAATAGTAGTATTCCACATACTTCCTAATGTAAACATCAATACCTTTTAACCGTAGAAGTATTTGCTTTTAAAAATTAAAGTTATACTTTCTAGATGCATATTTTATTTTAAAAATAACATTTATTCTTTTAAAAGGTAAAATTAATTTTGAAATTTGACATTATACTTTTCCGGTGAAGACTTTATTTTATAAAATAAAACACTTATTCTTTTGAACGTATAATTAATACCTTTTTGATATTTAAACTCATAATTTTAAAATAAAGAATTTATTTAAAAAATAATATTCTTTGTGTTTCATAATACGTGTTCATTTTGAAAGTTTGATTTCCAACTTTGCCCCATCCTTTTAATCATTTAACCAGAAAACTAGAAAATATGCTAGTATTTATTGAAGGGTAAATTGTCATTTACTACTATTTCTTAAAATGATTACTTATTATGAAACAAAGGGAATAATAATTATACATTTGAATTTCACAGGTAACAAAAAGTGTTACTTTTGAACGCCAAACTTTTAACACATCTTTTTAACACACGTACATACGAAAGATGATGAGCTTAGTACGAAACAAGGAGTGTTAAACTGTCCCAATTCTTTTAACATATTTTTCTCCCTCGTCAAAGCATATTTTCGAGAAAGTCGTAAAGAGCATTAAAAGATAAGTATATTTCTTGATTATGCATTCTCAGTCCTACTTGTAATAATAAAAAATTCAATATACATTTGCTGAAAGGTTGATTATTTAACTTTGAGTGAACTATCAAAAATGTCATCAAATTTTTTTAGAATCTCTCGTTTGGTCACTATATTCCCCCTCCCCCCCCAAAATGTCACCATACTTTAGAAAATGGGCCAAAAATGTTATTCCGTTAGATTTTTCCGTTAGAGCTAACGGAATATTCAACATGTGCCTCTCGCATGCTTTTTTTCAAGGGTATTTTTGCATTTTTACTGTTCATTTTTTTTTTTTTTTTTTGTTTCTTTCTTTCTTCTTCTCCGATGGTCCAGACCATCTTCTTCGTTTTTTTTTTCTTTCTTCTTCTCTGACTGTCCAAACCAGCTTCTCATTTTTTTTTTCTCTATCTTTTTTCTCCGAAGGTTCAAACCATCTTCTTCGTGCTGCCGCAACTTCCAGCCGCGTTCGCTTATTGTACGCCTGAAGGAGGGGCGGCGGAGGGAGTGGGAGGGGAGGCAGACAGAAGCGGAGAAGGGAGGAGGGATTTGGAGAAAAAGATAAATAGTAAAAATGGGGAAGAAGAAAAAAAAAAAAAAAAAGGAAGTAAAAAGACAAAAATACACCTGAAAAAAAGCATGTGAAACGCACTTGTTGCCTATTCTGTTAACTATAACAGAAAAATCTAACGGAATGACATTTCTAGCTCTTTTTTGAAAGTATGGTGACATTTCTAGGGGGAAAAAAAGGTTTAATGACCAAACGAGAGATTTTGAAAAAGTATAGTGATATTTTTACAGTTCACTCTTTTAACTTTTTAAGAAATAACAAAATGTTCAGAATTATGTTGATAATTGAGTTTTGCCTATAAAATGCTATCCAGCAAAGAGCCCAAAAATATAAATAAAGACAGCAGATCTAACCAGAAAATATGCCTTCATTATACAAAAAATTTACAATGTCAGAAACCAAGGAAGATTGATTTCCAAAGCAGAGAACTGATAGGTACACTCCATAAACTAAGCAGTGGATACCAAGGTGAAAGAGAAGCATATTCTCTGGCCCAAGATGCTCATTTCCTTCAAATCTACGGACACTTCCATGGCAATTACAAATGACATGAGTTTCTAAACCAGGAAAAGATTCCACCCTCAGAAGAAGCCCTCTGAAATCAATTAGATTCTTGATCTCATTAAGATGATGACCTTATTGTGTGAGGAAGTTCCATACTTTTTCTGCTATGTTCGCAACGCAATTCAGGAACTCACTGCTTATTTCTGCAAACATTTCACTAGAAAGATACTTGTCGTTGAATCCATCTTATTGGACTATCTAGTAGCACTTGTGGCTTGTATTGAACCGGTTTTCCGAAATAGAGGGCTGCAAGTTCTGAATCATGTCCAGCGTAGAGCTTCTAGAAAGTTAAACCAACGACTCCCCGACACTTATCCAGAAATTTGCAAGGGCAGCAATGAGGTAGGACTCCGCCAGAAAAAGATGATGCGTGAGGGATGCAGCCAGTAAGGAGTAGGTTGCGCTTATCCTGCTCATATTGAGAGCTTCCCCTGGGAAATCACTGGCTAGTACTCTGTATGCAGATGCAAGTGTGGTGTATGCATTTGGCGACAAATATATAGTGAAACCGATGTAACCTTATTCGCAAATGTGATTTTTTCGGTTCTGGTTTAGGTTGCTCGTCGAGGTGCCCGTGGGTATGTAACTTATCAAGCTTCATACAGTAAGTCTCAGAGTTATTAAATCTTAAATACTCATCAAGAGCATCATCAAATGTGTCTATTAACTTCTGAGCTTCATTGCTTTTTTTGAAGTCATCAGAAATCAAGTCATACCCATCAGGACTGCAAACTAATAGAGCCTGCATAATAAGAAAACATGCTTTTGAGCTTTTCCATGTCAAGCCAGTTATCGAAAAAATACAGCATCGCATATAATCTCATAATACAGAAGATTTTGTAAGGCAAATGAATTTTGGAGGCATTTTTTTTGTTGAAAGTGCTATGCAGACAGGGAAAAAGAGAAGTAGGGGAAAAAGGGGGGGGGGGGGGGGGGTGTTTTATCAGAGGAACGAAGGAAAGATGTCGTAGTGTCAAAACTAGGGGTAACAATTTGATATGTATAGAATTTGGGGAAGGAGAAATAGTAGAAGAAGACATCAAGGAGAGAGTAATTGTTATATATTTTTCATTGATATCTTTCTCACATGTTCAAGCCTCAATTATAGAAGGGCTTAATCAACCAGAATACTACAATTAAGGGAAGTAGGAGAGTGGGATAAGTAGTTCCTATATACAAGGAATTACTAATAATGATAATCACAAGTAATAAAGACTAAGGGGCTGCTTGGTTTGGGGTTTTGGGACTATGGAATGGGAATGGAATGGGTATGGAAATGAAAGTTGTTGTTTGGTTAGATTGGGGTATGGGTTTGATTCCCTCCTTTGAGGGAATCCTCCATATCCTAGCATATTGGGGGGTATGAGTTTGATTTCCTCCTTTTGTGTGTATTTTTTATTTTTTAAAAATTTTAAGTGCTAAAATTCATCATTATAATATATTTTAACACAAATAGTTTATATATATCAAAATTTAAATGTAAAAAAAATAAAAATAAATTTTAATCCTAAAAAATTTATTTGTGAACCAAACACCATCTATCATTCCCTCTACTATCATTCCCTCTACTATCATTCCCCACTATTATCATTCCCATTCCCATTCCCATTCCCCTCTACGAACCAAGCGGCCCCTAAGTCCTAATTAATCACATACAGACTAAGTCAAATTTACTGAAACTAAACATAACAGAAGACTAGTTAATCGTAGTCACTAAATTATGCACATATCAAAATTCAGGTTGTATTCATGTTGAAGTCATTTATAACATGTAAGGTTTGTGTGTGTGCCAGAAAATTGTCACGGCCATCTCTTTGGGGTGACAATTCAAGATACATATGAATTGACAAATCACTTATAACATGTCAATTTCGTATCATCTCAGAAACTGTCATCTCTAACCGGAAAGGATGGAATTAAACAACGAATGACGAGGCAATAACTAAACAGCAAACAAGGTACAATACATGGCAATAACTAAACAGCAAACAAGGTACAATACATAAGTAAAAAGGTATGCATCATAACAAAGTACATTTCTCTTTCAATAGGTGATAAACACCAAGGATTTACTGTGTAACAAAACAAAGCATGTAGAGTGAAAACATGGCAAAGAAATTCAGGGTAATATACTGGCAGACATGAAATTATCTGTAATTACCAAATATAGATAAACAAAGCATGTCGACGCATCTCAATGCATAACTTGGTTCATTTGGCCACACTCTCAAACATTAGACAATATGCATCAAAGAGGGATCTTCTTCTTCCTAAAACATGATCAGTCCACTCCAACATTTGACCTTCCAAAAGTTAGATTTCATGGTTCCCAAATTCAGAATTTGATAAGAAAAAAGTCAGTGTATTTCATTAATACTCAATGTTTTCAAAATAACCCAAAGCATTAACACGTCCCTAAAGCACTTTTATTCAAATTCACTCTATATATGCACCATGTGAAAAATATTACTGCCCCAACTAACTACCGTAAACAGTCACTATCCTGAAACATAATGAAAGCTCAATTGCGGAAAGATTACCTCTTGGGCAATGCTGAAAAGTGAAAACTATTCAAATTGAATATATTAATGCTCAATTCCTTATACGGTTCATTCTCTACTATATCATTCTTTATAGGGCATAATGATTTAATGTGAAATGAAGTTCACTTTGGAACCATCTGAGCCAGATAACAACTACGTTAGACGTATTCATTTTCATTGTCTAATATTGCGACTAGCATATTTTAATTAATTTATTCAATTGAGAAGTGATAAAATATGTTTTATCTGTTCCACTATTCTAGTGAAGTTTTGATATTTTAATTTTTTACGCCTTTACTAGTAAAATTATGTGTGGGTGACAATTAATCTACGTTTGAAAAGTAAGAACATTAGTAGAAAAGACATTAGCAAATTACTTATTTCAACAACCCATAAAATGTTATACTTTTTCTAAATTGAACTCTTATGATAGAATTGAGAAAAACATCTTCAACAAAATATCTGATCTCTTCCCTTCCCTAAACCCTAGCGTAAGGATGGGAAAATTAGTTTTCTATATAGTTTTTTAGTCACCTCCATTGAGTCTTTTTCTCTCATATAACAAGTAAACTAATTTATTTCATTGATTGCGAAGATTCAATTACTTGGAGATTTTCAATGACTAATGACAGATTTTCAATGAATCACATATTGGCTAGTTAACAACCACCACGTCATTGCTAAAGTGGTAGTTATTCACCCACTTAAAATTTGACAAGTATATTATTTAGTAAGTCACCATTTTTAATATACACCACTACCCTACAAAATAGGTGTCACGGTGATTCATTTAAATTCCATCCACTTATCAAATTTTAAATGGGTTGATAACCACCACATCAGCAATGACGTGGTGATTGTTAACCATCTAATATTTTTCCAAAGTGGAGTGGATATTACTAAAGAGAAATGTAGATATCACCTCCAACTTGTTTGAATTAATAATGTTTTCTTACGCTTATCGGTTTGATAATTTATTCATGAACCAAGCGTTGACCAAAAGTTAATGTTGACGTTTAGAGTTTTACAGGCAGATTAAGAAACGTCCATAATTCATGAAGGAAGAAGAAATAGGTAGCAGAAAGAAGAGAGAAAAGAAAGAAAATAAGAAAGAGAAATAGGGAAAAAAAAAAATAGAAATCTTTTTTGGGGACTTTAGCAATCTGGTGGAAGGAACTTTAGCAATATAAGAAATACAATGGTAAAACAATTTCAAGAAATTTTTCACTTTTCTATGGCGGGTTAGCCAAAATCGCCGTAGAAAGTTCGTGTTTTTTGTACGACGGTTGTCTTACCAACCATAGAAAGTATAGGACTTCCTATGGCGGTTTTGTCTTACCCGCCATAGAAATTATGTGTTAATTCTACGAAGGGTCTAACCGCCATAGTAAGTCCATTCACTTTTTATGGCTGTTGGATGACTGAGATCTAAAAAATGAAAACACCGTCGTTGAATGCCTAAAATAACCGCCGTTGAAGCCCATTTTTTTAGTAGTGGAGACTTGTCTAGTTTGTAACCATTGTTTTCGAGTGTTGCAGATCAGTCCATAGGGGTGGGGTGGGGTTGGGGGAGGGGGAGGGGAGAAGTGGGGAAGTACTTTCATAAGCCTGCATAGGGGTTGGGGGAGAGGGGGCGTGGGGAGAAGTGGGGAGGTACTTTCAGTTTTTTTTTTTTTAGTTAATTGCATAAAAATACCTAGGTACCCATATGACATTTCAATAAAATTATATATTGGAGTTGTCATTATGTGGGTAATTATGTATTTTTATGAAGAATTAATTAAGGCTAACATTTTTTTACATTTGCAACAAATTGAAAGTTAAGAGAGTTGATTACAAAAATAAAAAAGTTCATGGGCAGTTTACTATCAAAGTAAAGTTTGAGGTGGGTTTACTGCAATTAACTTCTTCTTCTTTTTTTTTAAACAAAGCCGCCACCCCTATATTCAAATATAAAAAATAAAAAATAAAAAAACCCCAATTCTATCGCTATTTAAGGATGCTATATCCTTCTTCATTGCGCCATCCCTCTTTAACTTTCTCCCCCCAATTCTCCGATGGGATTCTTCAGAGATTTTTTCAACGTCCTAGCATCAGTCGCTGAGGCCGGAATCCCTTTTTGGCTTGTATTACTGATCATGATAATAGTAGTGAACTGGAATTCTCTGAGTTCGGGAACGAAGAAGAAGCCGCCGCAATCAAGAAAGTAGTTGTATTTATAATTTGAATCTCAAGAATATTACATACAAAGTTGTTGTTGTTGTTGCTGTTGAGGGGGGAGGGTTTGGGGTGGTAGTAAGGGAAGGGCCTTATAAGTTATAACCCTGATGTCATGGGTTCGATTCTTGGGGATGCAAGGGTTAAAAAAAAAAAAAAATTTTTGTTGTATTCCGAAGATCTCTTTTTCTCTCTGAAAAGTTGTGGTGGATATTATTACTCTAAAATAAAACTGTTGTTGGGGAGGTCTCTAGGAGTGGGGTTTTACCTGTTCTATTCGTTTTCATTTTGTTTTTCTTGTTTCAATAATAAATTTACTATATTATAATAATTTTTCATCCTTTCTAATGCAATCTTTTATTTTTTCGCTATACTTTTTTACATTTCCATTATACCTTTTACATTATACAACTTTTTTCCCAAAACATGTTTTTAAAACATTTTCAAAACAATAAAAAAGAACATACCCTAAAATTACGCTAATAAGAAAATTAAATAGTTTTGAATAATATTAAAATGAATAATGATGAGATTCCCCACTTATTTATTTATTTATTATTTTGAGGGGAGCCATGAATTGTGAGATTAACACCAAATGAAAAAGATATATAATATTTGAAAGTATATTTTAGTTCATGACGGGAATGATGATTTAACATAGCTTTTTTTTACAATTTATTATGGATTGTGAGATATAACATTTAAAATAAATAATTTTATATCTTTACTTAGACAAGTAAAAATTCATTGTAGCCCGTTTCACATGCATCTCTTTACTTCTTCTTTTTTAAAAAAAAAAAATTTTCCCTTCCTTCTTTCCTTTTCTTTAATTTAACAGAAAAAAGAAAAATACCTGCTACTCATAGTGAGTGAGCAGTAGTGATACATTTGTAGAGTCAAAGTGTTGCCCTTAGAAAGTAACACTTTTATTCAAATAAAAGTAGTACTAATGTTATTAATAAATTTTATTTCTGAAAATGCTTCTTTATCATTGTATACATGATATATAAGAGTGCAGGGTTAGTTTTAAAAAGTCACATTATTACTATTTAAGTGTATCACTAAGAAAAAAATAGATAATATAAAAATAATAAATATATATAAATAAATAAATAAATATATATATATATATATAAAGAAATTACTAATTCTCATAAAAGTATAAGTGCTACTTCTAAAGAGTAACACTACTACAATTTAAGAGTAGCACTAAGAAAGAAAAAGAAATAAAAATAAAAACAAGGAAAAATGTAAAAAAGAAGGTGATACTCTATGAAAGTAGAACTGCTATTTTTAAATAGTAACATTACTACTAGCACTAATAAGAAAAATAAAAATTAATAAAAACAAGAAAAAATATAAAAAGAAAGTATTACTTTATAAGTGTATTAGTGATACTCTATAAGGCTCTGTTCTCTTGTGGCTTTGGTAGAGAATCATCACTTTTTTTTTTCCAAAACATTACACAAAGAAACAACTTTACTTTTTCAACAATTTAAAATTAAAATTTTAAAATTCCCTCTAAATACCTACTCACATAAATTCAAAAAAAAACACAATCATTACACATTTTTATCTCTCACCTACACAATTTCCCAAAAAAAATTTCCCTCCAAAAAAAAAACTTCCCTCTAATAAAATTTCCTCTACCAAAGCCACAAGAGAACGGAGCCAGAGTCCAAATTGTGACTTTAGGAGTAGCACTAAGAGAAAAAAAAAAAAAAACAAAACAAAAAAGGCCAAGTGCCAACACTAGTAAAGAGATACTCTAACATTTCAAGTGTCACTTTCATGGAGTGTTAGAGATACTCAATCTATAAAAGGTCAAGTGTTACTTTCATGGAATATTAGTAGTGCACTGTAAGAGTACAACTGCTACTTTTACAAAGAAACGCTAATAAGAAAAAAAAAAAGGAAAAAAAGTAACAAAAAAGAGAAAAAACGAATTAGGAAATACAATGGTGAGTGGTTTCATCTATGCACCGGGCATAATCTGCTGCATAAAATTTTTTGTGAAACAAATTTAATGTGGACTTTTTTAATAAGATAATTATAAAAAAAATTTGAGTGAACTTTGTAAGTGAGTGAGACTGGAGGAGTAGTTTTTAGACTCCATTCAATAATTTTATCTCATATCATAAATAAAAAAATTTATTTTATTGATTGAAAAGATGATCACTTAAATCCTTCTATTGAAAGATTAGTGACATATATAAAATAAAATTTATATCTATGTACGTGATTTGTTTAGGGCAAACACGACTTTTCACACTACTATTTAGATATGTATCAATGACTTTAGATTTTCATAAAGTAATTTAGTAGATTTTCGACAATTATTATATGTGTTAGTTATTAAACTAAAATATATAATCACAATCATGCATGTTGATTATTCTTTTTAAATATGACTTTAATTTTTAAACTTCCCATTTCATAGTCAATGAAGCATATGAATGGATCACCTCACCAGTTATTAACTGGCGTCTGGAAGGTAGAGTGGAGTGGATATTACTAAAGAGAAATGTAGGTATCACCTTCAACTTGTTTGAATTAATAATGTTTTCTTACACCTATGATAATTTATTCATGAACCAACCCAAACTTAATGTTGACCAGGCAATATGTTACTGATAATAGACGTTTTTTATAGGCAGATTAAGGAATCAGTTTATATAACATGAAAACTCTTAACTATTGTAATTTACTCTTAGATTTTAAATCAAATTCATACTCATATATTTCAACAAATTCAATTAGGGAGTAATATTTGTCAGAATGATCCTGAAATAAGTGAGATCATGACTCATCAGACATCCAATCATAGTTGCCAAATAATTTTTTCTGTGGTAAGTTCAATAATTATAGTAATGTAAAAAGTAATTTTACAAGTATATAATACTTAGAATATCTCAATTTATAAAAGATTAAGCGCTTCGGGTTTCCTACTCCAAGTTCCTATTCCACTTCCTACTCCACCAATAAAATTCTGCCACATATCTATCTCTAATTAACCTCTAACCCCTTACCCACTAATTACTATAGTTAACTTACGTTGTTCCTAAGCGGCTTCCGTCACCAAAAAAAAAAAAAAAATGCTGTAAACGGACTTCTACCAAACATCTCCTCATCTCTTCTCCACGGCTACCATCATGATTCTTTGTGATACTTGCACTAGAGGATGCAGATTTTGCAAAGCAAATACCTCATCCAGATGAACCTACGATGGCTGAAGCAATAGCTTCATGGGGTTTGGATTGTATAATAATGGTTTCAACTTCCAATGGATTGATTCTCAAAGCTAATTTATCAGACATATATATGAGCAAAAGGTTGTATTTTGAGCCATCTTGTTCGACGATGTGCAAAGCACATGGGCATGGTCTTTCTTCTCTCCTTTCTTTTGCAGAAGGGATTGTGCCTTTCCCGATTATTGGATAACTTAACTCAAAACCATCAAATTCCAAGAGTTTCCATCTTTGATGGCTACAAGTTTGTTTCTTTCATCTCAACTGTTAGCATAACTAAAAACTAAAAAATATTACTCCATCTTGCACGTTATAAAGTTTAGAGATATAATTGTTTATGAGTTTTTTAAGGTGACAATAAAACGAGTTCAGTCAATATTTCTTGATTTTTGAGGGGGTCAAAAGGGAGGTTATAAATGAATGATGGAAGCAAACTATGTTGTCTGTGAATGTTAATTAATTTGGGGTGCAGGTGGGGGGAGAAAGCTTAATCAACATCATAGCAACAAGAAGGTATTTGATGGAAAAGCTTGTGGCCTGCCTTGTGTTGTTGAGGGAGCCCACTTGACTTTTTGATTTTCAAGTGCCAAATAGCCAAATGAACTAAAAACCACCGTCCAATTCCCAAATTTTCAATTCCAAATGAATTGGGGTTATGAATTCCACTCTGATTCAATCCAATCTAACTGCTGTGTGCTGCTGCATATGTTGTTTTTTTTTTTTTTTTTTTCCAGAAGTAACAATGTAAGATTAACTATTGCCCATCAACTGCTGAACCTAGGATGTGTTGACCGTGGCGATTTGGCCAATCAAGGAAGTAGCCATTTTGCAGAAATTGTGTAGAAACCCAAGAAGTTGAAGCTAAAAATGCTGATAGAAGCGCCAGTGCCTGACTTCAGAAGAGATCATGGCTGCGTAGAGAAAGAAGCAACATCCGGGCTAGATGTTTTCGTCCACAATATCCAAACCATTGAAGAGCTTCAAAGTGTAGTACGCGATCGGGCGTGCCAATTGGAAGTTCTTGTGAAGGCTAAGGAATCGCCGAAGTCCGTTTACCACAAATTTTTGTCGTTGATGGGAACCGCTTAGAGTTAGAATCAGTTTAGGTTAACTATAGTAATTAGTGTGTAAGTGGTTAGAGGTTAATTAGAGTTAGACATGTGTCAGAATCTTATTAGTGGAGTAGGGAATGGAATAGGAACTTTGGAGTAGGAAACCCGAAGCGATTTGAGATTGGATGTTTAATGAGTCATGATAAATATTAAACTCATTCAACTAATACACTGTTAGATAATAATTAAAGTATTTAAGATAATCACTAACTCTTAACAACGATAATATATGAAAACAATAACAAAAAGGTTGAATTCTAGATATGTCTTTTTATGAAGAACACTCGGGACGAGTTTTGAATGTCGGTTGTATATGGTCTTTTTATGAATGGTACTTGCACTTTAGTGGAAATGTATTCAATTACACTTTGAAATTTAAGTAATTTGAGTAGGGTGTCAATGCAATATGATAATGAATGTACCTTTCAACGAGGTTGGATCATTGTATTTACAGAGAATTACTGATTTTTGTATGTTGGCTGATGCCAAGAATATCGAAGCTGCTTTCGAGTATTTTAGGAATGATACCATGATCCTACTTTCCCTTATCATGAGCTAGTGGTTGGAGCCAATCCCAGGACTTGCGATCCCCATAACTGCTTGTTGCACCTCGCAGGGTGACGTGTCCCATATTTCTCAGATTCAAGGTAAGACTTTTATTGCATGTCTCCATGGACCTTGATTTGGGCTGGGCCATGGGATGCACTTGCGTGACACGACAACATTTTGAGAGACAAACGGCAACATACGGCTCCTTGGATCTCCCTTGTGAGATCCAGAGGCGCTCTAGACTAGATAAACAATTAGTGCCTAGAGTCGGGCTAGTTAAACTTCCATAAACTGTAATCTTTTCTTTTAGCCAAGTCATCATTTGCCTATGCATCTTTTGTAGGATGAGATAAGGTTAGTTACATCTCTCTCCCAACTTTTTGTTATTTATCCGAATTAATAAAGGGTTTCTATACTCCCAACCGTTTAATCGGCTGATAAAAAAAAAAAAAAATTCTTAACCAGTGCACTAGTTTCCAATCTCATATCTATTCGTTGTTTAGTGTATTATTGTAAACGAGACTTGAAGTGATGGGAATTATTAAGTGAGCAGTTAACCGATTTCAAGGACGAAGAATGTCATCTGGGGAAGTTCAGATTTGCAATTACTGGTCGGTGGCATCAAGAACTTTCATTTCCTCACAAAGTCAAATTTTGTGCAAAGAATGGGAAAATTGCACTTTTGGTTTCTTTTCTATATTCTTGTTACTTTTTTGTTATATTTTTATTTTTCGTTATACTTTTGATCCATTTATTATTTTTTTTTTTTATGTTTTGATGCTTCTTCTGTTTCTATTATCGGTTGTAGCTAATTTTATCGATCATTTTGGGGGTTGATTGTATAAATTTTATAATTACATTTTGATTCTCGATAACCTAGAAAATTGGCTACAGCCAGTAACAGGTATTGACAGTGCCAAAACATGAAAGAAAAGGGCAATAATACATCAAATATGTTTAAAAGTATAACGAGAGTATAGAAGAGGGATCAAAATGTAATTTTCCCTGCAAAGAAATATTGGATTATCTTTGGACTTTATAAAATTATTTAATAGACGATAATTAATGATTTTGGTCAAATTAAGAAAAATTGAAAAAACTTTTAGCATCGTTAAAGTTTTGTTAACTTTGCTTAGTTAATTTCCAAGTGGCGATCAATGATCTGTACACGTTTTGGGCCGGTTGTTCTTTCGTGGATTGGACTACATAAACTACTACTTCCTCCCTCACGTATGTACTACGAACCATGACGTAATACTTCTCAACGTTGGACCGTCACGATTCTTTTAGCACATTTTTTTCCCTCTCTGGGATATTTCTTGAGTATGCATTCTCCTCACACTTGAAATTATAAAATTTTAAAAATAATCATTAATTCGCTGAAAAGGTTGATCATTTAATTTTTAAGAAATATAAAAATATAAATAAAGACAGCAGATCTAACCAGAAAATATGCCTTCGTTATACAAAAAATTTACAACATCAGAAACCAAGGAAGATTGCTTTCCAAAACAGAGAACTGATATGTACCCTCCATAAACTAAGCAGTGGATACCAAGGTGAAAGAGAAGCATATTCTCTAGCCCAGGATGCTCATTTCCTTCAAATCTAGGAACACTTCCATGGCAATCACAAATGACATTTGTTTCTAAATCAGGAAACGAATCTGCCCTCAGAAGAAGCCCTCTGAAATCAATGAGATTCTTGATCTCGTTAAGATGATGACTTTCTTGTGTGAGGAAGTTCCATACTTTTTCTGCTATGTTCGCAACGCAATTCAGGAACTCACTGCTTATTTCTGCAAACATTTCACTAGAAAGATACTTGTCCTCGAATCCATCTTGTTGGACTATCTGGTAGCACTTGTGGCTTGTATTGAACCGGTTTTCCGAAATAGAGGGCTGCAAGTTCTGAACCGTGTCCTGCGTACAGCTTCTAGAAAGACAAACCAACGACTCCCCGGCACTTACCCAGAAATTTGCAAGGGCACCAATGAGGGAGGACTCCGTCAGAAAAAGATGATGCGTGAGGGATGCCGCCAGTAAGGAGTAGGCTGCGCTTATCCTGCTCATAGTGAGAGCTTCCCCTGGGAAATCACTGGCTAGTACTCTGTACGCAGATGCAAGTGTGGTGTATGCATTTAGCGATAAATGGTGAAACCGATGTAACCTTATTCGAAACTGTGATTTTTCGGGTTCTGGTTTAGGTTGCTCGTCGAGGTACCCGTGGGTGAGTAACTCATCAAGCTTCACACAGCAAGTCTCAGGGTTGTTAAATCTTAAATACTCATCAAGAGCATCATCAAATGTGCCTAGTAACTTCTGAGCTTCATTGCTTTTATAGAAGTTGTCATCAGAAATCAAGTCATGCCCATCAGGACTGCAAACTAATAGAGCCTGCATAATAAGAAAACTAATAGAGCCTGCATAATAAGAAAGTGCAGCAGACAGGGAAAGGGGGGAAAGGGAGGAAAGGGGTGCAAAAAGAATAGCATATATGACTTGAATAACATCCATTGTCAATACAGTTTATCTGAGGGATAAAGGAAAGATGTCATAGTGTCAAAACTAGGGGTAGCAATTCGGGCTGTATTCAGGTTGGAAAGTCATTTATAATTTGTCAGTTGTGTTTCAGAAAATTGCCAAACCTTCTCTTAAAGGTGGCAATTCAAGTGGTGCATGAATTGACAAATCAGTTATAACATGTCGAGTTCGTATCGTGTCAGAAACTGTCATCTCAAATCGGAAATGACAAAATAGACCTGAAAGGAAGGAAACAAAGATTGACGAGGTAATAACTAAACAGAAAAAAGCTATACAGCAACACAAAGTACATTTCTTTCTCAATTGGTGATAAACACAAAGGATTTACTGTGTAACAAAACAAAGCATGTAGAGTGAAAACATGGCAAAGAAATTCAGGGAAATATACTGGCAGACATGAAATGATCACATCATGAAATTATCTGTAATTACCACATACAGAGAAACTTTTACCTGCAACGCACGATCAACATAAGTTGCAGGCGTTGCTCGACAGCGCTTGCAGCAGCAACTGAATTGGTATTTTGCAAGTAATTCAGCCTGTCTCAATTCCTATGAAGTAAAAGGACAATAAGCAGATTGCTCTCACCAAATACTTCTGCACCAAGTTTGATGCTGAAGCAAACAAGACAGCAACCAACTATAGCAATTACGAAGATTCAGCAATGGAAGGAGGAATGAATACATCTTTAAAAAGTACAATGACATCAAAATTAGAGTCTTAACAAAGCACTACAAATGCAGAGATCATCTTTTCCTGTCAAACATAACTGAAAAGAAAGCCAAATCAAACTTGAGAAGCACTCATCTAAAGTACAACAAAAGATCGAAATTTTCTTAGTACTAAAGTAACACCATCAAAAAGCATCAGAACAACATTAAGATTAACAACTGAAGAATGAAATGCATACCTTAGGCTGTAAAAGGTCAGTGTATGCAATGGTTACCTTCTCATCCTTCTTAATTTCCTTTATACTCCGAACCATGATCCTCGGACAGCATCCCTCGCTTCCTACATACAATGCAATGCTCAATTGTCACAAATAAACTCAACGAAAGCTAAAAGATAAAAGAGTCTTTTTTGACAAGATTAAATACAAGCGATGTAAAATCCTCTTTAAGAACTTCAAACGTATTTAGTTCAATTACAAAATTAGTAACTAACCCACTTGTAGAATCACCGGCAGCTCCAGCTGTAGCACCACCACAGTCCATGGCAGCCGGGTAAATTCTCAACCGCAAATTACTATCCATTTCCGGAGACACTGCTGTAAACCGGTAACATGCGTTGGGAGAACAGCTATGATTAATCCACGAAAACGCCCCACCGTAAACCGCGATTCCCACGTTTTTCCCGTTCTTATCCTGCACCTCGGCAGCGTTCGTCAGCACCAAGCACATCACAACCTCCGCCACCGCCGCCATATCATCCCCAAAGTTTCCAGCAGAAACCATCTTGGCGGCACCCTCTTTAATCATCCCCAAAGCATCGTCGTCGTCGCCCACACCGTCATTTCCTCCGGACGTGACTAATTTCTCATAATTAGTCAATAAGCCTCCAATCCTGACCAAGCCAACGGCTTCGCTCCGACTCTGGAAGAAGAGATTGAGGAGGCGGAGAGAAAGACGGATGTTGGAGGAATCAGGGGGACGCGCGGGCGATGGGGATAGGCAGAGGAGGTTGTGCTCGGAAGAGGAGAAGTGGAGAGGGGAGTCGAAGGCGGAGCAGCGAGGGGAGCAATAAAGGACGGAAGAACAAGCATGTCTGTCGGAGTTAGGTGGAAAGGTTGGGGAAAAAGGTGAACCGGGAAGAGGGAGAGAACAGGCGGTGCAGTGGGTGGCGAGAAAAGAGTCGTGGAGGCAGAAGGCGAGGGGCGGGAGCGGAGGAATGAGGTCTTCAGCCATGGCTATGTCTTCCATTGCTCTCATCTCCATTCTTTTTTCCACTCACTTGAAAAAGGAGGTTATTCAAAAGATCAAAATGGCTAAACTAATCCTTCGCATTCTCTCCAATATATATATATATATATATATATTTGGAAAAAGAACTCCGACATTGACAAACGTTTGACAATAATCCCATTTTCTGGGAGGGAATACAAATGTTTGTTTCTATGATTGTATCCCTATCAAACTTTCTGAAATCTTGAGCCTAATCTAATACGATGAACCCAAACCTGACCAGAACAGTTATTTTTTGTGTTGTGAAGAGCACCTCATAAAGTTTGCAATTAATAGCATTTAAACATCTGGAGAAAAGCTTGGTTGAATCCACTGTGTTTGAAGGAAGCTCTGTGTTTTTACAAAGGGTTCCGATATCAAAATGACTGAATACAGAGGTGAAAAGGTTAAACTATGTAATCCATCAACAATGAAGTCAATATTGCAGCTATTGCTAGACTTTCAGTGAGGCTTCAACGCGCTGTATTAGCTGGTCGGCCGTAAGAGCACCCTCCTGGAATTTTGGAAACAGAAAATTCATAAGCATAACCGAAAACAAATGTGCAAAAAGTATGATATATCTACAGGAAGACGGAGCACCAAGATCTTTGCTCTTGGTTCCACCCTCCAAAACAGATCAGGTCAGGCAATGAAAATCATTTGGAGGTTATCGAATGAGTGCATCCATCGGTACGCTAACCAGATGACGAGAATTGATGCATCTTATCCTATGCAGATCAGCACAGAAAAAACACAAGAAAAACAAAATTGCATTTCACTTACAAATCGGTCATGAGGTTTTCCATCTTTAAATAAGATGAATGTAGGTAGTGCCTCAATTCTATACTTGTTGGCAAGACTTGGATACTTCTCAGTATCAATTTTCACCACCTGAATCTCATCTTTCAAGGAAGTACCAACCTCGTTGAGAACGGGCATCATAAACTGGCAAGGACCACACCTGCAAAATTTGAGGAATTCATTCATCATTGCTGTGAGCCCATGAGTAAACACTCAAAATCTGTATACTCATACAGTTTCTTGCCAACAGAAAAGGAACAGATCCAAAAGATGCCCATATTTTTAGAGGAATGAACCCATCAGATTACAAATTATTTCTTCAGCCATGTACTTGCATGAAAAAACTCAGTTTCGAATTCAAAGGATTGCTCTATGAATAATTTCACAATGTATGATTACTTACCAGGTTGCATAGAAGTCAACCAACACAGGCTTGTCGGAATTTTGTAGCAAGTCATCAAAAGTCGAAAATGTTTGCTTCTTTGCCGCCACCTAATCATCAAATATATTCAAATATTACCAACAAAGACTAGAACCTTCGCACTCCAACAGACAAAGATTTTAAGGCTAGAGAATTCATTGTGGCAAAAAACAATTGAAGGTAAGACAAAAATGAAAGCAAAATGAAGAGATTATCAAACATGAAATTCTAAGAGGAAAGTATGTTCCAAAAGTTAAGTCCAGTTAGCAACTTATTCTCACATAAACGCAACCATATCCAAACACCACATAGAGGAACAACTTATAGAATTAAGCTCTTGAAAGCCTACAAGGTCACCAATATTGAAAAGTACATGATCGTCAGCAAAGCAAGGTACACTGCAACCAGCGACACTGATAAAGAGACTTGTGATACTGCCAACAACCAGAAGGACCTCCATTAAATGTTAACATGTTTCAATTCTGAAATATTATTAGATCTCTCAAAGTCAGACATCAAATATCAATGATAGGTTAGAATTCATAGCACTAGCTAAAAATATCAACAATCAAATATTGTTGCCTCAATGAAAATATCCTTTTAACAATATATCAGTTTACTACAGCCTCTAATTTCTGTGCACTACTGCATCACAGAGATGTAAAAGTATAATCAACCTAGTAAGCATCGAGTTGAATTTGGTACCTAAGTTTTAAAAGTATTTCGAAGAATTTACCCTTTTTCAAATAAGTGCAGATATTTTGGTACCATAAAATAGTGCTGACATCGGAAAGCTGATGCTACCTCAAGAAAGAATAAAGGCATAGCTGATGACACAAAATTTGATTCATCCCTTCAATGAATATGAGCCTAAGTGCCTTCTTTTCTAGACTATATTATAGGCCTTCCCTTTTTGAGAACATAACAAGGAAAGATATTCTCTCATGTATCAGATATGGCATAGCCAAATTTCAGCGGCTTATCCTTTAAACATTGCAACAAGATCATATTTCCTCCATATGTCTGAATTATTCGAAAATTGATATCTCTATCTTCAATACTTCTTCCCGTAAATTTCACACGACAACTGTGGGACATAAAGTAATCAGTGGAAAGATCATCAAACATGGGGTAAAAAATGAAAAACAAGAGTTGCTACTTGACTTCCTATTTTTCATCAAATGTGCTAAACTGCACTCCAACAGCATTAGGTTCATTGGCTAATGGGAAAGAAGTTGATTCTGTACAGCTACAAAAGTTTAACCATGACTAAGCATTCAGACAAGAAGATTTAGTTAATGATAAAAGAAGCCACGCACTATTCATCTCTAGCAATTTGCTTTTCACATCTCTGGGTAGATTCTACAAAGGTCCCCAATCTCCCTCTTAGACCGCAATAACTATCCTATTTGCTATAACTTGTATGCAAGCTTTTTGTCTCCCTAGTCTTATAATGTGTGGAAGCTTTTCAGCAAGATCACCCTTAAGTTCTGAAACTATCTTTATCACATTTGTGGATGATTACAAATACCCTCCTCAATTCATAAAGTAGACACATCTCAATGCATAACTTGGTTCATTTGGCCAAACACTCTCAAACCTTAGGCAATATGCATCAAAGAGGGATCTTCCTCTTCCTAAAAACATGATCACTCCACTCCAATATTTGACCTTCCAAACGTTAGATTTCAGAGTTTCCAAATTCAGAATTTGATAAGAAAAAAGTAAAGTGTATTTCATTAATACTAAATGTTTTCAAAATAACCCAAAGCATTTTTCAACACGTCCCTATAGAACTGTTATTCAAATTCACTCTATATATGTACCATGTGAAAAATATTACTGCCATAACTAACTACAGGAAACAGTCACTATCCTGAAACATAACGAAAGCTATTGAATGACTACGTCTTGGGCAATGCTGAAAAGTGAAAACTATATAAATTGAATATATTAATGCTCAATTCCTTATAGGGTTCATTCTCTACTATATCGTTCATCACAAATAAATATTTATTACTATTTCAACAGCTCAACAATATTGGTCCAAAAGATCAGTGAGACCAAAGCCCACGCAACGAATCCTATAAACCCACAAAACAAAATAAAGAAATGAAAGAATATCATTTTCCCGAGTGAGAGAAATTATCGAAACATACCACGAGAGGAAGAGCTCTGGGTTGCCGCCTGGATTTGACGGCACGATTTCTGATTCCAAATCGGCGTAGTTCCCCCGGGAATTGCAGAGAAGACAAGTGAACAAGCTTGGTTGAGCTTGAAGGAGACGCAACTGGGTCGGAGTTGAGTGAGCAAACTGTCGCAGCCGATAAAGAAATCGCCATTTCTCAAGCGTCTTCTGCTCAACGAGGGAAATGGGTAAACCCAGAAGTGTGGAGAACGGAGATGACTGGATGAAGGATGTCGTAATACTTGCTGGAATTGTCGTTTTATTATACACTTTTGTTTTTCTTCAGTGATTTGATGGATTTTGAGCCGTCGATTTTTCTTTTTAAATATCAACCAAATATCTGAACCTGTAAAAATTGAAAAAGCAAAAGCAGCTAACGCCGCACGGGAAAAAATTGCCGGCAGAAGGCGTGAACTTGGAAATGTGGCCTTTGAATTGTGCTGGCTCAAGGCTAAGATTTATCACAATTTTATTGGAACACGACCACCTGTTTAAGCGTGTTTTCAAAAACATATTATTGAATATTTGTATTTTATATTAATATCTTATTATTCTCAATCCAGTTTTTTTAAATATTTCCAATACATTTTTTTTACATCTCCAATGTATTTTTTATATTAAAAATAATTTTCAACAAACGAGTTTTCAAAATCATATTTTAAGACATGATAACGTACATACCCTAAATTACCAAGCAAGCCTTGAAGGCTCAAAAATTACCACATTGACCTTCAGATTATATCTTGCAATTCATGTGGTGTCCGAGTTGGCGAGTTACCGTGTATACACTCCAACCCTAACTTTAACCATTTGTTTATTTATACCGATATTCTTAACCTTGACTTTATTAGTTTAATTATTCATGTCAACATTTTCAACTATAATCCATTATGTTACATTAGAAATCACATGTTATGATAGGCGAATTCACGCATTGACATTCTCAACTGCAACCTTACTCATTAATTATTCGCGTCCACATTTCCAATAATAACATCTTACCCGTTTAATACTGTATTGACATTCTCAACTTTAACTCATTTACATCGTGTTAAATTCGTGTCAGGCTTTCAAAATAATATCATAATTGCATGTCCAAGTCCCTAGTTAAAACACTACCAACCCCTTGAATGTTCAAAAAATTGACAAAATATAATCCAGTAGTAATTTTTCACAGCTCAATGAAGTACAACAGTTGATTGTAGAGCATATTGGTTATACACTGATATTGCCATTGGATTTGGAACAATGGATTACAACAACTTCTGCTCTGAAAGGTGAACTAAGCCCAAAGAATCTATCCCCCGAGTGTACAACAAACAATCATTGTAATGGTGCAGAAAATGCAATAGGTAGTCTCCAAAAAACCAAATCTGAATCACCCAAAAGCAGCAACTGTACCTTCCAATCTAATGCATACAACAAGAAGCAGTTCGGTTCAGCGAGATTAGCCATCAGATGTCAATGTAAAGGCAAGAAGCACCATTGTAATGGTGCAGAAAATGGTGGCGGCTGAGAACAGCCACATAGCCCTGCTCTTGGGATTCTGTTGCACTTGACTGCCGCTTACCTCAACCTCTTTCAGAATCTCCTTCACTCTGTCCATATCCGAGTCTTTCGCCGCCTGCATCAGTTTACTCTGAACTTTGTCCAGCTTATCTAGCCTTCTGCGTTTGGATGCATCCTTAGTTGGCCAGAAAAGGCCTATCATCTTCCACAAAAAGATTCCCATGTAGATGGCTAAAAGGCAATCTACACTGTAGTGATGGCGCTCGCGAATTTCTCTTTGCGCACTGTGCAGCACGAGCAGCCAAATGAGAATGGAGGTTAAGCCGCCATACGCTTCCTGCACTTGTTCATTCAAGTCTTTCAGGCTAGTGTTGATGTTAGGATGAAAGAAACAAAAAGAGAATGTGTCATGCAAATACTGTACCGTCCACGCCATAGCTGTCAGTACTGATACAAGCATGTGGCCGCTGTATATGAGGTCATTGCAACCACCTCCAGCTCTCTTTAGCAGATGATACCATGGAGAGCCACCATCAGGAGCTGTAGGCCGCAAGAAGTTGATAAGGAAGTTCATCGAACCCCAATTAGGACGAAATTCAGAACCATATTCTCCAGGATCAGCTGCAAAACATTATTCCCACAAACTTTAACATTAACATTAGCATAGTTGAAAAGAAGGATAACATAATGGTAATCTAGGCAAAGTTTTGAAAATGTTCAATCGTGCCCTTCTGGTTACAGAAGGAAACTGGCAGAAAAATATAGAAAAAACCAGGAGCATTTTCCAGGAAGAAAAAAGAAATCCTACTTGCCCATTTTCCACTAACGTTTAAACAAAGGGTGCATAATGGAGGAAGAATATCACTATGCAGGTGAAAGTTAACATTTCCCTCTCATCAACAATTACATGAGTTGTCAACAGAAAGGGACAGATAAGGAGCATAGTATAAGGGATTTAAAACATACTAGATGTAGATGGAAGTTACAGAGACTTAGAAATATGCCAAGATCAAGATATATATAAAACGTGGCAAATACCATAGGCCATATCATAATGAATAAGTTGGCGAATAGCATATGAATCAGTTGCATATGGAACATAATATTTTTGAGCCCAATGATGAGGGTATGCAGGTACATGGAAGCGAGCTGATGCACACCAGGGCCGAGCAGATGGCAAAATGGTCGATACAAAAGCCAAAGCCCGAAGAATTCGTCCAACACCCATGGTAAACATGTATCTTGCGCCCAATCCCAGACCGGGACCTTCAATTGAGTCGAATAGCACGGAGAAACTAAGCATCACGAACAACATTAAGTAATGGTGCAGTCCAATTATACGAGCTCTCAGCACATTGACCACTATTTGTGGCAGCTTCTCATTCCACGCAAGCAGTAGCCACTGGCCAGTATCTGGAAGAGGCTGGGCAGAACTGCAAAAAATTATAAAGCCAATTATGTATGATAAAATCCTTAAATAAATCAGGCTTTGGAAAGTACTAATTTAAAGTTTAAATCACACAAGTTGACTGTGAATGCAGAACGTAATCCTCTGAATCTAAGCAAATATACATGTACCAAATCTGATTCCAATAGCTATCAAATCCTACTTATTCTGCAGTAGGTACAAATAATTTCATGAAATTCAAGATTTTCATTTAACAAGTTGTAGTCATATATGTTCTGATGACCATTTTCCTTCTAAATCTAGCAAGCAAATCATTACTCGCACGGAGGGTAGCACCATTAAACTCATGCCCCAGCTGCAAAAGGAGATTCATGAAGTTTTTGGCCAGCTTAACTAAGGCAGAAAACAAATGGTGAAAACAAAACCAGATATCCCACTCCAGAAAAACAGGGTACTAAAAATCCATGTAAGATACTTCTAATGGCTCCCTTTCATCACTAATCAAAGCTCTGCTCACACACTAAGATCAGAACAAGCAGAAAGATTATATAAGCAGCTTTATCATTGCGCTCTCCAACTCTGTGCCTAGTATATCTTGATCAACAGTAATTCCGGAGAAAATGCCCTTTCTACAGGGTAATGACCTCATGATATCCCACCAAGTACAATGTTTATTTTCATAAAGACATGAATGTGAGATACTAATGTTTCATGTTGTTAATTAAAGGTTCACAAATGAATCAGTGACTTAAAAATCCAATGAGAACATTATATCTCTTTTCTTCGAAAGTTGTCCTAAAACATATAACACCTAAAATTCAGAAAAATTTGAGGACATCTGTTGTTTTCTAGCATATTTTGTCCTAGCCCTAATCAACTGTTTACAGCTGATTGACATCTGGCAGTTCAAACCAAGCCTCACCGAAAACTTGAAAGTTAAAGCCATGAAGTTCCTAACCGTTACTTCTGACAATAGAGATCTATGCGCAATCATGATTCCTCATTAGTAATTTTAGAAGGGAACAGAAACGGAAGTTTTCAGGATATCAACAGAAGTTTCCTTTTACATATACTAGGAAAATTAACTTCAGTTACCTTAAAAACCACCCGCATTTCCACCATTAGACAATAAATCAAAATCCAATCTTGCAAACAGCATAAAAGGAAACTAATCTAAGCAAAACCAAATTCCATTTAAAGACACATAGATCTCATCTTAAGTAACTATTTCCACAACGAGTCATCCTTAAAATATGCAAATCTTTAACAATTTCTAGCTGATTCAAGTAAATCAATGGACTTCAATAATAACAAAATCCACTCACCAAAATCAAAACCCACAATTTTTACAACTTAAAAACTAAAAACCCACCAAAACCCAGAACTTTTCCACCTCAATAAAACGTAAAAAAAAAAAAAAAAAAAAAAGAAGAGTAAAATTAGTTGAGCCCAGATCATACTTGTGCCAGTCACCGCCAAGCACAACCGTGACGAACCGCACTGAAATGGCCTCAAACAGCAAAGCAAGGAGCATAAAGATCAAGGAAACCACAAAGGGGAGAGCAGAACGCAGCTCAGCCGACCAGTGCTTATAAAAAGGTACACGAACAATAGCGGAAATGGCGAAACCAGCCCACAAAACCGGCTGCAACCGTCCATGCCACAGTGGGGACAAGTGGCGAAGATAGTCCACACCCACATAAGCTATGGCGGCGAGGCCTAAACCGCTTCCCTGGCTGTTCAAAAGGGAAGACGGCAACGGCGGGGATAGCCTCATATTGACGGTGGGAACGGTGAAAACTCCCCTGCCTAAGCAGAAGAAATAAAGTAGGCCCTGAAGACCGTTCAGTAAAATACAGTATAAAAAACACCAGACAAGTTTTATTCAAGTTCCTTGATCAAGGTGCAAGGTTCAAAAAGTTGCATAGAAAATAGAAAAAATTAGTGAAATGAAAAAATTGTTATATTTTCAACTTTTTTTTTTTATAAAATAAATTTTCTTTTCATTTGTTCACAAATTCTAAACTGAATATCTTGAACTTTCTTCTTCTTTCTTTTTTTTTTTTTTTATTTATGAAAAGATCCCGTCATCAGAAGATAAAATAGTCACTACTGATAAAGTTTTGAGTATTATATTTTGCTCTCAAAATAAAAATAATTCATATAAAGCTCAATATACATTAAAATAAATAAAATAAAAATTGGAAATAGACTTACATTTTCCGGTGACATTGAAGTATGTCATCCTTAGAATCACCAAAGAGTGAGGTAAATCTTCTTCTCAAATGTTGGATCCAGGCAATTAAGAATGATCCAAACAATAACGAATGATCTGCGCTACAAACCGAAGTAATGGCACGACGGAAGGCGTTCAACATACCACATAACCGAATTGGTTAAACGTCAAAATCATCATCAGAGACAGTAAAAAATGTGTCATCAAAATCAAACAAATCAAGCATCCAAATCTATCAATGAAGAGCCTTCTAACTTGTGACATCTTCTTGGATCAGAGTTTGAAATTTACCTTTGGTGTTGTGGTGGGGAGTTGGGAACAATACTAACTGTAACTGCAGGGCTGTAGTTCGTGGGCACGACACGAGGAGGGTAAATGGGGTCAAGGGAAAGATCGTTGGATCAAGGATCCAAAATCCCAGGAACTTCGTATTAGTGTAAGTGATAATGGGTTAAGGACAATGAGAAGAAATAAAATAAGGTTGGAAACTTTCAAACACACCTTTTAAACAAAAACCAATAAGTTGTTTGATTGAAAATTATCACAAAACTTGTATGTGACATATCTATCTGACGTATTAAATTTAGCTTATGATTGTATGAAGTATTGTAGTTAATTATATTATAAAAATTAAATTTAGCCTATGATATCTAAAGTATTGTAATTATATTATGAAAACAAACACATTGAGTTTGGTTTTGATTTATCATGTATTGAATTTAGCCTATATATAGATAGTGTAATTGTTGGTGTATCGCGATATTGCTTATTGAATGTAACACATGATCTTTTGATATATATATATATATTATGTACATGTTGGTGTATAGCAATTATGAAATATCAGGCATAGAGTTTAATTGAAAGGATATGAACCCTAAATCTTCCATTACTCATTACCTTAAGGGCATGTTCGTTAGAAAGTTTTGATAGAGGTTTTCAAAAACATGTTTTCAAAGGCAAGCAATCGAATAGGGTTTTAAAATCTGTTTTCAAAATCTTTGTTTAGTAAGGTAGTAGGTAGAAAACAAGATTTCCTTTCAAGGTTTGAGTTTAGAAAAAGAAGAAAAAAATTTTAGTGTTGAAAAAAAAAAAGAATTTATTTTTGAAATAAGGTTTTGCAGAACAAAGTTTTGAACCCTTACCGAACGAAATTTTAATTTTAAAACAGTTTTTGAAACTCATAATCTTGCAAGATACTCTTCGTACCCTCAATCTAAACACACCCTTACTTGCATTTATGGCATAAAATTGAATTGTATAGTATGTAACTTAATAGTAAATGCTTAAAAAAATTTTACACAAGTGTGTATAAAATAGAGAACCAAATTTATAAATTTTCATCCTAATTATCTGTTGTACTAAATATATGTTTTAGAAAAAAAATTTCATTTTTACGAGAAGCATATGTTCCCAAGTATGGTGGCTGGATTTGCTAAAACTCCATTGCCAATACCAAATTAGAAGTAGAAAATTTCTTTTGAGTAATTAATATTTAAACCCTCAAAATTACATTTTATAATAAATTTTTATTTATCGTTTTATTTTTTAATACATATTTCTTACATTCATTTCCATTACATTTTAATTTGTAGGACTTTTAAAATCAATTTAAAAACCAACAATTGAAACCAAATTGTACTTGCTATCAAGCCTATCACACATGTAGTTTCGTGAAACTAGCTAGTGAATGATTTGAATTCTCTCTTACACTTATTTTTATCATATTCCTATTACACATTTTTATACTTTCATCTAAAAAATCTCATATAAAAAGTACACAATTTATTATGAATTTCAAAATACTATGTTTTTTCTAGGATCAGACTCTACTCATGGTTGTGGGGGTCATACCAGCCCCTGGTAATAAACGACTTGTAAACCTCTATAAGCTTGGGAGGCTCCAACAACACGTCTTTGACAGCATCATGGGAACAAAACCTACGAGCCCAACTGCATAGGTTTGGTGTCTTTGTTTCATCGACCAATTTAACGTCGGTCAACACCTCAATCGCCAGAATCCACTTCCAGAACGGCCCCAAGGCGATGTCGACTAAGCCGATTTCATCTCCGCCGAAGAAAGCTTTCCCTTCGCTGCACTTCGGAAGCGCTTCCGCCTCCAGCACCGCAAACCCTTCGTTTATCTTCTCTATCAGTTCTCTTTTCGCCACCTCCTCCGGCGGCGTCTCGTCTCTGAGCTTAAATACTAGCGGCAGCCACTGCAGAGTTTACGGATTCACTAATTTTATTATTTCTCTCCATCGTTGTTAATTTTTTATTTTTTTTTTGGGCATTTCATACTATTAGTAATTGGTTGCGTGTTCACTATTAATCACTTTTTAAAAAGTAATAATATTAATATAAGTGATAACAATATTACAAAATAGATTACTCTAATAGAACGGAGGCAGTATATTTCTCCATCCCACTAAAAAATGTTCTAATTTGAAAATTATACAATTTATTGTGATTGGTAAAATATGGAATTTGATACAGTAATTCTCACTTGTATCATTACTTTCTAAGTAAAGATTAATTGTATGTCACATATTACTAAATTAGTAAGAGTATGTAACATAAATAAATAGAAATTAAATTCTTTTGTTGAGATATATATACACACACATATATATATATATATATATATATATATTTGAAACAATTATTTACTCCATCTATTATACTATAAGAGTCTACTTTCACTCATGGATAACTTTTTATAGATGTCAAGGTACAACATTTTAAAAAATTATTTCAACACAATTTATTCTATTTATGTCCTTATCTTTAAGTGTGAGTTAATTGTAAACCAAATATAATTCTATAGTGAAGGTAGGAGGAGTCAAAAAATCTGAAAGTTAACTATTCAATTGCAACAAAAAAATATTTTTAAAAGTCAAGTCTTCTATGGAATGGAGAGAGTATTTAGGACTGAGGAAGATATCAACTATTTATTAGCGTATTAAAATAGTCCAGTTTAAAAAGCATTTTGTGTTCTAATAAAAGAATTTAGTTTAAAATTTTTATCTTTTACCTTTATTTATAATATAATTATGTTCAATTTACAATTAACAAACACTCAAATAATAAGGATATGAATAGAATAAATAATGTTAAATTTACTATTTTAAAGGTTGTACTTCAACCTCTATAAACAATTATACATTTGTGAGAGTATATTCTTCTAATGGAGTGTGTGTACATATATTTATAAATTATGCCCAAAAAAAAAAAAAACAAGCAAAAAAAGCATAAATTTCTTACCAGGTTATCAAGATAGGCAGCCCAAAAGCGAGCTAAGGAGCGATCATAGGGATCCGAAGGCAGAAAACGAGGTTGACTTGTCCAAACCTCGTCGATGTATTGAACAATCACCATGGATTCAGGAAGAGGCTTTCCGCCATGGATGAGAACTGGGATTTTCTTGTACACAGGATTTGATGCCAGCAGGAGTTCACTCTTGTTGAACAGATCTTCCTCGTACACCTCGAAGGCGACGCCTTTCAAATTGAGCGCGACCCGGACCCGGTTGTCACACGGGCTAGCTTCCAACCCGATAAGCTTCACATCGCCGCCGCCGCCGGCGGTTGCCATTATTACTTGCAGAATTAGCACTTGAAATTCAATTTCACTTATTTAAGGTGTACAAGAAAATGAAACAACATGTGGACCTGTGAGAATGGTCTAGGCTGAATACATTATTGATGCTATATATATATATATAATCGGAATTGTTATTTGCAATAACTATTTTACTATTTGCAGTAACATTTTTCTGTGAAAAGTCTATTTTATCCTTTAGCTAAAAAAAAAACTATACAGTATTTGATTTTATAGTCACGAGTACGATCCATATTACACGGTATGTAAATAACCTATACATTTTTTCGGATAAAGGTGGTTTTTTCGGCCTATGGACGGGTTTCTGAGAAAAATCCCTCCCGAATGAGGTTTTGGGAAAATACCGCTCATGCTGGGCGCTACTTTCAAAAATACCGCCCAGCATGGGCGGTATGCTGGGCGGTATTTTGAAATACCACCCAGCATTGGGCGGTATTTTCTGGTCAAATACCGCCCATTATGCGGGGTATTTCAGAAAATACCGCCCACTGTGAGCGGTATTTTCAGGTCAAATACCGCCTAGCTGGGCTGTATTTCAGAAAATACAGCCTAGCATACCGCCCAATGCTGGGCGGTATGAAAATACTGCCCATACTGGGTGGTATTTTCTTTGAAATACCGCCCACAAAGGGCGGTATTTTGCCAATGTTTCAGTAAATAGTATGAGATTTTATGGAAATTTTTTTTTTTAATACCTAAAGGCAAAATAGACTTTTTTAAAGAAAAATATTATTACAAATAGTAAAATAGTTAATGCAAATAGTAAAATAATTACTGCAAATAGTATGCCCCTATAAAATTAGGTGGAGTTTGCCCCCTCCCACATGAAAAAACAAAAGAAATGCAATCACGAAAACTTGCATATATATATATATAAAGTGTCTGATAATTTATGCGTAAATTGAGTATAGCTTAAACACGCGTATTCAATTTTTACACAATTCATGTATGATACATTGAATGTAGCTACTAAGGTTTCTTGTTATAAGTTACAAGCACTAGTTTTACTACGACTGTGAAAATTGGGAACCAAAAAGTGTTACCCATGACCAAGTTTAGGAAATCCAAAGAAAATGCACACGTATTAAGTCTTTCCTTCTATCGAATCAATAATTGATATCTTTATTTTATAAAGAAAATTGACTTCAATTCTTGAATAATATTCGACATTACTTTTTGCTTCTTTTGCAAGACATAATTCCCATTTTCTTTTAAAAATATTTTTGCCAAAATTAAATTATCGAATTAAAACAAGAACAAAAAGAGTCAATAGCGAGTTGATCGGGCTCTCTGTGGCATGGTTTGAGCATTATTTTGTGTTCTATAATAACTTTTCATCATTTTCAATAATTTTTTTTAAAACAAACTTTCTATACTAGCACCAAAAAAAAAAAAAATCATCATTTTTTCCAATACACATTTAGCCTCTGATTTCTTCACTCACAAAACTTCACACCATCAATACATCCGTGTAACTGCAGCACATAAGCTAATTGGTATCCAGCTAAATCTATCCCACCATTGTAACACTCCCAGTTCACGTGCCAGCTTATATAGTTCCACGTGGTCGAACCAGGACCATTACCGCCAGGCTTGGAGCCTAAGGCTCACTCAAACGTGAGAGTGTTACGGAAGCATTTCATCGATCGTTGTTCAACTCCGAGGTCTGATAGCTAATTCCTCCAAATCTACAACACTTGAAAAATAGTTTTTATGTGTAAACGAAAATTTAAGATATAAAATGAAGACTAAATTCCGATTAAAATTTTTTCCCTATCAGTTAAACCGGTTATTTATATACTATTTATTTTTTGCTTTTATGCTACAGTTTATATACATATGAATCAAGGTTGGTGGAGTCTTGTCCATCAGCAAAAGGAAGCACGCATGAGTGTATAGTAAGATGCCTTAGGGCATCTTAGTATTTTACAAAGCTTTCAATAATTGTCTCCTTGTCTATATAAGGAGTTGTAATTTTCTTTTGTAAGGCAGAGCGATCTTACCCATCCTTAAGAGAAGTAAGAGTTTAAAGCCATGTGTGAGTAGATATTTTGAAGAGGATTAGTAGAGCTTCACTCTACCCTCTACTTTCTCTTGTCTGAATCTCTACACCTGAATAGGCTCATTTTCCGTGAGGGATCCTTTGGAGGCGTTAAGAGGTTAAGGCCCCGTATGGTATGCCTTTTGAAAGGTATTTTGAAAGGTGTTTTGGATTTTAAAATTATTAAAATTATATTAAAAATGTAAAAAGGTGTTTGGAAAATGTAAAAAGGTGTATTGGAATTGATGAGAAATTATTATAAAATAAAAGTGAAAGTGAAATGAGATGAAAAATTTACATGCCATACGGGGCCGTTTATTTCCCGTTTGAGCGGAGAGCTTGGAAGGAGATTGAAGTACAAGAGGGGTTTTGAAGCGGTTATTATTGGGAAGGAATAAGCAAGGTAGTTTGACTCTTCTAATTCTCTGTTTTTATTTCATAAATCTTTGCAACCACTGTTGTCAAACAAACAACAAAAGAACGAGAACGAATTCTGCACTGTCAATAGTAAAATTGGTATCAGAGCCATATCAAAGAGCCCCGAGCCTCTATCGCGTGACAACCCTTTACGGGTATGGTGACAAAGCGCTGCTCTCCGTAGGGGACGCCTGAGTTAGACCAACGAGAAAGGTTGTGTCTGGCAGGTGGCAAGCTGATAGGTATCATTTTCTGTCACCTATGTATGGGCATTGTTGAGAAAATTGGTATCAGAGCCATTAACATGTCTTGTGAAGTTATGATTTACAAATTTATTTTATTCTTTTCTTTTATGATACATAAAATTTCATACATATAAAAGTGTTAAAAAGAAATACATGAATAAATTTGTGTTAGAGATTTTAGTAAAAATATTATAGCTATCTTTAACGATAAATCACAATAATATTTTAATTATTCATTTATTTTCTATTTCATCTTCATTTATGTTTTCCAATACACTTGTTGTAAATACATACAAAAAATTATAATTTTTCAAAAATAAAAAGACAGTAAAAAAAACAAAAAGATAATTTATCGGGTAAATTGGTAGACCGGCCGGTAAACCGGTTAACCCAAACTCTTCAACCGGTAGCCTTATCGGTCAGTTAACCGGTTTTGACTAAAATTGACAAAACTAGTATTAATCGAAACCGGTTAACTGGCTAACCGACCAGTTGAACACCCCTAGATAATTGTACCATATCATGCTGTTGATGTGTATACATCTGATACGTGGAATAAGAATTAAAAAGATTATAAAGTAATCGATTTTTCCCATCATCTCAAAGTGGGAGATGAGAAAAAAGAAAAAGACAATGTTAGAAAAAAAGTATAGGTGAATGCGTGTGGGAGTCAAAGGAGGCGGCTAAGTTTAGTTCTGTACGAAATATCTAGCCTTTAAATCAATATCTACCACTTTAAATTTGGATTAATTATTGGAAAAATTCCTATTAAGGACGTAATAAAATTTGAAATTCTTAAAAAGGGCATTAAAGTTTTAAAATTCTTCTTAAGGGCGTAAAAATATTTTAATGTTTTAAGTAAATTGTTAATGACCAGTTTAACCTCTTAAAAATAAAATTCATATTTTGTTCTTTGCTCCCGTTATTTGGTATCTTGATAATTAAGTAGTCTTCTCTTGTTAGGATTCAAAAAAAACATGGATAAAAAAAAAACCTTATTTCTCTGGGACTCTATATCAATTAAAAGTCATCCATAGTCACTTTCCTAGAATTGATCTAAGAAATCTAGGAAAAACGGGGGGAAAAAAAACTACGAACAACGCATGAGCTAGCGTTCAACCTCTCATCTCAAACTTCTCTCCATTTTCTCTACGAACAACACATGAGTGTTCTTCTGGGGTCTACCTCCCTCTACAATTATCCCTCAACCTTTTGGAGCATTAACGCATACATGCCTAAATATAATCCTCCCAAAAAGTATCAAGATATATAATTGCAAGTAAAACTTGCACATTTATGTGCAACTTTGTAGAACCAACAATCTAAATTTTATATATATATATATATATATATATAGACTAGTTTGCTCTTCAAAAACTTTTCAATCCTCGCATCAAGATACAGATTCATGAGTCCAAACCACCAAAAATATATCTGAATCAGTGTAAAAAGAGAAAAGTCTTGAATTTCAAGGTTTGGTATATGCTAATAGCCTCAACCTTAAATATATGAAGGGTTTTGTAATTCACTGCAGTGATGGCATCATTGTTTAAATGAAAAAGGAAGACCCTCAGTTCACTTAAATTGCAAAAGGGTAGCATGTGCCTACATCGATTTCTTCGAATATGAATATAAGGAATTTGGTCTATTTGATTGATGCTTACTTCTAAAGAGAGAGTTTTTCTAAATTAAGTTTAATAAATTTTGATAAATAAGTGGAGTAAAAATGAATTATTTATTTTAGAAAACGGTAATGTATCATTAACAATTTATTAAAAATATTAAAATATTTTTACGCCTTTAAGAGGAATTTTAAAACTTTAACGCCCCTTTTAAGAATTTTAAATCTTATTACGCTCTTAACAGGAATTTTCCCTTAATTATTTAAGTAGAAACACGCACGACAAAAAAAAAAAAAAAAACGAAAACAAAAAGACAAAGAGAGAAAAAAGGATACTCAAGTAATACAGTCATCAATTCCGTCAAAAAAGAAGAAGAAAAGAAGTAATACAGTCAGCAATGGTAATATATATAAAAACTATTATATGAAAAATTATTTTATACATTTACTTCTTAGTGCAAATAGATCAATTATGATAAAAATGAATGGTTTTAACATCTTATTTATACACATTTTATTATTAGATTTATATAGATTGTAAAATGCAATGTTTTATGATGAATAAATAAAATATTAATTGTACTCAAGAGTTTGGCTCGGTGATACATCCAAGGGATGTTAAGGCCTTTGGCTTTGGAGAGATCAGCAACTCCTAAGTGTAGTAACACCATTTTCGTGCAGGTACAAGCGGCCAATTGTTGTTCTGTCGGGACAAATTTCAGCATCTTTCATACAATAAAATAATTCCTTATATTATAAGGCCGGTATGAATACCCTTAATACCGTTTTCATTTGAAGATATAAAATTTATACGCTGTATTAATTAAAGATATAAAAGTAAGAATTTAATAAGTTTAAGCTAAAATATGAAAATAAATAATTTATCACTATTTTTTATTTAAAAAATAAAAAAATTTTACATATAATTATATTAGTTCAAATGTAAAAACATACTTTATATATTTTATATTGAAACAAAACAAATTTAAACATATGTAACTTTGGAGTAGAATGTGGCTTTATTTAATTTGTAGACACTTTCACAAAAGAATTGTTCCCTCCGCCATACTAAAAAAATTAACTGTAAAAAAATGTATGACTAATTATAAGCGGCAAGATGCAATACCTAAAATAAGTACACGTAATTTAACACAATATTTTTCACTTATATCTTTATATTTTCTAAGTAAAAGTTAATTATAGATAATTTATTATTATATTACATTGCATACAATGTAAACAAATAGAGAGTAAAATATTTTATTGTGACAATTTTTTTCTTTTCCTTTTTTTATTTATTTATAAAAAAACTTTTTAGTGAAACAGAAAGAGTCGCCCGATAAAACTGAAATCTAAAGATTGAAGTATGAACTGTGAATTATAAAGACTGGAGTATGAATCTTATGTATGAACTAATTCATATTAAGTTACTTTATTTATAAAAGCTAAAATTTAAGATGTAAAATTAGGATCGAATTAATTCTGAATGTTGAAAATTGAAGTTTGAATATATGAATCTTATAAAGTTATTAAAAATAAAATAATTATTTTATTTTAATATTGAACTTAATTATATATTTTTTAATTTTGTTAAAAAATTAGATAATAATATATATTTTATAATTTTACCGAAAAATAAATAGAGGCTACCTACTCCTATTACTACTCAAAAATAATGGAATAACTTTTCTCTTGAAACTAGGTGGAGTGGAGCTGTCATTTCCCCCCGTCACGCCAAAAGAAAGGCTAACCGCATTATCCTCGACATTGGTCCCAAACTTTGAACCATGTTTGGTTCAAAATTTAATTTGGATAATGGTTTGAAATGATTTAAAAACTATTAAGGCTCTGTTCTTTTTTGTTTTGTATTGGAGAAATTTTGGTTTTTCTTAAAAATTTTTTAGAGAGAAGTTTCTTTTGGAAACTTTGGCGCTTGCAAGATGCCGTACGTAGGTGGGGAATTTCTGCCACTAATTCATTCATTTATGCTTAACTTCAACGTTTGTGTATTATAACGTTGTCATCATTTGAACCTACACATTGTTTTAACACTGATTGGCTGCAAAAATATTAAATTTGCAGAGGTTAATTTAAAGGTCTGTTATACTCGATCTATTCAGTCTTTTATACTATTTTACGGTACGGATGGAATATTATGTTCTTTTTCTACCCTCTCCATCCCCGTACAAAAAGTCTTAGTTCGAGTTATACATTAATTACGATTAAAAAAAAAATTATTATGCAATCTTACAAAGTGATGCCATGCATGCATGCGAATACATTGGTTAATATGGAGTTTGAAAATCTAAAATTTTGCTCTCTCTTCAAAATCCTACCTATCGATATTCTAAGTAAAATCATATTCAAACCATTGGAGAATGCTGATTTGAACGCTATGTGCCGAACCCAAAATGGAGAAGGAATCTTTTCAATCGGTTTAATTTCCAAAAATCATGTCACCATCATTGTATGTGCTTCTTCATGGACGGTTCGCAGCAGAGCCACATATTAAATTGGTTTGGTGGGATGATTGCATTTCAATTCACTTTTTTAAAAGTACCTCAGTGCTATATAACTATTTATGCCACATAAAAGAAATTACGAACAATAGGGACAACTATATGAATAAATTAAATTAGTACTCCTTTTTTACTTGAAAATTTTTGAATATTTTACTCTACCAGGAATCAGACTCCGCCATTTACACCATATCTCAATACAACCTTAAATTTTTTATTTTTTATTTTTTTTCTTTCTTTCAAATGAGAGATGCTAGAATTCATTCAGTTACAATTAATATGCCTCACAGAACGCGGAGTTAGGGGGTTTTACAGAGGAGAAAAAATGTTGACTCGAGGAGGACCGTTTGCCGCTTGTACTTACATGAAAAAAGTGTCACTATACCTAGGAGTTGCCAGGATTCGAACTTTGATCTCCCATAGTCAAATATCTTAAAATCCCTCTGAAGTACCCTTGGGTACAATCCAACCTTAAATTAATCTTACGTCGTACAAATTTTTTTTCTTTTCTTTTATGTATCCGTCGTAACAATCGAATGTTCAAACCTAAACCACCTATATATACATGTGGTAATTCCTAGCTTCATAATTAACTCAGAAAAATCAACAGGAAATTAATGGTTGAAAAAATGAAGAATATTATTCTCTCTTCCAAAAATGCGGTTTACATCGCGGGGTTAATGCTATTTCTCATCAATTCTTTTTTGGTCACCGGAGCTGATCCCACCGACGGCTTCACAAACGTGCCGTTGACCGAGGACAATTTCGTAATCCAGAGGCCGTACAACGTGCCACTGGAGGAGCGCTACAGCTTTGAAAACGGTGTTCGGAAGCTATGGGTTTATGCCGATGACAAGTCTCACAGCCCCAACAGCGGCACGCAGCCACGAACCGAAGTTCGCATCCATGTACGTAATTCTATACTTACTCCGTTCCAATAGAAAAGTCCACTCTTTAATACTAAAACCACGTGAATATGTTACCGGACCAAAAGTACAAATTTCGTCGTTAAATTCTAACAATGCATGTCATATGAAATTAATGAGTTCAAAACCTTTGTGTACGGGCATGTGGCAGGGACATGACTATACGTCTGGAGTGTGGCAATTTGAAGGCTATGGTTTCGTCCCCAACGGAACCTCCGGCGCCACCGTGACGCAAATTCACGGCGCAGCCCACGATTCCTCCACCATAATACTGAGGATTTACAACGGCGACATGAGGTACTACAGCGGCGAAGTCATAGCCACGGGGATCTACGACCGGTGGTTCCGGGTCAACCTGATCCACGACGTCGACGGAGGCACGGTGACGGTTTACATCGACGGCGAACAGAAGTTTCAGACACAGGATCGTGGCAAAGCTCAGTTTTACTTCAAGTGTGGAGTCTATGGTGCGTTGAGAGATATCAGTTATTACATGGAATCGCGTTGGAGGGACATCAAAATCTACAAGAAGTAAATTTATATGAAATTGATTGTCATGAATTTGCTATAAAGATCATATATGTATCCCAAGTTGTGTTGATTAAATGTAATTTAATGATTCTCTTGTAATGAATTGAATGTCATGTTGTTGAACTTACATTAATATATGTGTTATTGTATTTTATATATCATGCCCCTATATATATATATGTTCTGAACTCAAATCTCGATAACATTTGAATTATTTTTAGTTAGCACGTGAGATTCACACATATTAATAGACGTAAGAAACCAAAAAATAAATGTCAATTCACTTTATTCTCTCCTTAATAAAGCCAAATAGCTCACGTGTTAATCGAAAATCAAATATTGTTAAAGGATGTGGGATTATTGTGGAACAATTTTTGAAGTTTTTGGACAAAAAAAAAAAAAAAAATTCTTTAGTTGATCGACAGCCCATACGAAGACAACAGCCAAATTTAATGGACGATTAGTGTGATTTAACCTAATATTAATTATTTGCTGGTCATAAATTAGAATATTTCATAAAAATAAATCACAGAAATTAAGTTTCATGTATGTTACGTTATATTACTCTTATTTATGCAAAAATTTGCTTAATTTCCTACCATTAGAGTTCTAATTAATACATGTCTTCAAATGAATTAGAATGTCAATAACATTAATTGTCACCAACAAAAAGAATAAGGTAAAATTATACTTCAGAATTTTATCTTTTGCCAAATTATATGATGACTCCTAAACTTTTATTAAATTAAATTAAATTAAATGTTGATTCTTACAGGACCAGAGTACGTGTTACCAGCCTCTTATAATGATCAAGATTTAATTTAAGGATAACAGTTTGGCCCCTTTAATTATAAAGATCGGCTTGAAATTTCATAGACCAATATGTAATTTAGCATAATTTGAAGGACCAAAATATAACTTACAAACCCAAAGAATAAAAGTGTGCAAAATGCCCTAGCTTAACGTACGTACGTGGTCATCATAATTCTCATAAATCCTTTGATTATTCATAAACGGATGGCTAAACAGTACTACATTAATACAATCATAGTCAAGTTCAAAGTATATTACAAGTGTTTGATTAAGTTAATTAGTCGAACAATCGATGGAGTAAATGTTGTAATTTGTTTGCAGCACAGTCAAGTAGTCAACTGATAATTAAATGCAAATTGCTCATGTGAATTGCGAGAATGGATCGTCACCAAAAACAATTTACCTTATATATTCTGTCAAAAATTAATGAAATTTCAATGTACCGTTTTACTAATATCGACATGATTTAGACAAATAAAATGGTATAGTTTCACTAATTAAGTTTGATAGAACGTGATAAAATAATTTTGATAACGTTTCTTTCACTTTGAACACCTATATACTAAACCCAAATGGGAGACACTACATACTTCCTTGTCGGATTTGCACTTGTACACTATGTTGGGGATCACGTCAACGGGAATTTGTCAATTACACATCAACACACCACCACCAGAAAATAGCTCCTAATAACCTAAAGTTCTGACAAGAGTTAACTGTTTTAAAATTTTGCAAATCTTGTCAGATGTACGAATATATCAATATTCAACCTCAAGGTCTATGCACCAAATATTTTACCCCTTGCGACAGAGATGATTCGGTTACTAATTACTAATTATAGTTGACCTTAGATTAATTCGGAATCCGGCAAAGTGTCACGAACTGCAACTAGTCCCATGTTATTACTTGGAATCTAAGGAAATTAACGTAATATTGTATGTATCTATCTAGGTAGTATATACATGTGAAGGTGGAAGCATTGAAAACAGACCACAAGATCGATCATATTTCCTCCTCGATCGATCCTACGTTGTTCGGCTAGATTGAGGACAGAAAAATGAAGGTTTTTAGAAGTGGCATTTCTACATTGATTTGGGCGTTCCTATTTGTTTCCATAACAGTAACAGATGCAAAATATAACTTCACTTGTCCAATTTACACACCCTGTGAAGGAACAAAAGTAGTCTGCCCAGACGAGTGCCCAGATTTTTCCATGAATCTAGGTCCCGAATACACCAAATACTGCCAACCCAACTGTGGTGGAGTAGATTGCCAACCCTTCTGCAGGCGTAAGTTTTCTTTCATTTTATGCTTTACTAGTTGTATTTTTGTCTATTTATGCTCCCACAATAGAATGGCTCCTATGTCAACTCATGGGACTGACTTTTCCATCGTAAAATAATTGGTTGGAAAGACATGACTAGATCGAGCAGACAGAAGATTTTAAGAGCGATTTTGTTAGTTTAATTTGATCCTTGTTCTAATATAAGAGTCAGGCATGTTTAGAAAATTTAAAACTTTTTATTGGTTTTAAGACACAATAATTAAAATAACTATTTTGACATACATAATTACTTTTTAGAAGTGAGTTAATTGTGGATCACACATAAAATGATTAAATTACATTTTTGTCTCTTATATATGGTAAGTCTCGTAAAACTTTTAATCATTAATTTTTCTTTCTATTTTGGTCTTACTTTTGTCCCCCTTATATTTGAATATATTAGCAGTTTTAGTCTCTTTTGCCTGTTACATATGATTTCACATGTTATTTGGACACTTTATAATTCTTATAAGATTATTTGAATAAATTATAAGATTTTATAATGGATTACCGTGTTTGAATAATTAGAGTTAGAACTAAATATTTCTTAAACTTTTTATAAAGTGTTCATAACTTGAAAATCATCTAGAACAAGTAACTGTTAAATTTTTTTGTGCAAAAAATGCCTAACTCAAAGACAAAAAATCAAAAGTGTGTTACGAGGTCAAATATAAATTACAAACGGTATAATTTTCTCACAAACTCATATTAGTTAGAATCAGAACTCTTGTAATGAAACTGATGAATTAATTTCGTACCTGTATTAACGATAATGACAGCAATTTATCAAAGCTGCGATAGCCCTGGATCAGTATGCTACGATCCTCGCTTCATTGGAGCAGACGGCGGCGTCTTCTACTTCCACGGAAAGAGCAACGAGCATTTCAGCTTAGTCTCCGACCGCAAGCTCCAAATCAACGCCCGGTTCATCGGCCACAGGCCGACCGGTCGGCCCAGAGACTTCACCTGGATTCAGGCCCTCGGTATCCTCTTCAATTCCAGCCACAGCTTCTCCGTGGAGGCCGCGAAAGCCGAAACCTGGGACGAAAACACCGATCACCTGAAATTCACGTACGAAGAACAAGAAATCATCGTACCGGAAGGCGCTCTGGGAACATGGGTGGCTCCGAAACAGAACCTTGTAGTTAAAAGAACCGCGAAAACGAACCGGGCCATCATCAGCATTCCGGGTCTGGTCGATGTTTTGATCAATGTGGCTCCCGTGACTAAACAAGATGACAGAATCCATGGCTACAAAGTGCCTTCGGATGATTGCTTTGCTCATTTGGAAGTTCAGTTTCGGTTCTCTTCTCTTTCCCCTCAAGTGGAGGGCGTTCTTGGCCACACGTACCGGCCTGATTTCGTGAATCCGGCTAAACCGGGCTCGGCGTTGCCGGTTCTGGGTGGGGAAGATAAGTATCGAACAAGTTCACTTCTCACGGCGGACTGCAAGACTTGTATTTACTCTCCGGGTGAAGTTACCGGAGAAGGGATTCTGTCAATGTTGCAATACAACACCTTAGATTGCACCTGGAAACTGTCGGGTGGAAATGGGATAGTTTGCAAGAAATGATTCTATGGACAAAATCCCTTATTCATCTCTGCTAAATAAAGTCATGCATCAAGAAGATTCAATCTTTTTTGGCATTATAAATCAGTTTGTTCTTTAGTGTTCTTGTTCAAATCAGTGTCGTGTTTGAAGTTTTTCAGTGATTATGTGAAAAATAAAATAAAATCCATGGAAATGGAGGTGAATTTGTATGTTTAATTCTGTTTTGTTGGATAAAAAAAAAGCATCCATATATTAGGAAATTCCAGACATCTTTAAACGTGAATTAGCATTGCTAAGTCGATTTTTTTCTGATGCTTTGCTTTTCGATTCCTGCAATTTGTGTAACATCTGACTTGATGAGCCTGTTTAATTATTTTTAGGGCGAATTATTTTTACATCCCACGAATTTCAGTAAAATTACAAACTACTTTCTTGGGTTTTCCAACGATTATAAATACCTACTTATTTGTTTAAGATTTACTAAGATAGCTCTACAAGAAGAGAAAAAGAGTACTATCTAATGATCCAATGAGCGTATCCAACTAAGCCTCTAATATATCCCGATTAGCAATGAAAAATGCGTATTGTATGTGGACTCTAACGTATCGCGTATAGTCTCTAACGGCCTGTTCTTTAGCCAGGTTTCAAACCTGGTTTTGGTTGGTTTTGGTTTTGAACCCAAAACCAAACAAAAATCAATGTTCTCCACCTAGGTTTGAAACCTATTCTTAAACCCATTTTCTCCCAAAACCTCTTCACTCATCTTCTTCACTCCCACCCACACCGTCGCCGCAGCCCTCAACCGACGATTCTTCTTCTTCTTGCAGATGTAACACTATGACTTATGAGCATTGGAGGAGTTAGAGTGGGGGCCCTGGGGGCCCGTGACCCCACTGACTCCACCCTAGATACTTATTTATACATATATAAGTATAGTGAATGTAGAGTATTGTTTGTGTAGTGCCCCCAGCGTTGGTCCTAAAGGTTCGGAGGCCCCGGTGCCAAATAAATAAAAGAGGCTCTAAAGAAAAATATAATATGATAATTTAGTAATTTCTTTTAACCTTTTAAATTTTTTTATAGTGAGCTTTTAACTACAAGAACAAAAGAAGGAAAAAAAAATCACTCTTCCAAAAAGCTTCAAATAAAAATAAAATTTGGCCTTGAGTTGATAAAAGGAAAAATTTCCACTCTTGCATAAAATATTTTAAAACAAAAACAAATATGGACCTTAAATGTGGGCCTTGAACTAATAAGATAAAGACAAACTTTTACATTAGCTCATTTCAAACAAATATAAATATAGGCCTTAACATAATTTTTTCTGAGCTAAAAACACTACTACATTATACTATATTTATAAATCATTTTGGGCACTGGATGGTCACCCGGGCTGCCCAGCCTTGGTGCCCCCAATTCATATCAATTCCTAAACTAAAACTAACACAATTTTAAAAATTTGTGTTTTTAACGTTGTGTGGCTTGTGGGCCTTTTTTTTCATGTTTATTTGAATTTATTTTACTTTGTTTGTATTGATACGCCATTGTGAATATGCCCCCTCTAAAAAAATTTCTTGCTCCACTAGTGATAATAAAAAAAAGGGTTAATTAGCAAGAACTCACCCGTGGTTTCAGAAAGTATTAAAGAACCCCCCATGGTTTAAAAACCTATGATGAACCCCCCCCCCCTCCCCGCGGTGGTTAGCAATAAAGTGGATGGAATTTACACCCACTAACGGAGACGTTAAGTTTCACAAATTTTCCCTTAGATTTCTTTTGATCGTTAAATTGTTTAAAAGGTTAAAAAAACAAATTAGGATTCGTCATATGCCTATGTAATCACGAAATGAGCGACGGACGCCGCCGGTAAAAGATAACCAAGCTTGCACTTCATCCAGAACCTGGATTGACGGGCGGCAGCAACCGAAATCGGCCGGACGCTGGTAAACCTTTCATAAACTCATCTGATTATTACATTTATTGGTTATAAGTAATGGGTAATGAACATCGATTAATACCCTTGTTGCTAATACATAGGAAGGATTATTGCACACTTGAAGGGCTGCCTTTTGCACGAGTCATAGCCTAATCGCGAAATGAGCAACCTCAAAAGCAAAGGTAAGAACTCTTGTGGTTAGGATGGATGAATTTGTAACTGAAAATTGTACTGATTTGTGTGATAACAATCAATGTAGTATAAGTTTGTAATTTTTGTATCTAAGTGTGTTAGCTACGTACCACATAAACAGGTGTTCATGTAGTTTCAAAGTGGGTGAAGATTAATATTGTAATGCATCATGGGGGGAAGACTTGTTTATGAATCGAAAATGGAGTATACTAGCAAGAAAGTTACAGTGTTCAAAGATTATGGGCTAGATCTGATTTCAATGCACGGTCTCCGAAACTTATATGCGACAGCTATCGAGAGATTACTTAACGGGGATGTAAATTTTTATTATGTTCATGCAAGCTTTACTTTTGATGAAGTTGGGGTAATCGAGATTAGGAATGATTTGGATGTAAAGGAAATGTGTGATTCATTTAGAGAGTTAGATGAAATTCATGTGTATGTTGAAGAGGATGAAAAAGATATATTTGTTAAGCCACGTGAGAACTTTGCTCTACAGTCAAGTGAAAATGGAGATATGGAGATATTGTATCCAGATAGACCAGTTGTAGGCTCTGAAGTGGAAGTAGAAAATGAATGTAAAGAACTGTCTAATGGGTTAATTGAAGAGGAGGATAATGAATTTATTAATCAAGTATCTGATGAGTCTTGGCTGAATGAGGGATTTGAAGCTCAAATTGATGAAAATCCATTCGAGGATACTGAAGGCGATGGGTTGGTATGTCAGACACAGCAAAACTCTGTAACTGCGGATTCTTTGACTTGGAAAATGAAGTTTCAGAAGGTCTGAGGATGCTTTGATTCTTTGGCATCATGAATGCTAGAGTATGAGGCTATACACTCTTTGAAAGCATAGTTGTATTCCAGTAAAAAGTCCATTGTGCTTTGTTTTTTTTTGCTACAGACCATTCCTTAACTACAGAAATGATTGTTCATGACATTTTTTTCCTTGCTGAAAATACATCCAACCATTTTATCTTTTGTTGCTTTACTCATTGATATTCTTGGCAAGTAGTTGCAACAACATAGATGACAAGTTTTGCAACTAAAAAAATGGTAATTTAACCTTAACACTGAAGTCGTTGGAGCTAAGGTTAACTACAATAATTTCACAAGACCTGAGCATTTCATTTCATGTTCAAAGTGCTCTCACAGACAATACATCAAACAACTTATCAGCATTTTTCCATTTCAATTGCTTCTTATGTAACCGTACATTAAAATTCCTCCAAACTAAACCAAGTGCTACTAATCATTACATTACAACAATGGATTCAACTCATTCCATTACCTAAACCAATAGCCAACATGACAAATTTTCCTTCAGTAACTGCAAACCAAGCAGTACATAATGATAGTCAAATATAGCTCATTAATTTCCCTTAAAGCAACTAATAATCAATGCTAAACATGAAACCATCATAGCTGCAACCACAATTACGAACATTAATCTAAGCATTCGTTCTATGTCCCTTAAATCGTTGGAAGGTTGACATTGGCGTGGGTGAATTGCAGACATCGGAGCTTGCTTCGGTTCACTATCTGCTTCAGTAGAAAAAACAGGGTTTCTGCCCACCCCAATATGCCCTTTCTCACCTCCAATCGGATTGCACCATGAAAAAAATTTGCATTGACGTTTTTCACACACAAAGTAGAGCATGCCTTCGCTGGATTTTTCTGAAACCACTATCTTCACGACTGCCTTTTTTCGGCACTCATAGTCGCGATATGCGAACCTCAAATCAAATCTCCCTTCACGATTGCTTCCACAATATGATGAATTGGAGATCTCACCTTTTGCAATTCACATGTATATGTCTTCATTGAAATTTGGGTTTCTCTCTTGTTCGGTTATGGAGGAAAAATCTTTCTACTGAAATTGGAAAAAAAATATCGCAGAGAACAATACAGAGTCATTATATGTAAATCAGCAGGGGTACTAGGCATTTCTCTATTCAATTATAGCTAATACACAAAACAAACATCATATTTTGGCGATTGGAATACACGCGCCGTTAGTGGGTGTAAATTCCATCCACTTTATTGCTTTTGGCAAACCACCGGGGGGGGGGGGGGGTGTTCATCATAGGTTTTTAAATCACGAGGGGTTCTCCAATACTTTCTGAAACCACGGGTGGGTTCTTGATAATTAACCCTAAAAAAATTTTTTTGGCTCCGCTAGTGATAAGAGTAGTAAAATATTTTATAAAAAATGAAAAAATTATTGGAATAGACTTAAATATCCTTATCTAGTCCAATCTAATCCACAATGAAATTAAAAAGTCTTCTCAAAACGAGGAGAATTATGCAGCCAATCCTATTTTAACGGTGGAACTCCATAAAAAAAACTCAATCAGATCAGCCTAAAATCTGAGACAAAGCTTTATGGCGAGAGAGACGAAGTTTTTTTTTTTTTTTTTGTCTTTTTTTGAAACGCTAGACGAGGTTTTTCCATTGTTATAAATAAAAAGAAACTAAAAAAATCTGGGTTTAATTTATTCGTGAAAAAAAATCATCCACTATATCTCTATGATTTCTCACAACATGATGGCTGGAAATAGAATTAAAGACCTATCATCTTTTCTTCTTCCTTACACAACAAAAACTCTCCCATTTTGTTTCCTAAATCACCAGAAACAAAGGGGAAAAAAAAAAAAAAGATTTGAATGAGGGAAGAAAAGAGGAAGCAATGATCGAGTTTCAGTAATAGGAAAGAGAAATTGCAGCATCTTCCCGTATGATTGAGAATAGTTCCCAATTGATAACTTTTTATTTAAAAAACTTGTTTCTGGGGCCGTCATTTTTATCATGAAATGACTACGTGAGAATATGGAGGAAGAAGAAGTTTGCAGAAGAATTTTTAATATAATTAAGGGCTAGCTCTCTTGATTGAATGGAGGATATTTAAGTCTATTCAAATAATATATAATTATTTTTATTTTTTTATCAAATAATTAACGACCCTTATTAGAAATTATGTTAAAATTGTATCCTACTTTTTAATATTAAAAGTTTCACTGCTCTTAATCAAAATTTTTCCATAACAATAATTGTCACCCAAAAAAGAAAAATAGTCAAGAATAAGGTAAAATTAGACTTCAGAATTTAACCTTTTGCCAAATTATATAATGGCTCCTAAAATTTTAGTAAATTAAATTTAAAATGTTGATTCTTACAGGACCAAAGTAAGTGTTACTAGCCTCTAATGATCAAGATTTAATTTAAGGATAACAGTTTGGTCCCTTTAATTATAAAGATCGGCTTGAAATTTCATAGCCCAATATGTAATTTTGCATAATTTTAAGGACCAAAATATAATTTACATGCCCTAAGAATAAAAGTGTGCGCAAAATTCCCTAGCTTAACATACGTACGTGGTCATCAACCTTTTCAATCCTTTGATTAGTCATAAACATATGGCAACACTACCCGAAAAAAAACTTATAGGAGGCGGGTTTTCCGGCAAAATGGAGGCGAGTTTCGCCGGAACCCGCCTCAAAAAAGGACCACTATTGGAGGCGGGTTCTTACGGAACCCGCCTCCATTTTGACGTCACGTATGAGACCCGCCTCCAATATGAGAGCTTTTTGGAGGCGGGTGAAGGAAAACCCGCCTCCATTGTGACCTGTGAATTTTACCACGGAACAATGGAGGCTGGTGTTCGGGAACCAGCCCCGGATACCTCTATTGGAACCCGCCTCCAATTAGGCGCCTCCATTCACTTTTTTTGGGTAGTGCAAAACGGTACCCCACATTAATACAACCACAATCAAGTTCAAAGAATCAAAGTATATAGAAGTGTTTAATTAAGTTATTCGAACAATCGATGGAGTAAATGTTGTAATTTAATTGCAGCAAAGTCAAGTAGTCAACTGATATTTAACTGCAAATTGCGCATGTGAATTTCGAGAATGGATCAAAATTAATGAAATGTCAATGTAACATTTTACTAATTTTGACATGATAAGACGACGTAATTTAGACAAATAACACGATGTTGTTTCACTAATTAAGTTTAACAGGACAAGATAGAATAATTTAGATAGATATTTCAATTTGGGTGACTAATTATATACTCTTCATTTGTACCCACGGAGTTGACCTTAGATTATTTTGGAATCCGGCAAAGTGTCACGAACTGCAACTAGTCCTAGGTTATCAGTATTACTTGGGAAGTGAGCATTAGTTGCCAATTAATCTTAATCCATTATGAATTAGTTCAGGAAAAAGGGACTCGGAATGAATAAGTATAACTGAAGTTGTCAAAATTACATACTCTAACTATCTTGATAGAAGAATCACTTTTCAAAAATTATAAATTTTTATCAATGTGAACGCACAAACACCCTAATATATATATATATATATATATATATAGATGTAAGGGTACTACGATGAAAAATATACATAAATAAAAGTGCATGCACAAAATACTCCATTGACCTGAACACGTTTTTCGAAATAAAACTCTTTTACGTTGTGTGTATATACATATATATCTTTGTGAAGGTGGAAGCATTGAAAACAGATAAGAAGACATCCATCATATTTCTTCCTCGATAGTTCGTTCTTCGGCTAGATTGAGGAAAGAAAATGAAGGTTTCTACATTACTTTGGGTGTTGGTGTTGGTTGCCGTAACGTTAACAGATGCAGCACCATATCGATACACCTTCACTTGTCCAGTTTACACACCCTGTGAAGGAACAACAGTAACCTGCCCAGTTGAATGCCCGGATCTTTTCATCAATCTGGGTCCCGAATACAATAAATCGTGCCAACCTAACTGTGGAGGATCAGATTGCCAACCCTTCTGCAGGCGTAAGTTTTTTAACTTAATTTTATATCTTTTTTAGTATACTCCTTTCGTCCTAATATAAAAGTCGTGTAATTTTTTTAATCAATTTCAAAGCACGTCATTCAGAATAAGTTATTTGACATTTATAAATTTTTCGCATATATTTTTACTTTTCAAAAGTAAGTGAGTTGTGAACTACACGTAATTACAACAAAAAGTCTTACACTTTAAGTTATTAATTTTTCTTTTGAGTTTGGCTGTACTGTTGTCCCTCTTATATTTGAATATATATATATATATATATATATAGTTTTGGCCTCTCTTTCACATATTATAGGTGATTTTATTTGGGAAGTTTATGCAAAATAAAATAAACACTGGGGTCCAAATATAATTATTAAAATTAGTAGTCAATTAAATATTGGAAATTGATACGAATGAATATGAATAGCAATTGTTACACATTTTGTTTGATTATAAGTCTCGTTATAAGATTTTGGAATGAAATAAAGGTTGGATAGTCAGAGTTAGACCCAAATATTTGTTAAACTTTTCACACATAGAACTTAGAATCGAAGCCACCTATAACAAGTAAAAATGTCCAAAATTGTCAATTTTTAGAAAAGTACCATTTATAATTAACTTACACCTATAAAGTAATTACACGAGTGAAATAAATAGTGAAAAATCAATTTCTGTCGGTGTTGTATTTAGAAAATTCAAAATAAGTTATACATTTTAAAAATTCAAAATAAGTTATACATTTTAAAAATTCAAATGAGTATTATGAAACCAATGGAGTAATTCCCTATCTATATTAATGACAGCAAATTATCAAAGCTGCGATAGCCCTGGATCAGTATGCTTCGATCCTCGCTTCATCGGAGCAGACGGCGGCGTCTTCTACTTCCACGGCAAGAGCAACGAGCATTTCAGCTTAGTCTCCGACCGCAACCTCCAAATCAACGCCCGGTTCATCGGCCACAGGCCGTCCGGTCGACCCAGAGACTTCACCTGGATTCAGGCCCTCGGTATCCTCTTCAATTCCAGCCACAGCTTCTCCGTGGAGGCCACGAAAGCCGAAACCTGGGACGAAAACACCGATCACCTCAAATTCACGTACGAGGAACAGGAAATCATCGTACCGGAAGGCGCTCTGGGAACATGGTTGGCTCCGAAACAGAACCTGGTAGTTAAAAGAACCGAGAAAACGAACCGGGTCATCATCAGCATTCCGGGTCTGGTCGATGTTTTGATCAATGCGGCTCCGGTGACAAAAGAAGATGATAAAATCCATGGCTACAAAGTTCCTTCGGATGATTGCTTTGCTCATTTGGAAGTTCAGTTTCGGTTCTCTTCTCTTTCAGCTGAAGTGGAGGGCGTTCTCGGTCACACTTACCGGCCTGATTTTGTGAATCCGGCTAAACCAGGCTCGGCGTTGCCGGTTTTGGGAGGGGAAGATAAGTATAGAACAAGTTCACTTCTCAATGCCGACTGCAAGACTTGTATTTACTCTCCGGGTGAAGTTGTCGGAGAAGGGATTCCGTCAATGTTGCAATACAACACCTTGGATTGCACATGGAAATTGTCGGGTGGAAATGGGATAGTTTGTAAGAAATGATGGATCAACAAAAATTCATATGCTAAATAAAACCATCAAGAAGATTCAATCTTTTTTGGCATTATAAATCAGTGTGTTCTTTAGTGTTCTTGTTCAAATCATTGTCGCTTTTGAAGTTTGAAGTTTGAAGTTTGAAGTGATTATGTGAATTAAAAATAAAATAAAATCCATGGAAATGGAGGTAAATTTGTATGTTTAATTCTGTTTTGATGGATAAAAAAAGCATCCATATGTTGGGAAGATCCATACATCTTTAAACGTTAACTGGCATTGCTAAGTCGATTTTTTCTGATGCTTTGCTTTTCGATTCCTGCAATTTGTGTAATGTCTGAATTGATGAGCCTGTTTAATTATTTTTTGGGCGAATTATATTTACATCCCACGAATTAATTATTTTTTGGGCGAATTATATTTACATCCCACGAATTTCAGTAAAATTACAAACTACTTTCTTGGGTTTTCTAACAATTATAAATACTTACTTATTTGTTTAAGATTTTCTAAGAAAAGTATCTACTGATCCAACGAGAGAGTATCCAACTAAGCCTCTTATGTATCCTGATTATGCTATGAACAAACGCGTATTGCATGTAGCTAATATATCATGCATAATGCAGATGTATTGCGGTTATGACTTATGAGCTATTGCGAATCCAAAAACTACCACTACTGCAGTTTTACCTATGGGAGACGGGTGCTAAGGTACATAGGAGGCGGGAGGCGCCCGCACCAGCCTCCAATAACCCCACAGTAAAAAAAATTGAATTTCTTTTTTTCAATCTGACTTTGGTAGGAATCGAACTCGCGCCTGTAAATTCACTTAACTCTTGCACATTAAATTTACCACTAGACTACACGTACTTATATATTTAATGTTAAAATCGAAAATATATATTTCGATATTTCCTTCTAAAACTTGTGGTTTTTATTACCTACTAATTTTTCGCCTTGTTATAATCTCGGTTTTAAAATTATTTTCAACAGTCCAAAACAAAGAAAATTTTTGAACTAGTATTGAAAAAGTTGCAAAAATGCACCCGCCTCCTTTTCGTGTTTTGGAATTGGAGGCTAGTGCAAAGCTTGTTGCACCCGCTATTGGAGTTACACCCGCCTCCAATGGTATATACGATTGGAGGAGGGTTCCTCCAATAGTATATCTACTAGAGGCGGGTGCAACACCAAAGGCTTTGCCGGCCCCCTTGGAGGCGGGTTTCCAAACACCAGCCTCCAAAGGGGCCGACAAAGCCTTTGGTGTTGCACCCGCCTCCAATAGATATACTATTGGAGGAACGGAGGCGGGTGTTTGGAAACTCGCTTCCAAAGGGGTGCCTCCATTGACGTTTTAAAAATTTTAGGGGGATCCAATATATATATAAATTTTTTTTGACAATTAAATACATTGTAAAAAAATTAATAGAAAAATACACTAGTAATAAGGGTGTAGGAGAGGTTTGGAGGGGTCCGGGGACCACCCCCCTGGCTCAGCCCCTGCTTATGAGTTTACTTGTTGAAAGATTGCATTTCGCGTATAGTTTTGATATATTGTATGTAACTTCTAATATATTGTAGTTATGCTTAAACAACAAGTATCGCATGTAGCGAATAATACACATATATCGATTTAAGGGGGAATAGTAACGCTTGCAAGAAAACACACGTAATACTTTTGACCTTTGAACTATTGCCTATTATGAAAACATGCATATAAATTTTTAGATGTTGAAGAACCGCCATTGGACTGTCAGACAGTTGTATGACGTAGCGGAAGATAATTATGAGAAAGATTTTGGTAAAACTACAAAGCATTCGACGAAATACTGTTGCATCGCACACGATTGCTAATCAATCAAACATCCAATATTTGTTGAATCCACACTAAAATTGTCAAAATTAGGAAAAAAATATCAAACTCAAATTATTATTCAATAAAAAATTGTGTATTACAATAGAAGGTTTTATAGAAAAATGCGCCCAAACTCGAAAATAGAAAACTAAACCCAAAAGTAGAGAAAAAAAATCCCAAAAATGGCAAAAATCCAAAACATCATGGAAGCAAAGCATTAAAAAGGAAATAAGAGTAATGGAATATACAGAACGTTAAAAGGATATTCCTATCTTAAATTATACTTAATTTAAAAATTATAAAAAAAAAATGTCAAAATAGCCCTTTTGAGGCCTAAACGAATGAATTTAGCCAAAATCAAGTTCATTCGTGGCATACCCATAAATATTGCTTATTGGCCTATGTATTTTCCATCAGACTAGATCCACGGTACCCTAAAATTTGTCGTCGGCCATGCAAGTTGGTTGCCCTTCTATTTTTGTCGATCCAACATTTCCAAAAATGCCACAACCACGCCATCATGCTCTGCATAATTGTACAAGAAACTCCCTAAAAAAAAAAAAAAAAAAACTGGAGTTATTTTACTATCAACACTTGAAAAAATATTTGTAACTTTACCAAAACTCGAAAGATAAATAGGGCATGTTCTTTTAAGTTTTAGTTTTGGTATCAGTTTTCGTCTCAACAGTAAATTTAATATATTATAATCATTTTTATCATTTTCAATACAACTTTTTACTATTCAGCTATACCTTTTTACATTTTTCATACATTTTTTACATTATAAAACTATTTTTTCTAAATCAAAAGTCAAACCAAAACTCAAACCAATAAAAAAGAACAGGCCAACTCAAACATGAACTTGTGTAACACGTTAAAATTGAATACTATTTGTTTAACCCATTTATTTTTATAAACTAAAATAATATATATATATATATTATGAAATGAATTTCAATAGTAGAAAAATTAATACTAAAAATAATGCCTACATTCACTTATTAATGTATGTAATATGAAATGACGTAAAAGTTTAAGAGGAAATCTTCTAAGTAATTAAAGCCCAGAACAAATCTTTGATTGGATTCGGCAATGATTTTCTACGTACATACATAAAACAACACTTAATTTGTACCGGAATTCTCTATTCTCTTATCGTGAGAGGGTAGACACGAAAGACAAAGATAGAGCAGACGGTAGATCTTATGAAATCAATTATGCATGTACAATAATGATAAATCGTGAGTACGCATACCTCTTATATTTATTTTTTTCCATAAAAGAACACGACCACTAAGGACTGTGGTACTGATCAACCGGATTGATAATCCAGAATCACCTTCAACAGCCAGCCCACAGAGTTTAATTACCTTAGATTAATTCCCGATTCCAACAAAGTGTCAAGAACTGCAACTAATTCAGCAAAAAAGGGACTTGAAAATTAAGAATAATTAATTTGTATTACTGAAGTTTTAATTAATAATAAAATAAGAAGGTGGTTCCAAATTAAAAGTATAGAAAGCATGACCTTCAGGTAGAGTTCGTAGTATCACATTAAATGTGAAGTTGGAAACGTGAAACAGACCACAATAATCACATTTATCTTAATTTGTGTATATATATATATATATATATATATATATATATCCTCGTATTCTTCGATTGATTGAGGATCAAAAAAATGAAGGTTTTAAGGTGCCTTTGTGGAGTAATAATTGTGGTGTTTCTGTATGTTTCGATAAGTACTACAGAAGCAGCACCATTACCATATACCTTCACTTGTCCAATTTACACCAAATGTGAAGGAATAACCGTGACCTGCCCAAAAGAGTGCCCGGATTTTCTCGTCAATCTGGGTCCGGAATACAACAAATCTTGCCAACCCAACTGCGGTGGTTCTGATTGCCAACCCTTCTGCACTCGTAAGTTTTTTCATTTTGTTAATTAATTTCCATCTACGTCCTGATGTGACGTGGACGTCGTGTTTAAAAAATGTACAATTTCTTTTTACGTGACAGCAATTTATCCAAGGTGCGGTAGCCCTGGATCAGCCTGTTACGATCCTCGCTTCATCGGGGCAGATGGCGGGGTCTTCTACTTCCACGGAAAGAGCAACCAGCACTTCAGCTTGGTCTCCGATCGCAACCTCCAAATCAACGGCCGGTTTATCGGCCACAGGCCGGCCGGGAGGACTCGAGACTTCACCTGGATTCAGGCCCTGGGTATCCTCTTCAATTCCAGCCACAGCTTCTCCGTGGAGGCCACGAAAGCCGAAACCTGGGACGAAGACACCGATCACCTGAAATTCACGTACGAGGAACACGAAATTATCGTACCGGAAGGTGCTCGGGAGACATGGGTGGCCCCGAAACAGGGCCTGATGATTAAAAGAACGGCAAATAAAAACAGGGCCATCGTCAGCATTCCAAGCCTGGTTGATGTTTTGATCAATGCCGTTCCGGTGACAAAAGAAGATGACAGAATCCATGGCTACAAAGTGCCTTCGGATGATTGCTTTGCTCATTTGGAAGTGCAGTTTCGGTTCTCTAATCTTTCCCCGGAAGTGGAGGGAGTGCTCGGCCACACGTACCGGCCTGATTTCGTGAATCCGGCTAAACCAGGCGCGGTGATGCCGCTTTTGGGAGGGGAAGATAAGTTTAGAACAAGTTCACTTCTCACGGCGGATTGCAAGACTTGTATTTTTTCTCCGTGTGAAATTACCGAAGAAGCGACGCAGTCGCCAGTATTGAAATATAGCACCTTGGACTGCACCTGGAAATTGTCAGGTGGAAATGGGATAGTATGCAAGAAATGATGAATAGATAAAAATTCTAAATAACGCCAGTGGAAGATTCATTCTATTTTGGCATTTTTCTGTAGTGTTCTTGTTCAAATATTAGTGTCGTGTTTGAAGTTTGAAATCCAGGGAAATGGAGATGAATGATTAATTATGTTTTACTGTTTGTAACTAGAGTAATGATAGTTTTAGCAACCAATCATAGCAACTTTTTGATAGCAACTCATGTGGCATGCATTCATTGGTTACATTTTTATTAATATCAAATAATTGACCAATGAATGCGTACCACATGAGTTACTATCAAAAAGTTGCTATAATTTGTTGCTGAGTATATCATTATTCTTGTAACTAATAAATGTTAGAAAGATACGTACATCTTTGAACTATTTATTATTCATGTCAATCAAGTTATCATATTGCAATCATAACTGATCACTTAATTACATCATGTCGTTTTTTGCGTGTTAGATAAATTGTCGGGACTTGTCTTGATTAAACCATTTCTTGTCTTGATTTGCTAAGGCTCTGTTCTCTTGTGCTAATTTCTCAAGAATCATCACTTTTTTTTTCAAAAACTTTACACAAAGAAATAACTTAACTTTTTCAACAATTCAAAATTAAAATTTTAAAATTCCCTCTAAATACCTACTCACATAAATTCAAAAAATAACACAATCATTACACTTTTTTATCTCTCACCTACACAATTTCCCAAAAAAAACTTCCCTTCAAAAAATTTCTAACAAAAAACTTCCCTCCAACAAAATTTCTTCTACACAAGCCACAAGAGAACAGAGCCTAGCCTAAAACAAAAGACTACTAGTCGGATCCTGTTTCCTTCTATAACGTTTCTATCAAAGGGACTATATATAAATGGGGAAAGATGGACGAACATTTTCAAGCTTTTTCAATTTTGTGAGTGTGTTCCGATTTTGCCCTTTTGTTGGTGTGCTTTTTGCCTGAGTTTGTGAATATTTTGTTTTCAAAGTTTGCCAGTATTTTTGTAAATAAGAATGGCTGAGAAGGGTCAATTTGGGTAACAAAAAGGTTTTGCTGAAATTGTGGAGAGGAGAGGGGAGAGCCTTCACGTGGGTTGGAAATTTTGCTGGAATTGGGGAGAGAGGAGGGGGATTTCACGTGGGCTTCAAAATGGGAGAGGGAGGGCCGCTTAAAAAAAAAAAAGAAAAGCGTACGTTGGCCACAGTGGGGGAGTACATTAGTTCGACAAAACGACGTCGTTTTGCTGATGTCACCGGCCTATGAACAGTTGCTTGTTCGTTCTGAGCGTAGAGAGCAGATTTCCCGGTCATCGAGAATATTTTCCTTTTGCTTTTCCAGGATTTCATGGATTTTGGATTGATCGGTGTATTTCATCGGCTTCACTCCACTCAAAGCCAGATAGGTTTCTCTTTGTTCGCTCTCACTTTCTCCTCTTCCCCTTCTCCATCTTCCTCTTCTCCTCTTCTTCTTCTCCATCTACTTACGAGTACAGTCAGCGAAAGGTATTTTCTTTCCCATTTTGACTTCTTTTCCACATCAATTGTTTTAGGGTTGATTTGTTTGATGTTATTGATTATTTTTATCCTTTCAGATGTTATTCATGCATCTTAGTTAGGCTTCTTTGGAGTTTTGGATTTCTGCCTTTGTGGTGGTTTGGATGTTGTCTCGGAAAACGAAGGTAAGCATATTTTTTCATCTGTTTTTAAAGGTTTTTATTTTTTATTTTGTTGATTCAGAGCCTTTGGGGTGGAATATTTATTGTCCAATTTCACTGGTGTTAACATTTTAGGCGACGGTCATGAAGAATACGGTGATGAAATCTTGAAGGTGATTTTTTTTCCCCTATGTCATCTTCTTTTTAACTTCTCTTCTTTTAGTGTTTTTAATTTCTAAATTTTTGATGTTTTCTACAGGATGATCAGAGATGATCAGAGATGTCTGGTGTTTTTATGATGGAAAATTTTCAAGTTTCAAATATTTTCTTGTGGGTTGTGGTTTTTAATTCCAATTTGGTTTATTTTGTATGTTTCTGATTGGGGTTTTTTTTTTTTACGTGGGATTCTGTTCTTAGGTTTTATTGTGAAGGCGAAGAAGATGAGGCCAATTTTCTGTGGAAATTTCGAGTTTGATACCCGTCAATCTGAGTTGGAGCGGTTGTTCTCCAAATACGGGAGGGTTGAACGCGTCGACATGAAATCTGGTATTTAATTTAAGGAAGTTTACCTGTTCTGTCGATTTCTTACTTTCCTGTCATTCCTGCTCTTGTGCGGTGTTGATTCCATTGATAATTAAATGTGTTTTGAACTTCAATTTGCATTGTTCACGGGTGTGCAAAATGAGTTTGGCGTTTCATATGTAGTTATGGTTTGTGGTGACGAACTCTTCATTTGAGTAGTTAAAAACCAATTCAGCAGAGTTTGGGATTTTAATCTAATTTTCCGAGAGGAGGTTTCCTTCTGTGTGATTACTATGAACTAGCCCTTATCTGGAGAATTGGATGTATACTCTCTGTTACTAAACAAAGAACAATACAATAGCAGAAAGAACATAAGTCACATAACTTGATTGGAAAAAATAAAAAAAGACCTGGTAAAATATATATCTGGAGCAGGGATCCGTATTTAAGTGTTTGTTTTGACGCAGGAACAACTTCTAAAGGAAATGTGAGCTTCTTACTTGGCTTGACAACTTCTGTGCAATAACATTTCTAATGCAAAAGGAAACCTCTATCTGCCTGCCTGCTCTCTCCTTCTACTCAAAGAAGGAATCGTTCTGCATTTCTTTACACGATCTTGTGTCACTCACTAATGTCACTGCCTAAGTTGGTATTTTGCAAGAATGGTCATACAGAGATTTGATTTGGGTTGGGGTTTTCTCCTTCGCGGGTCTTTGATTCACGTATCTGAGAGCGGATTTCTGGTGGTTTCACGGAGATAGTGCCTTCCCAACACCACTCCCTGCCTTCCTTCCTTTCTTCTCTAATTTTTTTCTCCTCTTCCATTTTCATCTTCTCTGCAATCTTGCTCTATCCGCATTCTTCAACCTCCTTCAAACGAGAAAGAGAAATGCTGTTGATGATTTTTTTTGTTTTTTCTGAAGGATGAGAAACAGAGAAAAAGGATAAAAATGAATGTTTTCCAAAGGTATATTCCATTTTTTCTCTTTGGTGGGAGATATTGTTGTTTTAGTTTTGATTAGTTCATACATGTGTTTCTTGCTCTGCTCTTGCCATTGTTGTCATCTCGGGTGAGCTTTGGTTACTTGATTTTCTTTTCTTTACAATTTTTTTTTTTGGATATTCTGCAATTACTTGGTTGTTGGGTTTTTTGCATTCTTTCCTTCGAAGTTTTTTGGGATATGACTCAAATCCTTCGAAGTTTCTTCAATTATTGGATGCATGCTTCTTTACTAATTCAAAGGTAAAGAAATTTTTGTACTCTGATGTTTATCTGGTGGTCTTTTTATGGAATTGGTGGTCAGTTTTCAAGTGCTAGAGGCTGCAATGCGGCAAAAGAGTTCAATGTAAGAATGGAAGCTAAAGTATTATTTATTAGCTCCTCATCTTGGGCACCTCCTTCTAATTAGCTATTTCAAAGAGCTTCAGTTTTTCACTTTAGTGAGATTAAAAATATCTAATACCAATAGACTAGATAAAGCAGATAACTTAAACCTGCATGTTGGCAAAATTTATCACTATGTGTGAAGCAGTAAGGTTCCATTGAACCACTTATGTTTTGTTTTTCCTGGGGAGGAAGTTTGCTATCAGCCATTGACCTTGTGTCCATAACTAAACTAAATGTTTTGTGTTCTTTAGGGCTGAAGCAGGACGAGGGCAAGTACAAACACATTGTGGACCTGCCCCAAGACCACATTTGGCATAAGAGCAAATGCTACTGTGAGGGAGCCTGAGATTCAGAAATTGTGGGATGAAAATCAGGTTTTTAAGAAACTTGTAGAGAAGAATGATGAGGTGAGTCCTTATTGGTGATTTAAATTCTATGATAAAAGTTAGTGTTTTTAGCTAATGTTGAGTTCGTTGGCAGGACAGTTTTATTCTTCATGATGGTCCTCCTTATGCCAATGGGGATTTGCATATTGGGTTTTGGAAAGGTTTAGAAAGGAGAGTTACGAGCCGATTTGGAGTTCGGGATTTCTTCAAGGGTGCTTATATTATTTTTCCTATTTTGTGATTTTTATGTTTTTGATGCAGAATTTCAGACATAGGAGTTCCAGTTCCGCAGTACCGCTTTACCGGTGAATCTTTCTTTTCGATTTCAGAAATTAATTTGGCTTATTTGCATTGTGCAGGTGTTGTTGCTGAGAAAGTGTGAGTTGGAGACATTGTCCAACCACTATGCATTATTTGTTCAATGGAAGAAAAACTAAGCTTTCTTCTGAATAGAAAGTTTGATGAAAAGCTTAAACAGTTCCATCAAAATTTTCCTTTGGTGGTGTTTTAACTGCTGTTGCCTAATTCATTAAATAGTATTTGAACTAACTGATTTTTCTTGGTCATTGCTGCAGATTCTTTTTCCTTTAACTAAGTGCATTCTTTGTATTCCAGATTTTATTTGATTTTGGCAGAAAATGAGGACTTGGGAACCATATTGAACCGTCCGGACAATTTTTTACCTTTGTTAGTTAAAGATGCCGATGAGAAGAGTTATGGCCGACTTAATATGGTGAAAGGTAATTTCTTTTTTTTCCCAACTCATTTACCTTTGTTTCTTTGACCGATTTTGAGGAATTTAAACTGAAATTTTTGTGGCACTGTTTGCTTCCAATGCTTTTTAAACTGAAATTTTGGTGGCACTGTTTGCTTCCAATGCTTCGTTGATCGATCCTTGGTGGCACTGTTTGTTGAAGTGGACAGGATGGTATTTCGATGCTTCTTTGATACTTGGGGTGGTTATAGCATCATAGGCTTTGGTGATCTGGAGTGCTTATAGCATTTCTCTGAAGTTTAAGTGCTTTACTTTTTATTCCATGAGATTCTATTTTGAATTGAATTGGTGATACTGACTTTTGTTTTGTTTTTATTTTATTTTATTTATTTATTTATTTAGGGTTCCTTAAGGATCTTGAAGTTGTTAAGACTTGCATTTTATCGATGTCTTACTTTCTGATTCTTCCATTTCCAATGCACTCTTTAAATTGTTTCTACTACTATGCAAGGCATAGAGGTAATCGTTATTTCTTTTGTTTCTTGCGGTGGCAGCCATTGTTCCATATTTTGGCTTTTAGAGATTTATATTAACTTTAAAATTTGCAACCTGCAGCAACTTTACATCAGCCTACGGATATTGGAAGATTACCGATGGCTATCTCCTCTGGGTTGGATGTCCTTTTCAGTGTGCCTTCTTATTTTTCCAAGGGATGGTTGGGAAAAGAACTGCAACCACCATTTTCTCATCTTTAGCTCTGAGATTTTTAGACCTGGCCCTATGGCTATCTAGACAAGTATGGTTCTCCTTTCTGAATCTTTCCCTAAACATGTTTTCATGGAAATGATATTATTGTATTCTTAAGTATGAATGCCATTTTCTCTATGAATCTGGATTTAATACAAATGTGAAGAAATGATCGCATAAGGCTGGGATCTGGTCATTGCAGTGGGGCGTTTAAAACTTGTACTTGATTATTTAACTGCACATGATTATTGCGCTTAACACATCAATCCCCTTACACACTCTTGATGCTTTGAAACTGCATTTAGACATATCCAAGCTATGTTCCATGTTTTCTGTCATTTGATGCTTTGAAATTTGTCTGAATAAAGCACCACTGTGCTGTCAGTGCTTACATTGCAGCAGAGCTTCAATAATTTCACTATGGAAAGAACCCATGATAAAATTCCCCCCACCCACCCTCACTCACTCCCTTCTATTTTTGTTTCTTTCACTTAAATGAACTTAATATCATGTAAAAACCCGACTATACTGTTTGAAAACAGAGGCATCAGTTACTGATATTGTGAAATTAATATAAAACATTGCACTAATTCTAAGCTGCTAATTTCCCTGGTACTTTCACTCACAGTAGTCATCTTTGAACGCTGATAAAACAAGATACATAAAATACTTGCAGAGCTTTTGCTTGTTTGCCACTGGCAGAGCTTTTATCATTGGCCATTGTTACTGTAACATTGTTTATCTTTTCAGTGAAAACTAATTTTTGGATTTGCTACAGCTTGATGTTTCTCATTGTTTGATGGATACTTTTTTCTTCTCTGTCCTCTTTGTTGATATACAAAGAATAGTTGACATTGACATGTAAAGGATGCGAAGAGCCAACAGAGCAGGAGTCTTCTTCATCAGGGCACTTATTGTTAGTCGGCTGCAAAGGCTTCCTATGCCCTGCAGGCAACACTTGCTGTAAGAAGTTAGCAAAGCTAATTAATTAGTGATGATTAGCAGAACCTAATCCTCATATTTATCATTTGGTCTTTTCAAATTTATGCCCATTGTGTTGCCTGCAAAGTTCATACATTAGTGATTAGCAGAACCTAATCCTCATAGTTATCATTTGGTCTTTTCAAATTTATGCCCATTGTGAGTTTTTATATCTATTCTGCAAATATATGGAATGATTTAGCTGTTCTTTCACGGATATTTTAATAGTATAAAATATCTATATTTCAGGTTCTTCTTGCTCTTCATCAGAAAGTAGCTCTGGGAATGAAGATCTTCTAACCGTCGAAAAGAGGGTTTTCAGATGCATTTTGGTCTTACAAAAGGCTTCATTGGCAACTAAGGTAACAAGAAACAGTTGCACTGAAATAAATGACCTCTTTAATGTTAGAGAGATGCTCTTTGATATAGCTCTGTAGAATGAATCTTCAGGCATATCAGAGGCCGATAGTTAATGAGCTGGGGGACGACATTGAATATGATGATTTGTTGATGTCTTTTTAGTGAATGCTTGATAGTTGCTGATGCTATTTTGTTCCCAAAAGAATTCTTTGATTTTGCATTTTTAGAGTTTAGCTTTGACAGTGCAGAAATTGTAACGGAAACATCCTAGGATTTAATCACAAAGATTGGATGCTTCTTTTATTGATATGTGTCCTTGGCTGAGACATAGAGTTCAGAGAAAAGGCATATCGAGTATTAAACTCTTCTTTTTTCTACATCCGATCCACTAGAGAATTACTAAAAGTATGCAAGTGTTTCAGGTTTTGAAGAAGGAACTGGAGTCTTCTGAAAGATGCAGGTGGTTTTTTTTTTTTTTTTTTTCTGTTGATGAATCATCTGAAATTATAGTCTTCCTTTAATGGGAACTTCATTTACTGTTAGTCTTCATTGTTTCTCCTTCTCACTATTGGTGTCTTCTTCTGTGAGCTTATTGTCTTTTTTTCTTTTTCTGTGATTTTCTTATTTTGATTGAGATTCAGATTCATAAATCAACTTTTTATGATCCTGAGACTTCTTTTTTCTGGGCTGCCTTTGCTTGAGTATAATGGGAAACAAAATTTCTTCATCCTTCAGTAGTCTTCTTGTCGATTTTTGCATAATATGAGTTTTCTTTTTTTTGCAGGTTTTATCTCTAAACTTTCTTTTTGAGATTTCTGTTATGGAAAAGAAGAATTTTCAGATGATGTTTTGTGGCCATTTGTCCGGCTACAACAACTCAAAATGTCTGGGTAATACTTTAGGGAGTTTTTTCTATAATTGAAATGTGATTAGTTGTGGGATACATCTGTGTTTTTTGGTCATAAAGGGGCTCCTGCTATGACTTGCAGTGGTTTTTTTTTCCCCAAGTTTTTTGCATCTGTTTTTTAGTGTTCATTTGTTCAAAGATTACATCTTTATTCTGTAGCCTTTTATTTTTTACTACAGTATGGCAATAAGGAGAGCTTGAAAGGTGCAAGATGTTGGAAACTCTTGTGCTTGTTCTGGAATCATAAATGTTGGTGTTTTCTTTAGGTTTGATTTTAATCTTAAAACGTTTGTTCTGCTGTGAAGCCAATTATTTGGGTTGGGACTCAATGGAACAATGACAATACATGCTCAACAATTTTATGTCCTTACAAACTCTGTAACTGCTTCTTTATTTGATTAATTCTGACCTCGAAAGCTATTGAATTGATCTTTTAACTTTGAGATTAATTTCTGTTAATGTGTCTTTTAGGGATTTTGAGTGGCATTCACAGCCATAATTATGTTCCATGCCAGTTACCTCCGAACCTTACAAGCCTTGTAACTTTATGCGACTATGGAACTTTTGTTTTGTGTTTTTGTTTATTTGATTCGTCTATACTAATGAAGAATTATTGTTTCTGTAGAAATCTTCCCAACAATAATTTCAGTGGGAGGCTTCCTTACTCACTCACTGGCATTTCTGCTCCTAAATATTTATGAGTTTCATATGTTTATGATTTTTGTTTCTTGAGCATTCTAGACTTTTCTGGGCTGTTTCATGAATTTTTGTGTCTGTTTTTCTTGAGATTAGGAATGTCAGCCAGAATTCACTATCTCCATCCGTTGGAGACATCTTACACAGGTGAACAAAGACTTCTTTTTTAGCTGCATCATCTAATCTAGCTAGGGCCGTTCAGACATTTTTAAATGTTTTTTTATTTTGCATACCAAGCCATTCAAGTGCTTAAATCTGCAGCCCTAGCTATATTAGATGATGGTATGATTACTACTTGTTAAAACTATGAGCTATTCAGGTTTAATGGTTGCTTTGAAGGCTTATAGCTTTGAGTTTCTTTTTTCCATTGAAAAATGAAGAAACCTATTGCAAATTGTTTCTTCTTGATATCACATCTGAGAAAGAAGAAATCATGACTTCTTTTGTTACCTTCACTTTTTGGACATCAACAGCTACATCCCTTTAATTGTTTTAGTTTAAACAGTCTAATTGTAGTAAACATCTTTCTGAATATCCTTTAGGGTGTGGGAATAATAGGTGCATTTTTCTCACTTAAAGATCATTACCCAGAATTTTTATCACTTAAAGCTCTTGTTCAACTACATTTGAGTGCCAAAGATGATATTTACTTCACAGTTTTGGAGTCAAAAGGCCCTTTTTCTATTTATGGTCCTCGACCAGCTCCTCAGGTTTATAGCTTCACTATTTCTATTATTATTTGTAATTAATATATAACAAAAATGTTTCTTTTCTCAGCGATTTCATATCTTGTGTTATAATTAGGTTTATAAGCATAATTCCGATTGGTTAGCTTTCTGTGTTTTTCTTGCTAAGTTTCTTTAGTCAAAGTCCAAGCACTTCAATTGGTGTTATTTTTCTTCTCTATTGTTTGTTGCCTGAGATCCTTTCCTTGAAAAAATTAGGTGGAAGAACTTATTCAGATAAAGGTGGCCAAAGAACTGGCTGAAAGAGGATTTCAAGAGTTTATCAACTTTCTAAAATCTGTAAAAGCAATGCTCCTCGACCCTAAACCGGCAAAACTGTCTTGGAAAAATGAAGAGAAGACTTGGCAACGGATTGAATCTCTTGAACCATACTGCATTGATATGTCAAAGATGAAGAGCAAAGGAAAACTGTTGGGATGGTAACTTTCTCCTCTAGCTTACTTTAAGAAAAAAAAAATTATTATTTAAGCCACTGTAAAAAGTTTAGAAAGAACAAAATGAAGCTTCTTTATATCATGTTGTGAAGTAGATTTGGGAGGCTTTTTTATTTTATATTTTTTTTGGCAGATACTCAGAAGAAATGGGACTAGCAAAAACATCAACGATACTAGCTTAGAAATTGAAGGTAAACACATTTTAAATATTTTTCCTCTCTATTTATAGTTATTTTTAGATCCTTACCTTTGGCTGGATTTTTATTCTCCATTTCTTATGGGTGTGAAATTTTTAGACTAATGCTGTTGTCAACTTCTTGATGCATCTTTGCCGGAGATGTGAAACCTTAGAATTTATTGAAGGCAGCCTTTCTTTTTTAAAAAACCGGTTCTCTCTTGCCTTTTTTGATTTTTTTGGGTCTATATTCCACTTTTTATGAATTGAAGGATGGAACTTCTTTTCAGCCCTATGGGGTTTCTATACTTCGTTGTGTTTTTGTTTTGCTCGGTGTACTTTTAAGCTGCAGTTATCTGATTACTTGCCACTTTTCTTGGCTCATTGTTGTAGATTATTTTCCCTCTAATTAAGTGGATTGTTTGTATTACCGCTTGATTTTTTTTCCTGTTCTTTTAGGGTCTGGTTTAAAATTTTGTTTGGCCCTCTCTGCACAGCCTTTTTTGTACTTTTGGATTCCTGATTGCATGCACTAGACAACTAACATCCAGTGAGAATCTTTCAGGTACTGGACAACTAGCATTCAGTAATCTTATTAGACTTGTGCGTGGTGTTGCATCTTTAGATGGATGCCTACTGATTTGGATTCCGTTTTGTGTTTTAGGATTCCAAAATCATTGCCAGCCCAGTATGATGAAAGTGGTTGCTGCTGCAGCTAAGGCTGCCATTACCTTTTATTTGAAGAACAAGAAAAATCAAACGATGCTGATTTATTTGTTCTGACATGTGAATGTTTCTTAAATATGCACTGCCATGGATTTTAGATTCAAAGTTCACCTTTGCTTTCAAGTGATTTGGATGGAGGCAAACACTAATTTTTTAGATCTATGAGCGTGTGATGAATTCGCTTGTTTTCGAATGAAATTTAGAGGCAGAAAAGAGGATATAACTGATATTCACTTGTTTTTTTTTTATTTAAAGCATCCCAGTACCTTTTTCTTTCACCTGCGATGAATAAGGCTGATTTGGAGTTTGGGATTTCTGAAAGGGTGGTTACAATGACAATGATGACCAAATGGATGAAAAAGTAGAGGAAGAAGTGGAAGAAGTAGAAGAAGAGGAGGAACATGACATTAATGGAGCTGCTGAAGGAAAGAGCATTGCCAGAGATGTCACTGGAGTTGATGAATAAGCGACTTGCTCTTCCTCCTCATGGTTTAGAAGTATACGTCGATCTAACAAATAATCATAACCTAACAAGTTGTGTTTGAGATTATAAAAAAATCACCACATAATTGAAAAGAAACAAAATATATAGTTCCTATTAAAATAAATAACCTGGCTTACTTATCAAAATTAAATCCCTAAAGAACTAATCACAATTCACGGCGCGATAGCGCCGTGATAATCCAGCTAGTTCTATAATAACAATCAAGTGTCCTTAGTGAAAACAACACTGTGTTCAACAATAACAGTGCGTAAAAAGTGGGGAAGTTCTTGAAATTTACGTGCCTGAACCGGGCAGATTTTGACCTCAAATGCAATCCTATTCTTCATTGAATTAATGGACATCAACGTCCTATAAATGGAGCCATGGAACTCCAATTCAGAGAAAGAAGAAGCCCATTAACGTTAATTACTTCGAATTAAAGATGGGTTTTTCTTGCTCATACAATCTAGTCCTATTCCTGGTTATGATCTTTTTAACTGGTGTTAATCTGCTGTGCCTTGCAGATCCCACAGATGGGTTTACAGAAGTAACATTAACCGATGGAAATTTTGGGTTGCAAAAGCCCTTTAATACTCCACTTGATGATCGATACAGTTACGCACATGGTGTCAGGAGATTCTGGGTTTACACAAATGACAAACCCTTCAAACCTGGAAGTGGTACCAGGCCACGAACTGAAGTCCGCATTAAGGTTCATTTCTTCTCTCTCTGGCTCACCACTTACTGACTAACGTTTCTTTTCGTTGTTACTAGCGATCTGCCGAGATATAATTCATATTATAAAGTTTTGTTACAAATAAATAAATTGCGGGTCCACACCAAATTGAAGTTTTGGTTCAGTGGTCGAGTTCTATATTATGGTTACACGAACCGAGCTGTTTATTATTGTTAATTTAGAAAAGAAGGATGTAAAAAACCAAAACTCCCCGAAAGTTTGTCGAAATTAATAAGCGAATGCTAATAAGGTTTCAAAAATTACTTAATGCACTACAAAATTTTCAAAATATTACAAAATCCCCCTAAATGTACAAAATTTTTGACCACATAGGGGGTCCTTTAGATAATTTTCAAAACCTTAAAGTTAACTTGATGAGAGAATATAACTTGTACCGAAGATACAAGGGTATCATTTCAAATTCAACGAGAAAAGTACATTTTTATCCTTGTTAAATATGAGATGATACACATATATCCTTAGTACAGGTTATCTGCACTACAACCTCGTATGGAAGTTGTGGTAAGTTACCAATAAATTACATTGCGGTTTGGTACCTATATAATCGGGTTATGGATGACTATAATAAACTGTGGAATTAATTAAAGGTTTAAACATTGTTATCTTTACACAGGATCTTGACTACTCTTCTGGAATTTGGCAATTCGAAGGCCACGCATACGTTCCGACGGGGACTTCCGGCGTGACGATAATGCAAATTCACGGCGCCAGAGTCGGAGCGACGAGCCTCCAGCTGAGAATCTACGACGGCGACATGAAATACTACAAGTTCGACGTGGTCGACACGAACCTGTACGACAGATGGTTCCGATTAAACGTGATCCACAACGTAGACGAAGGGCACATCACGGTTTTCATCGACGGCGTTCAGAAATACGCGGTGAAGGATCAAGGGCCCGGTGACTTGTACTTCAAGTGCGGGGTTTATGCTGCACCGGCTAGCTCGAGTAACTATATGGAGTCAAGGTGGAGAGACATCAAAATATACAGAAAGTGAGGCAACAAAATGCATTGTATTATCATGGAAGAGAAAAAGTATGTATAAATTTCAAAAATTTAAGGTCATGATCTGTTGTTGAGTTTTCTAAATGTTGAATTATGGTTTTATGGACATCAATCCAGCATCCACCAGTAAATAGTGACATTCGTCTCACAGAAAGAATCGTGTTTTATAACTCGATAGTTGCTTCATATTATTGGAAAATACTGTAGTTCCTTCACGGAACCATTAATAATGTATCATAGTAATTATTTAGTAGTTGAATGGTTCCGTAAAGGGACTATAGTGTAACGTTTATTGGTACCTTCCAATAATTAGCAAGAGAAATTAATAACCACGATCAAAGGCAAAAGGCAAATATGAGAGAATTTTTCGGTGTTTACATTCTGAACCATGGCCTAATTTGAAGTTATGAACTAGGGTTACTGTGACATTAGATTGTAGCTTAGTTAAGAGTTTGAATCTCATCAACTGCAAATATGAAACCCAATTCCCTTTACTCTCAGCTCAAAACAAAAATATATATAATGCGCCTGCAAAGAACTTCAAGGGCTTCGTTGTGTTTGGGTATAGTTACGAAACTAACCATATTGTTTTGTGAAATTACATTTATATACTCATGCATTGTTCGTTTTGTAAAATTACATTTATACTCATGCATTATTCATACTACAAAGCAAAACCTGTGAAGCCTAAAAACTACAAAACAAAGCCAGTGAGGCGTAAAAACCACAAAACAGACCATGTGGAGCATATACATTCCATCCAAGAAAGAACCAGAACCATGGCATCCATCATCAAAATGATTCATGAAGGTACAGAAAAACTGGGACCCAATCTGTTTTATTATATGATAGCAAGCTTGAAAGTTTTATTATATGGGTGGCTCCGAAACTGGGCCTGATTATTAAAAGAACAGCAAACAAAAACAGGGCCGTCATCAGCATTTCGGGCCTGCCTGGTTGATGTTTTGATCAATGCGGTTCCGGTGACAAAAGAAGACGACAGAATCCATGGCTACAAAGTTCCTTCGGATGATTGCTTCTCATTTGGAAGTTCAGTTTCGGTTCTCTAATCTTTCCCCGGAAGTGGAGGGAGTGCTCGGCCACGCGTACTGGCCTGATTTTGTGAATCCGGCTAAACCGGGCGCGGTGACGCCGCTTTTGGGAGGGGAAGATAAGCATAGAACAAATTCACTTCTCAAGGCGGATTGCAAGACTTGTATTTATTCTCCGGCTGAAGTTACCAGAGAAACGACGCGGTCATCAATATTGAAATATAGCACCTTGGATTGCACCTGGAAATTGTCAGGTGGCCGGAAATGGAATAGTTTGCAAGAAATGATGGATCGATAAAAATTCTAAATAAAGCCAGTGGAATATTCATTCTATTTTGGCATTCATCAGTTTAATCTCTAGTGTTCTTGTTCAAATATTCATTTTCGTGTTTGAAGTTTGAAATCCAGGGAAATGGAGATGAATTTGTATGATTAATTCTGTTTTATTGGATAAAAATGCATCCATAATATTGTTTGCAACTTCTTAAATGCTGGAAGAATCCATACATCTTTGAACTATATATTTATCATTCATGTCAATCGAGTTATCATATTTCAATTATAATTCACATAGTTATATCGTATCGTATTTTTTGTGTTAGGTAAGAAATTGTCAGGACTAATATTGTGCGCATGTAGCAGGAAAAAAGGATCAATTTAACCATTTCTTGTCTTGATTTGCTAATAAAACAGAAGAGACTTCTAGTCCAATCATGTTTCCCTCTAATGTTTCTACTCTCTCCGTTTCATTAGGAAAGTCTAATTTGTGATATTGTTTAAGTGTTACAACGTGAACTCTTTTAACGAAAACAATAGAGTATTCTATAATAACAATGAAAGTGTCCTTAGTACTTAGTAGTAAACAACATAGGATTCAACAATAACAGTGCGTAAAAAATGGGGAATTCTTGAAATTTACGTGCCCGAAACGGTAAAACAGATTGACCTCTACATAAACGGCAGAGGTCCTATATATAAATGGAGCCATGGAGTTCCAAACCTCAAATTCATCGAAAGAAGAAACCCATTAACTTTAATTATTCCGAAATAATTAATTAAAGATGGGTTTTTCTTGCTCATACCTATTATTCCTGGTTGTGATGTTTTCAACTGGTTTTAATCTGCTAAGCCTTGCGCTTGCAGATCCCACAGATGGGTTCACAGAAGTAGCTTTAACTGATCGGAATTTTAAGTTGCAAAAGCCCTTTAATCTGCCACTTGATGACCGATACAGCTACGCAGATGGTGTCAGGAGATTATGGGTTTACACAAATGACAAACCCTTCCAACCTGGAAGTGGTACCAGGCCACGTACTGAAGTCCGCATTAAGGTTCTCATTTCTTCCTTTGACTCTTATTACACAAGCGTCGCTCCGGTCGTTACACTTAAAAAATAATGTTTCTTATACAATTTTTTTGTATTAAAAATAGGCTTAATCACTATTTACCCCTGGTGTTATTCTCTTTTGTATTAAAAATTATGCTACTGGCTAGGATTGAACATACAACCTTCCACTCCCTTGCACATGGTATAACCGCTAGGCTACTAATATTTTTTATACCAATTATAGTTCACGTTAGATTTATCTTTCGCTATCTCTCAACTCTCCAAATAAAAGAGCATATAGCTGTTATTTTCCATTCCTTTTTACAAGAATAATCATTTTTTTTCTTCCAAAATTTTAAATTTTGAATTTTGAACTGAATAGAAAATTAAGTGAATCTTTTATGTAAACCCAAATTTTTTATGTAACCAAAAAAATTTTATGTAAAGTTTTTGGGTTTACATAAAAATTAACTTAATTTTCTATTTAGTTCAAAATTCAAAATTTAAAGTTTTGGAAGAAAAAAATGATGATTCTTGTAAAAATGAATGAAAAAGAACAGAGCCTTAGGCTCTTTTATTTGGAAAATTTGAGAGAGAGTGAAGCATAAATCTAATGGGAACTATAATTGATATCAAAAACATTAGCAACCTAGTGGATATTCCATGTATAAGGGAGTAGAGGATTGTGTGTTCAATTCTAATCAATAGCATAATTTTTGCCTTTTATTTGAAATCAATACAGACCCGATCTCCTGAAGTCATTATTTAATGAGATTAATTTTGTCCTTTCAATGATTATTATACATGATTTAGTCAAAGGGAGGGTAAAGAGTTAGTTTTAAAAACATGAGGGGTAAGTAGTCAAAAGATAATAACACCGGGGGGGTGTGTGGTAAATGGTGATTAAGCCTTAAAAATATGACTTTTTAGTGTGAGGTCGGAAAGAATCAACATTTTTAAAAATTAAAAAAAAAACTTTGAATCTTTTGCTTATCCTGCCCATGTCTTTCTTATTTACCCTATCACAATAAATGGTGGATACAACATGTTATGTTATGGAATCCACTTTTCTATTGTGAAAAAATAGATGGAAGGTAGACAGTAGATCTCAATGGCCCAAAACATATCAAACATTCCTTGAATTTTTTTGAATACCCAAAATGCGCTTCTAATTTTAAAAATTGGAGAGAATTTTCAGGGTACTTTTGTATTTTCAATAAAAGTTTAAGGGATGTTTGATGTTTTGAGAAACCTCAAACGGGAAATTGTACTTTTGTCAAACCTCAGGCAGACATTTGATTTTTTATTTATTTTTTCCATACAAATAATGTATCCCGACCCAACATGCATGCATGAGATACCATCTATATCAGTGGTGGAGTCGGGTTCCAAAAGTCAGAATAGACAAAAAAAATTCAATACATAAACTATATATTATGTCAATTCCCTTATCATTTTAATTTGGTAGCGCAATAATAAAAATATCTTTAAATTTCATATAATTTATGTAGTACTAAAGAATACGTCACTGTTCAATATAGTCCACCTCACGTTTAAAAAACTTACTAACGAGTGATCATAATTAAAGGAGTAATTCAAAATTTTTGGTTAAGTCTTTTTGCATACTTCATATTAAATGAGATCTGTGTTTCAATCGAATACCATAGTATATATTTGACTCGCACTAGAGAACAAAAGGCTAATTGTGTTGGTTAAACACTGTTATCTTTATGCAGGGTTTGGACTACTCTTCAGGAATTTGGCAATTCGAAGGCCACGCATACGTTCCGACGGGGACTTCCGGCGTGACGATAATGCAAATTCACGGCGCCAGAGTCGGAGCAACGAGCCTCCAGCTGAGAATCTACGACGGCGACATGAAATACTACAAGTTCGACGTGGTCGACACGAACCTGTACGACAGATGGTTCCGATTAAACGTGATCCACAACGTGGACGAAGGGCACATCACGGTTTTCATCGACGGCGTTCAGAAATACGTGCTGAAGGATCAAGGGCCCGGTGACTTGTATTTCAAGTGCGGGGTTTATGCTGCTCCGGCCAACTCGAGTAACTATATGGAATCAAGGTGGAGAGACATCAAAATATACAAAAAGTGAGGCAACCAAATGCATATTAATTATATTGTCAATGCAATTTAACATGCATATTGTATCCTCTTGAAAGAGAAAAACATATGTTTAAATTTCAAATATATGGTCAACATCTGTTGATGCTGTCGGTGAATAATTTATTTCTGAATGATATTTTATAGACCTCAATCGGCCGGTAATTAGAGACTTTGCTACGACTTTTAATGAGGCACAATATATATTGTATAACCAAGAAAAACTATATTTTATAATAGGGTTAAATTATAATTAAAACAAAATTACAAAAAATAATGAAAGAGAAACAAAACAAAAATTTTATTTAGTAATTCTTTACGGATTTTTGTTTTGAATGCAATTTTAGTTCTAATCAATGTAAATCTTCATAATACTCCAGAAAAAATAAAAAAATAAAAAAATCATAACCTTATACAATTTTGCTATGTGTGGTGAATCTGACAAATACCTTAGAAAAAAAATAAACATAACCTTAATACAATTTAGCTATATGTTATGTTTAATTTATAATTCAAAAAAATCATGAGTACACACTATCTTAATTAACAAATTCATCAAAAAATCTACAAAATATACAATAGGCGGTGGGGACCACTGGGGGCACGTGCCCCCACTGTAAATCCACCCCTACCTGCAATGTAGTACTATGTCCAAATTAAACTTGCTTGTGCATATGCAAGTATTTTCTGACTCATTGAAAAAGTCTTTTCTACTTGTGAAATCACTTATTTCCCCTTCTCTTTGCCCTTAAATTGGGTTTCCCAAATAGGTGAAAGGAAATGAACCCTCTTGCGTGGAAAAAAGCAGTAGTTGAAAAACAAAGGGGTACGTAAATTACCAAAACCCTCCTTAAGTCTGTTCAAATTACTAAACAAATAATGAAGTTTTCAAAATTACTAAACGGACCCTATGTGATCAAAATAATTGCTCATTCAAGGAGGGATTGATAATGTTTTTTGAAACCTTAGAGAGTCAGTTTGATAGTTTTCAAATTACTATATCCGATGAGGCTTGAAAGATTATCAATAATTAATAGACATATAGTCGATTTTGGATCAATAAAATCTAAATTCTACTCTTATATTTTACTTAATTGTCGCCAATTTTAGTGTGGGCTCAACGAATATTGAATGTCCAATTGATTGACAATTTTTTTATACTGCATTACAGGTCATCTTCCAGTAGTGAAGATATTACGGGCTTGTTCTTTTTGTTTCGTTTTGAAAACGGTTTTGGTTTCAACAGTAAATTTAATATATTTTAATCATATTTCATCATTTTCAATACAATTTTTTACTATTCAGCATCTACTTTTTACATTTTCAATACACTTTTTACATTATAAACTATTTTCCAAAACTTGTTTTCAAAACCGTTTTCAAAACGTTCAAAAAGAACAGGCCCTACATAATCAGTGGGGAAAGAATTTCCAGCTAGCACACCATAGTCAGAGTTCCCAGCGGAGGGAGGAGACGAAGATATGTAAGCAGGAGGTACCCTCAGATCCTAGTGCAGATGGACTTTCATAAACTGATTCAACGAGATATGACGTGCTCGCATTAAGATTTAAAACCTGTCGTCTACTTTCAGTAACGGAATAAAGGGGCCCACTATGTCTAACTATAATCATTCAAATTATTAATCCTCCCTATCCTTTCTGGTTTTTTTTTCTCTATTTTTTTTTTTTTTAAAGGCTAAAGTAAATTTACTCTTATGCTTTTCTCTTTCAGGGTTTACGTCCTACTCCACTCACATATATTAATTATCTTTTGATCATACTTTTTGAATTATTGATCCTTTCTCTTTTTCTTTTCGCTATAATAAAATTATTCTTTATATTTTTCTCTTTCTCGAGTTTACGGTCTATTCCTATTCCACATATCCTCTTTTGATCATCATTTTAAATCATTGATTTTGTTCTCTGATTTTATTTTATTTTTTTTTGTATGATTAATTGTGTAATTAAATTGTCATTTGAAAACTTAATAATATCTTGTCTTTCAATTTAATTCATACGTGTATATCGGCACGTTTGACACCCCTAATTGCAATTGATATTATTGAATTTTTGTAAGTTTAAATTGTTATCCAAATGTTGCAATTGTTTATATAATCATTCTACCTTTTCGTGTTACTACATCAGCTGGGATGAGTTTTAAAAATTAAAATTGTTCAAACCACAGTGTTGCAAGAATTAAATGAATTAATGATTATGCACATTGAAATTTTTATTTTTATTTTTAAAAGAAAAAATCTTAATACAAATACTATTAGAAATGATTTTGCACATTGAAAAGCTCTAAAAAAGACATTTAAATACAACTAAATTTAGGGCCTTTTTTATTATATTGCCTCGGGGCCTGACAAGTTTGAGGACCGGGGTTCTTCGGAAGGGTTTCTACTCTCCACAAACTTTTTATCATCGATAGCTTCTGCTATGTCACATACACACAATACGATATTTTTGATACTAAACTCAATACTTTCATAATTAAAAACGTGAAAATGAAATAAAGAAATAAACGCGGTACGCGCAACCAAGTTTTTGCCTAATAGAAAATTCAATTTAAAAACACAGAAAGGTAGAGTGGCTTCATGCAAATTATAAGTCAACTTATTTTAACGTATCTGTCCTCTGAGTTGTACCAGATGCTAGTTCATCATCCAAGAAAGATTAATCACAAAAATTAAACAAATAGAGAGAGAAAGAAGAGCAATAGTTGCAGATGGCTTCCGCTGACCTTGAAGATGTTTTGGATTGTCTTGGAAAGCTGGAAGACGGCTGCGTTGATTCTGATATGAAGGATAATATTAGTACTCTTAAATTCTTGATAATCGCCATTGTGCCATTTCTCAGGCATATGCTGGAGTTGCATGTGGAACAGGAAGACTTCAATCTGCCACTGAAGAATTTAGACAATGAGGTCAAAAAGATGATTCGGGATTTTCAGCCCTCTGATTTGGGAGGTTCCAGTTACTTTTCAGGAGATGAGGATCTGGAATTATCATAATCATCGACAAAGGTACAATTTTGGCTTTTCAATTTAGTAGAGCTTTCCAGGCAATCCGCCTCTGTATTTCTCCAAGCTCCAATATCTGTAAACTGGAAGAAAGCAGAAACACTGCTGAAAATAATTCATTCTCTCTTAAAGAATCTTGCGCATGTATCTTTAACTAAAGCAGCTAAAATCATCCCTGAGAAGGAAACTGAGCATGTTTTAGAGGAAATGAAATTTTTGAGAAGTTTTCTTCGGCTTATAAAAAAGCGGTGCTTTGAGTCCAAGGATGCAAAGCATCATTTTAATAGTGTAGAGAATTTGGCGATGCGATTGTCCACTGCTCTTTGCTTCCTGGCTTTGGATGAAGAACAGGACGAATATCATGTTAATACTGGAATTGTGCTCAGGGATCTGCTAAGCATAATAAAATCTCTTCAAGTAGTAATCAGGGATTTGTATTATCAGTCTTGGGATTCATCACAATCACAAGTAGAAGCAGGTCATGATGATACTCCTGCCAGTGCCATTGATAAGCATGTTCTTCGCTTCGGTGATCTTCTGATTCAAAACCTAAAGGATCTGTCATATAGAAAGGCTTGTCGCATGCTAGATGATGTTAAGGATCAACTGAATACTCTGATTGATGAGCTTAGCTTTCTGAGATGCACTGTCATGGATTTGCTATTCCAAGCCCCTCATGAGGAAATGAATTCTCTGATTAAATCTACACAAGCTTTGATCATCGAAACAGGATATTTTGTATACTTTTCAGGTGATATGGAGGAGGAGGAGGAGGAAGAAGATAAAGAAATGCATTTCAGTTCTGACATTTGCAATTTGCTTGAAGCTGTTGATACGGTCAAGCGGCATGCTGATGGCCTCTGTGGTAACTTAGTTTCGATTTCAAGGAAATCCCATAGCCCAGCCACCAATGGACTTGAATTTGTTGATTTGCTCATAAAGACTCATCGGCCCAGCACCAATGGACTGGAATTTGCTGATTTCCTCATCAAGACCCTTGAGAAGCTAATGAATTCTACGGAAGCACCTAGTCATCCCTTGAAGCGTCAAATCGAAACATTCTACAAGGAAATAGTGCCCTTGAGAAAATGTTTCAGTGAAATTATTGATCAGTTGGGGGGATCAAAAATCCAAACTTTCTTGAAATCACTGAAAGATGCTGTCTACCTAGCCAATTATGTCATTGATTCATTTGAGGTTGGAGAAGGTTTACTATGGTATCACAAGCTGGGCCTATTTGTTGCCACCAAAGATGTTAAGAGCATGCAGAAAGAGGTAAAAGAAACTTTGAAGAAGATGCATATTCATGCTTCACCACAAGCAATCAGTCATCTGCCTGTTCCAGAAGACGAATTCCAAGGCAACGTAGAGGAAACTACCAATAAACTTGTGGGTTTCAAAGATGCGGAAGGGGAGATACTTGAGCTGCTGACTAGAGGATCGAAACAGCTGAAGATTATTTCCATTGTGGGCATGCCAGGACTTGGTAAGTCAACTCTGGCAAATTCGGTATATAAGCATCCTTCAACAGTTGGTTACTTTCATCTTCGTGCATGGTGTTGCATATCTCAAGTTTATGAAAAAGAAAGCTTATTGTTTGAAATTTTGGATCAAATTATTGATCCAATCCATGAAATTTGTGGAGAAGATGTCGTTCTGAAGCTTTACCAAGCTTTAAAGGGCAGAAAGTATCTTATCATGGTGGATGATATATGGGATTTTAAGGCATGGAATGATTTAAAGGCTGCTTTCCCAGATGATGATAATGGAAGTAGAATTCTATTCACTACTAGACACCGAGCTGTTGCCTCTGGAGCTCATAGTCTTATTTATTCTCTTCGTCTGCTTTCCAATAAAGAGAGTTGCAATCTGTTATGGTTCAAGTTATTTCTGGTTCAGAAACTTGCCCTCAAGAATTGTTAGATATCTCAAAGCTTGTTGCAAGGAGATGCAAAGGGCTACCACTTGCTGTGGTATTGATAGCTGGTGTTCTAAAAAGCACGGAAAGAAACAAAGATTCATGGGAAAATGTTGCCAAAACTTTCTTCGGGTCAAACTGTGGCATCCTTGGAAAACACCTGCCCGAACTGGAACATAGCAATGTCTTGGAATCAAGTTACTCTCACTTACCTAATCACTTGAAGCCATGCTTCCTTTATGTTGGAGCGTATCCCAGAAACACAGAAATACCGGTGTCCAAGCTGATACGGCTATGGATTTCTGAGGGATTGCTGCAGTAGACAAAATCTGCAGCAGAGGACTGCTTAAGTGAGCTAATTGACAGAAGCCTTGTCATGATTGGCAGAAGAAGTTCCGTTGGTGGAGTTAAAACATGCTGTGTTCATGATGTGTTACGAGACTTCTGCTCAAAAAAATTTGTGGAAGAAAGATTTCTGACGCAGGAAAACATGGTAGGTGGAATTTCAATTGTTCACGGTGACAGTGGTTCTCAGAAGCACACCCGCTCTTTGTTGTATGATCACAAGTCCGACAGGGTAATATTCGTTGGAAATGATCAACAGTGGACTTATATCCCGCTGTTATCATGGGAGACGCCTCTCCGGCCGAGAAAGGGAATGCTTTCGGAGAGGGTTCTAAATAGAGATAGGCATCCCTTAGGTAGACAGGTACTCACGGAAGGGGCGGCATTTGGTACCGGAAATGACAGTTCCCGACAGATGGACTATGATTTCATTTTCAAGTGTAAACTTCTGAGAGTGTTGGACCTGGCCAACGTTCGTGTTGAAAATAGTGCTGGTACATATGATCTTGTCAACATATTTGAGTTGATTCATTTGACGTATCTCGCGATCCGGGTAAGTACATTTCGAATTCCCCCTCAAATCATCAACCTACGGAACTTAGAGACTCTTCTTCTTCGTGGAGCCATTGGTGAGGTCATAATGCCGGAGGCTCTTTGGAGTTTGGAATGCTTGAACCATGTTCTAACTGATCATTCTTTCTTCAGTTTCCACCATTACAGCCAAGAATTCTTTGAGAACTTGACCCAGTTGGATAATCTGAAATCCATTTCCAATCTGCATCTATCGCATGGAGATGATGTTGAGAGGTTCTTCATCAAGAGGCTAACAGAGATAAAGAAATTAGGATGTAGATTTTCAAATTCCAGGGATGAGGACTCTAGTGACTGCAATCTTTTCCCGGCGTTACAATTTTTGAGTAAACTTGAATCGCTGAAGGTGTTCTTCTCTGGTATGGTGAGATGCCCTTGCAAATTCAGTTTCCCATCTCACCTTCAAAAGTTGTCCTTGTCAAATTCTCGGCTGCCATGGAATGAAATCTCAGTGATCGGAAAGCAGTTACCCAATCTCAAGGTGCTAAAACTACTCAACAAGGCATTTGAGGGGCGACAATGGAGCATTGGAGATGGTGAATTCTCAAAGCTCAAGTTCTTGAAACTAGAATCCTTAAACATTCAAGTCTTGAATGCAGATGCTGACCACCTTCCCAGCCTAGAGCAACTTGTGGTGCTCAGTTGCCCTGAACTTGAGGAGATCCCTTCTTCTTTCGGAGAAATCGCAACTCTGCAGTCGATTGAAATGAAATGGTGCAGCTCTTCTGCCATTGATTCCGTCAACCACATTCTGCAAATTCAGCGTGATTTCTCCAACGATCAACTCAAAGTCACTCTCATTGGTTCAGCGTAATGTTAGCAATCTGGCGTAGCATTCTTATTACAGATTTTGGGACTTTCATTTCTCTTGTTTCAGACCTTAAGTTGAACTTTTTAATATGTTTTGAGCCCTTCTCTAAGATGCATCAGAAATGTGTTGAAGTTGATTACCTGCAATTTAATTTAATGCCTATATTCATTATTCTTTTGTTGCTAATGGAAGTTTGTAATGGTTGTTCTTTCATAGGTGATAATTAATAGAGACCCTTCGACTTTCTCATTTACTTTCCCTAGTTTCTACTGAGGGGGCAGATTCCAAACCCTTTTCCTCTGGATCAATATTGTCAACCATGAACTTTATCAACCAAGATCAAAACCAAAAGTTCACTGCCGATAAGCACATTTTTTTTTACCATCGGTCACTTTTTCCGTCTACTGTAACGTTTTTACTCGATGGAATGGCTGGTTGGGGCCACTTTCATTAGTTAAATGGCCAAATGTTATCGACAGAAATAGTTCAGTGGCAACTATCAGACCTAAATTATCGATAGGCACTCCAACCACATTGAAAAAAAATTCGTCCCAGAGTTCCTTTTTCTCGGGTTGGGCAGTAAAGGCTTATTGCGGCGGCTACAAGAAGACTTAATGAGAACCAATATGGGACCTCAACACTCATTCGATACGATTTGCTATTTTTAATAATGCCAATTAAAAGCGTCTGTTTTCTAAAACTGAAGTACGAGTCCATTTTAGTGGAACGAAAGGAATATCATAATTGTATAAGGCTCCAAAGTATCAAAATAACAATAAGAGAAATTAATAAACATCCACAAAGTCAAAAGTATGGCTGATCTTTACAAAACAGAAGCAACTATAAGATCATGTTGTTTAAAAGAATGGATTCTTGGGTGTACGCATTCTCAACCATTGCCTAACCCGAAGTTAAGAACTAAATCTACTGTGAAGTTCAATTGCAGCGTAGTGATTAAAAACCTTAAATGCTCATTCTAGAGGTTAGGAGTTTAAACCTCACCGCGACACTCGGCTCCCAAGTTAATTAAAAATAAAAAATAATAAAAAAAAGGCATAATCAAGCTGCACCTAGAAAGAACCTTTAAGCCACAAATAAATTATCGAAATGAGCGGATCCAGTGTAGAAGGAATTCATCTCTTAGTGTGCTTAGTGTAAAGTATCACACACTCCATTCAAGAAAGAACCAGAACCATGGCATCCATCATCAAAATGATTCATGAAGTTACAGAAAAGCTGGGATCCAATCTGTTTTATTATATGATAGCAAGCTAGCAAGTTTGCAAGATCATATGATATGCCTGAACACAGTAGTAAAACTATAAACTTATTCTTCTATTCCACAGTATTAAGTACCAAATCTAAGATGGAACCACCAAACCCTACCATACAAAAAAAAACCTATACACTGCATTAGCATCCCCACCCCTTACATGGGAGGATCAATAGAAAGAATGAATTTAATGTTCTAATGAAACACAGAAATGGAACGCGATATAATACAAATATACCTAACAAATGTTATTCTCTTGCTGCAGAATCTAGGAGCCACAGGGCAGACAACATATTCTGCCGATTTGAGTGAACAGCCATTGCAGGGGATCAGGATTGTCGAGATCATCAACTTTCTCCTTTGCGGTTGGCAATGGTAGCTCTGAGGGTAAGTGTCGGTGAAATGCATCAACTGCAGCTGCAACACCATCTTCATTTTCTAATAGTTTTGCAACTTCCATTGCTCGTGATTTTATCTGGAACAGTTATGTAAGTCATATGATGAAGAACATAATGCTCAATTACCAGTTAGAGAAAGCATCAAAAGTTTAGAGGATTTCCATTGTGCATTTTGGACTAAATAATTTCAATGGAAAACAAATAAAAAAGAAAAATTAAAGATATCTAAGAGCAACCCCTTTCAACTTTGCCAGTTGCTGTCATTCGTTCAGATTGTTCCTCAACACTGAACCAATATACAACAAGAATGTTCGGTGAAAAACCCATCTGATTACTGCACCAAACATTAACTTCTGTATTTTTTCTTTTCTTTAAATATGCAAATTATTTTGTATATGCATAGAAAAGTCTGAAATTCAAACTAAAACTAAACGTACGCAGTTTCCCCGTGTTTTTACCAAACTAGCACCTAATTCAATCAAATCATCAAAATAACTTCATTTACTTATAGCCAATTTTGTCAAGTGGGACGTTGTAAAAAATGGACCCCTGGTCGCTGCATGCCAAACTGTGATCAATTATTTCAGTTTGAGGAGCAGCAGTCCAAATGAATATCCACAATGTGCAAATGATTTTGAATTCAATTTTGATGAATAGACACTCACTGGAGCAGGTGAGAAATGATAAACTAATACTCAACTCAACGTCAAAGAAATATGTTAAGCTATGTATTAAATTTTTTTATTTTTTGGTTTTCGGGGAGGGGGGGTGAGGGGGGGTGGCACAATGTCAAAGAAAAGAGAAATTGCACAGGGAGTCACCTCAGGCTGGAGCATGAATCTTATGGCATCAGAAAGGGCTTCAACACTCAACTCAGCTATGGGGATAGCAGCAGGTCCCAGACCCCTTTGGTGGACTCTATCTCCCCAGAAAAACTGATCTCCAAAAAATGGAACTATTGTTGTCGGACACTGCATAAAACATTTTTATTATTTCACATGAAAAAAGAACTCCGAGAAGCGAAATAGCATGTAGAAAATGGAAATGGCACTACAAATAGTTCAAACAAGAGAATTCATGAACTTGATTCACAAAACAAAGGTATTTGCAATGAAATAGACAACTTGATACCAAATGTAATATATGGCATGGATGGTCCAATAGGAAACCATATCCACCAATACTAAAGAATATTAATGATTTATCATCATAAAAACAATACAAATGTAAATGATTACCCCTGCCCTAAGTCCTGTAGCTGTGGTTCCAGCACCGCCGTGATGAATCTGCATATGAGCATTGTAAATTAGTGATGAGAGCATTAAGAATAGTTGGGAAACACACAAGCACCAAAAGCAAGTTTCAGACTGGGAGCTAACAACAGGTTTTTCCTCACTTCCTCTTATCTCCAACCCTCAGGCCACGTGATATAATTCCATACATGTGAAATAAATAACAGCTTATATTCTCATTCTTCTCTAAAGGGGAGAATATTATAAAAAAAAACAGAACTTACAACAGCAGAACATTGAGGGAATAACCAATCATGAGGGCAATCAACGAGAAGAAATACATTTTCAGGAATTTCCTCTGCAAAGAATAACAAAAACCAATTGTCACAACAACAATCAAATTCAGACTCAATAAGACCTGTCCAGCACAAATTTCATATCAAGGTACACATTAAAATAAAGAGTAACTTTTTTTTCTTTCTTTTTTTTTTTGAGAAACTAAAGAGTATCTATTGTACATTACAAGTGTGGGGTATCTAAGTGTCATACTCGTCAATGCTGTTATAAATTGTGATACAGGAATCTAAAAATGTGTCCTATCTGGCTAAGGAGATACGGCTTGCAAGTAATAACTATAGGTGTACTATTAGAAGAAATTAATGAACTACTGCCATAATAACAGATTACATGCTTTAGCCAATTGGACAGTCAAGATTTGGAGTCATTTTGTTAAGAGTCCGAAATGGGTCACAATATAATTATAAATAAAAAAAAACAAAAACCATCAGAAGAACGTAGCGTCTCTTCCCTATTTCTTCATCTTCTGCTTCTTTCCCCCTCCATCTCTTTCTCTCTTCCTTATTTCTGAAGCGGCTCTTCTTCCCCCATCGCTTCCTCTCTTTAAGCTGCCAAACCCACACACTTATCCTTCTTTTCTACTCCCTCTAAACCTCCCTTGTCCTTATTCCCATTCTCTACTGTCAAGACCTGTCTCCTAAATCCTTCTCCTTCTGCCCTCATCACCACATCTCTTGCCATCCATGGTGAAGCAATCTGTCATATTATTCTATTGGGTCCCTTCCGTCATCTAAGTCAACAGGTGCAAAACTTTGGGAAGGTGTCTG